>JAAGEH010000293.1:27078510-27100778 GCA_011751065.1 Lasiurus cinereus | reverse complement strand
TCCCTCCCAGGCATACCCCAACCCCCCATTGTCTATGTTCATTGGTTTGCTTATATGCATGCATACAAGTCCTTTTATTGATCTCTTATCTAGCTCACCTAACTTTAATCTTCCTGCTGTAATTTCACAGTCTGTTTGAAGCTTTACTGTCTCTGTACCTATCCTTTTGTTCATCAGTTTATAATGTTCTTTATTATCCACAAATGAGTGAGATCATGTGATGCTTCTCCTTCATTGACTGGCTTATTTCACTAAGCATAATGTTCTCCAGTTCCAACCAGGTTGCTGCAAATGGTAAGAATTCCTTCTTTTTAATGGCAGCATAGAATTCCATTGTGTAGATGTACCACAGTTTTCTGATCCACTTGTCTGCTGATGGGCATCTAGGCTGTTTCCAAATTGTAGCTATTGTAAATTGTGCTGCTAAGAACATAGGGGTGCATAAATCCTTTCTGATTGGTGTTTGTAATTTTTTAGGATAAATTCCTAAGAGTGGGATTACAGGGTCAAATGGGAGATCCATTTTTAGTTTTTTGAGGAAACTCCATACTGTTCTCCACAGTGGCTGCACCAGTCTGCATTCCCACCAACAGTGCACAAGGGTTCCTTTTTCTCCGCATCCTCGCCAACAACACTTGTCATTTCTTGATTTGTTGATGATTGCCATTCTGACAGGTGTAAGATGGTATCGCATTCTCGTTTTGATTTGCATCTCTCGGATGATTAATGACTTTGAACATGTTTTCATGTGTCTCTTGGCCTTCCTTCTGTCGTCTTTCAAAAAGGTTCTATTTAGGTCCGTTGCCCATTTTTTTATTGGATCGTTTATCTTCCTTTTATTAAGTTGTATTAGTTGGCTGTACATTTTGGAGATTAAACCTTTATCAGTGATAACATTTGCAAATATGTTCTCCCATACAGTGATCTTTCTTGTTATTTTGTTGATGGTTTCTTTTGTTGTGCAAAAGCTTTTTATTTTGATGTAGTCCCATTTGTTTATTTTCTTTAGCTTCCATTGCCTTTGGAGCAGTATCCATGAAGAAGTTCTTTCGGCATATGTCTGAGATTGTGCTGCCTGTGGATTCCTCTAGTATTTTTATGGTTTCCCTTCTAATGTTTAAGTCCTGTATCCATTTTGAGTTTATTTTTGTATTTGGTATAAGTTGGTGGTCCAGTTTCATTTTTTTGCATATATCTGTCCAGTTTTCCCAATACCATTTATTGAAGAGGCTATCTTGGCTCCATTGAATGTTCATACCTCCTTTGTCAAATATTAGTTGAGCATAGTGTATTGGGTGGATATCTGGGTTCTCTATTCGATTCCATTGGTCTACATGTCTGTTCTTGTGCCAGTACCAGGCTGTTTTGAGAACAGTTGCTTTTTAGTATAGCTTGAAATCTGGTATTGAGATCCCACCAACTTCATTCTTCTTTCTCAGAATTGCTATAGCTATTCATGGTCTTTTTTTGTTCCAGATGAATCTATGAAGAATTCTTTCTAGGTCTGTGAAAAATGTCCTTGGTATTTTAATGGGTAGTGGATTGAATCTGTAGATTGCTTTGGGTAGTATGGACATTTTAATGATGTTGATTCTCCCAATCCATGAGCATGGCATGCTCTTCCATCTGTTAACATCTTCCTCTATCTCTTTTTTCAGTGTCCTGTAGTTTTCTGCATATAGGTCTTTTACCTCTTTAGTTAGGTTTATTCCTAGGTATCTTAATTTTTTTGGTGCAATGGTAAATGGGATTGCTTTTTGAGTCTCTCTTCCTGTAATTTCACTATTAGTGTACAGAAATGCCACAGACTTCTTGGCATTAACTTTGTATCCTGCTACATTGCCAAATTCATTTATTAAGTCAATTAATTTTGGGATGAAATCCTTCGGGTTTTTTATGTACAGTATCATGTCATCTGCAAATAAGAACAGCTTTACTTCTTCTTTTCCAATTTGGATGCCTTTTATTTCTTCTTCTTGTCTAAATGCAATGGCTAATACTTCCAGTACTATGTTGAACAGGAGAGGTAAGAGTGGGCATCCCTGTCTTGTTCCTGTTCTTAGGAGAAATGGTTTTAGTTTTTGCCCATTGAGTATGATGTTAGCTGTGGGTTTATCATATATGGCTTTTATGATGTTGAGGTATGATCCTTCTATTCCTACTTTGCTGAGAATTTTTATCAAGAAAGTGTGTTGGATTTTTGTCAAATGCTTTTTCTGCATCAATTGATATGTCTATGTGATTTTTATCTCTCAATTTGTTTATGTGATGTATCACGTTTATTGATTTGCAGATATTGTACCATCCCTGCATTCCTGGGATGAATCCTGCTTGGTCTTGGTGTATGATCTTTCTGATGTACTGCTGGATCCGATTTGCTAGAATTTTGTTGAGGATTTTGGCATCTATATTCATGAGAGATATTGGCCTCTAATTCTCTTTCATTGTGTTGTCTTTATCTGGTTTTGGTATTAGGGTGATGCTGGCTTCATAGAAGGTGTTTGGAAGTGTTCCTTCTTCTTGAATGTTTTTGAATAGTCTGAGGAGGATAGGTTTTAATTCTTCCTTGAATGTTTGGTAAAACTCTCCTGTGTAGCCATCTGGTCCCGGGCTTTTATCTGCTGGAAGCTTTTTGATGGATGATTCAATTTCTTCCATAGTTATTGGACTATTAAGATGTTTGGCTTCCTCCTCATTGAGTTTTGGAAGGTTATATTTTTCTAGGAAAATGTCCGTTTCTTGCAGGTTGTCCAATTTGTTGGAATAGAGTTGTTCATAGTATTTTTTAACAATCCTTTTATTTCCACAGGGTCTGTTGTTATTTCTCCTCTTTCATTTCTGATTTTGTTTATTTGGGTCTTCTTTCTTTGCTTCTTGGTGAGCCTGGCTAGAGGTCCATCAATCTTGTTTATCCTTTCAAAGAACCAGCTCTTGGTTTTGTTGATCTTTTGAATTGTTTCTTTGGTCTCCATGTTGTTTATCTCCACTCTGATCTTCACTATTTCCTTCCTTCTGAGTACACTGAGCTTTTCTTGTTGCTCTCGTTCTAGCTCTTTGAGTTGTAGGTTTAGGTAATTTATTACCATTGTTTCCTGTTTTTTGCAGTAGGCTTGTAGGGCTATGAACTTCCCTCTCAAGACTGCTTTCACTGTGTCCCATAAATTTTGTATTGTTGTGTTGTCATTGTCATTTGTTGTCCTGATGTTTTTTATTTCTTCCTTGATCTCTTTGGTTACCCAGTCATTGTTTAATAGCATGCTGTTTAGTCTCCATGTGTTTGATTTCTTTCTATTGTTTTTCCTATAGTTGATTTCCAGTTTTATGCCACTGTGGTCTGATAAATGCTTGATATGATTTCTATTTTCTTGAATTTGAAGAGACTTTTCTTATGACCCAACATATGATCTATCTTTGAAAATGACCCATGTGCACTGGAGAAGAATGTATATTCTGTGGCTTTGGGGTGAAATGTTCTGAAGATATCAATTAATTCCATCTGGTCTAGTGAGTCATTCAGGATTGATGTTTCTTTGCTGATTTTTTGTTTAGAGGATTTGTCCAATGGTGACAGTTGGATATTAAAATCTCCTACTATGATTGTATTGCTGTCATCTCTTCCTTAATATCCTCCAAGAGTTTTTTTTATGTATTTAGGTGCTCCTATATTGGGTGCATATATGTCTAGCAGAGTTATTTGTTCTTGTTGGATTGTTCCCTTTAGTATTATGAAGTGGCCTTCTTTATCTCTTATTATGTCCTTCACTTTGACATCTAATTTGTCAGATATAAGTATTGCAACCCCAGCTTTTTTTTCATTTCCATTTGCCTGAAATACCATGTTCCATCCCTTCACCCTCAATCTCTGTGCATCTCTTTTCCTGAGGTGGTTTTCTTGCAGACAGCAGATATGTGGATCATGTTTTCTTATCCAATCGGTTTTCCTATGTCTTTTGATTGGAGCATTTAATCTGTTTACATGTTGTCGTTTTTAGTCCTTACCCCAGAGTTCCTTCTTTGCTTCCTTTTTCTTTTTATTACAGCAGACCCTTTACCATTTCTTGCATTGCTGGTTTGGTGGTAATATATTCCCTTAGTCCTTTTTTGTCTGTGAAACTTTTGATTTCACCTTCAATTTTGATTGAGAGTCTTGCAGGGTACAGTATTCTTGGATTCAGACCCTTCCTTTGCATGACTTTGTATATTTCTTTCCATTCCCTTCTGGCCTGATGAGTTTCTGTTGAGAAGTCAGTAGCTAGTCTTATGGGAGTTCCTTTGTAGGTAACTTTCTGTTTCTCTCTGGCTGCTTTTAAGATTCTTACTTTGTTGTCGGTGTTTGCCAATTTAATTATAATGTGCCTTGGTGTCAGTTTGTTGGGGTTCATTTTGCTTGGGACTCTGTGAGCTTCTTGGATTTGTGTGGGTTTTTTCTTTCCTATATTGGGGAAATTTTCTGTCATTATTTCTTCAAACATGTTCTCTAATCCTTGTTCATTGTCCATTCTTTCTGGAACCCCAATTATGCAGATGTTGTTTTGTTTCATGTTATCCCAAAGTTCCCTTAGGCTCTCCTCTTGCTTTGTAACTTTTTTTTCTAGAAGCTGCTGTCCTCGGGTATTTTTTCCTACCGTGTCTTCTAGCTCACTGATGCGGTCCTCTGCTTCTTCTAGTCTACTTTTGATGCTTTCTATTGAGTTCTTTATAGCAGTGCTGTCATTTTTCATTTCTTATTGTTTATTCTGCACCTCCTCTAGGTTCTTCTGCATTTCTTCTTGCTGCTTCTTCATTTCCTCTTGGCTCTTACTCAGATTGTCGATTTTGTCTTCTATTCTTTTCATCCACCTTATGATCATTTCTCTGAACTCTTTCTCTGGCAGGCTTATGTCTGCTTCTATTTCATTTACTTTCTTTTCTGGTGAAACCTGCCTTTCTGTCTTATGTGGGCTGTTTCTTTTTCTGCCCATGGTCTTTCTTCTCCAGGAGTCTGGTTATGTAGTCTCTCTCCTACGTTGATTGAAAGTCACAAACTACAACACAACCAGGTACAGCACACAAGGCACAGAGTAGAAATGTATTCAAGATGTTAATAATCACAAATAAGGTGACCACCAATGAAAAACAAATTAGGGGTAAATAGAGAAAGAAGAGGAGGAAAATGAGGAAAATAGAAAAGAAAGAAATGCCAAAGTCAAATTGGGAGAGCGAGAAAATAAAATAAATAAATCAATAAATGGGAAAAACATAAAATAAAATAAGAAAATAAAATGGAGAAGAAGGAGAAGAAAAGAGGAAGAGAAAAAGGTCAGAGAGAAAAGAAAGTGTATAAGAGAGAAAAGGGGAACAAATTATAGATGTTAGGAGAAAACTCCAATAGAACAGTCACTAATCCCAATAAAGGCCAGCAACCAGTATCTAGAGATTATTACAAACTGCAAATAGCAACTGGTATTGAGGTAGGTGAGGGAAAAGAGAGGTAAAAAACAAAGCAAGCAAAAAGCAAAAACATTTGTTTAGAATAAACTAAAACAATCTCACAAAAAATTTCAAAAAATCGATATAATTACTTTTCAGGCAAATAGCAACAAAAGGACATCGAGAAAAAACAACTCTTTGACTAGTGAAGACAAGAAGAGAGAGGTTTGTATGGACTTGTAGTAGAGGATTTGAAATTAGATATGTAAATGGGGTGAAATTTTAACCAGGTAAAGTGAAAGAATAAGGGGAATCTAAAGTTGGAAAAGGTAAAGAGAAACAAGACAACAAAATGGGGAAAGTTAGGAGGAAAGTGTTGGCATAAAGATAGAGTTGAGTTGGAGTAAAATTATGCTAAAGGAAAGATGAAAATAGAATGTAGAACTCTAATCCCGAGATAAAATAAAGAGAAAACAAAATGACACTTGTTTTTTTCCCAAAAGGTAAAGTACTAGTAGTAATTAATAATACTAGTTTAAAACAAAAATGTAATAATTAAAAAGGTAAAATCAATTGAGGCGGAAAGAAAAAAATAGTCTTTCAATTAAAATATGTAAAAATGAAAAATAAAAACAAAAATTAAAAAACAAAAAGAAAAAAAGAAAAAGAAAAAATAGAAAAAAAATAGAATGGTCCTTCACTTCCACTATTATTCTGCTTGGCACTCCTGTTTCCCAGTAGTGAAGGTATTGCAGTTTCCTGTGTTCCCCTCTTGGTGTTTTAATCTCTTTATTCTTTTGTGGTTATGCGAGAGTCAATTTGTGTGTCATTCACTGGGTGGCAGTGTTTCGGAATTAATCTCTGAGACAAAGCACAGGACCTCTCTAGGCTGTGCTCAGATCCTGCTACTCTGAGGTTCTCAAAGCCAGTTTGTGGGGATTTTGCAGCCGGGACACTGTAATAACTCCCAGGCTGTCCCTCTGCCCCAGAAAAAAACGAGTCGTTTTTCCAGAGCTCCCCTCTGTCAATAGCTGGGAGAGTCTGCCTCCACACTCAGGGATCACGCCCTTCCCACCTCCGCAGACCTCTCCAGAGGCAGCTTTCCCAAAGCCCGGCTCCCACAGCATGCGTCTCTGCCCTGTGGGGGGTAGGACACCTCACCCTAACCCAGGCGAAATCCGACCTTTCCGTGCGCCCTGTGGATCTCTGAATCCACTGCCCGTGCATCCGCACCACCTGGAGAGCCGTGCTCTGGGTCCCTGGCTGTTAGGTGGGTGCCTCCGCCAGCCGCAGCTTTCAGACCTTCCTCTTATCTCAGGCAAAATCTGACCTTTCCGTTCGCTCTGTGGATCTCTGATTCCGCCGCTTGTCTGCGCCGATTGGAGAGCGGAGTTCTGTGTCCCCGGTTTCCTGGCTGCTCGATGGCTGCCCCAGCCGCAGGCTTCAGAGCGCTGCAGACATCCACCTCCCTCTGCAAGATGGCAAGGTCTCTGCGTTTGTGCTGGTGGCTCTGGCGGACAAAAACCCCGTGGCATTCGGGCTGCCTGGCCAGGAGAGCCCCGTCCAGCAGCCCCCCACCTTCTGGAGGACAACTGACTCTTAACTTGCCAACAAACACTCTCAGTGCGACTCTCAGCCGCTCCCTCTCCCTCTGCCCAGTGACAAAGCTCCAGACGCATCTACTTCGCCACCATTTTCTCTCCCCTCATTCTGTAACCTCGAGGCGTGGGAAACTATGGGACGCTCGAGTCAAGGTAAACTGTTGGGTCCTATGCAGTCGGCTGATCTGCGAGATTACTCCTATCTCAAATGTTGCTCGTATTTCAAAGCAAAAATTGCTCACTTGATGGCTCGTATCTCAAAAATCTCATATGTTAGGGCACTCGTATCTCTAAGTACCACTGTAATCTGGTTTCAGATCCCTGCTAGAAAATAGTTCACAGGTTGAAAGCATAGTGGCCCAAGAATTGCTAAATAATAAAACTGTTGGTGTATTATGTTTTAGATCAATCACATTTCTAAAATCAAACTCTGGAAAGAGTAAATATAGTGAAGGATAAAAATTAAGTAGACAATTCTCTTTTGGAAAATGCCCCCTGCACCCAATTTGGTCACTTTCTGCATGGAACAGTAAGTATATCAAGCATTCTATAGGTTGTCTTCATGAATGGTAGCTTCGGCAAATGTTTAATGCAATAAACAAATTTTAAATCAAATGAAAGCTCTTCTTTTGATCACCAGTGATACTATGTGAAGAATGTGCAATTGTGTTAATATTGATACTAAATGAATGCTTTGTTATTTAAAGCATAGCTTTCTGTCTTCATTGGACATCATTATCTTGTCCTTGGAGAAACCCAATAATTAATTTCCCACTTTCTATTCTTACTCTTTTGCACTCCAGTCTTCATACAGCTGCCATAGAACTTTAAAAAACAAAACAAAAAACAATATACCAGAGCCCATTATTGCTTGTCATAAAACTTCATATTTTCCTTTTGCAATTAGAACAAAATCCATACCCCATATATGATGTGACCCCTGATTAATTCTATTACCTTTCTCATACCACTCTCCCATTGGTCACCTTAAGGTAGCTGGACAGCTGACCTGGGCTTGCTCCTGTTGTGGGTCATTGATTTGCTTTCAGCTGTCTGGAATGCTCCTTTCCATGTCTTCACCCCAAAATACTTGTTCAATTCTCAGATTTTTAGACAATACCTCATTTAATACAAACTAAGTGGTACAATCATCTAATTTTTTGTTGTGTGGACACAGTGATCCACTTTACAACAATGTTTAGTATTTTCAAGGAATCATAAAATGCCCTAAAACATTAATGTTTTTATTCCTCTTGATAAGTATATATGCTTAAAATAATATGCTATGTACTTTTACACTTTACAAAATAGAATTTATAATAATAAATGAACCAACTCTTGACTCAGGATCATTAATATCAACATCCTGTTATTGTGGCCTAATATGAGAATGTTCTCTGAAACTACGGAGGATCTCTTGCCCTATCACTGGATTACCCCACGTTGCATTTTGGGCTCTAAGATCTGATTTTTACAGTTCCATTTAAAAAAATCGACTACTTTCTGTTAAGCTATATCAGCTAATATATCTATTGCTTTCAATGACTCTTCTTAAGTCCATTCCTTCTTTTAGTTTTTTACTTTTATTTATGTTATGTCTTAGATAAATAGATTACTGAGCCAAATTAAACTGTGCCATAAATATGGAAAAGTGGCTCACTTTAAAAGTGCATTTTTACAAATGAAATGCACACAAATCAGTACAAGGAGTTACTTATATACAGTTTGACTTTTGGAGGTGTTTTCCAGTTTATTTCAGCTTTTTTATTGCATGACTAGTTCATGGCTAATATGAAAACTGGATAAGAGCCATGTGACTATTACAGTTTTTATTATTTTTAGAGTTCCATATGAATTGATCTTGCAATCATCTTGTGGTTTTGATTAAGATAAGCTTGTGAATTTTTAAAATTTATTTTTCTAGGTTTATTGAAATACTAGAGGTCTGGTGCACAAAATTCATGCACTGGGGTGTGTGTGTGCATGTCCATCCCTCAGCTCAGCCTGCATCCTCTCCAATCTGGAACATCCCTCTCACAATCCAGGACTGCTGGCTCCCTACTGCTCGCCTGCCTGCCTTCCTGATTGCCCCTAACTGCTTCTGCCTGCCAGCCTGATCACCCTCTAACCACTCCCCTGCCAGCCTGATTGATGCCTAACTGCTCTTCCATGCAGGCCTGGGTCCTCCCTGACTGTCCTTCCCTACCGGCCCAGTCGCCCTCAACTTCCCTCCTCTGCCAGCCTGGTCACCCCTAACTGCCCTCCCTTACAGGGAGGCTTGATTTCCCATAACTCCCCTCCCTTGCAGGCTCAGTTCCTCCCAATTGCCCTCCCCTGCTGGCCATCTTGTGGTGGCCATGGTTTGTCCAGATGGGGGCAACCATCTCTCACCACATGGGGGCAGCCATCTTGTGTGTTGGAGTGACGGTCAATTTGCATATTATTTTTTTATTAGATAGGATAACTGATGTATAATATTGTATAAGTTTAAGATGTACAATATGATGAGTCAAAACACGAAAATATTGTGAAATGTTTACTATATGATAAGGAAAATTAACAATAACCCTATTAAAGTTCACTTCACATAATTACCATGTTGTTATTATGATGAGAACAGTAAAGCTGTACTCCCTTAAAATTTTCATGTTCACAATACAGCATTGTTAACTAATCACCATGCTAGATGTTAGATATCTAGGACTTATGCTTCTTGTAAGAGAAAGTTGTAGCCTTTGCTCAATATCTCCCCCTTCTCCCACCCCTCTACTATTTCTATAAGTTTAGATTCCACAAATAAGTGAGATCATGCCATATTTGTCTTTCTCTGTATGATTTCTTTCATGCACAGTGCCCTCATGGTTCAACCATGTTGTTGCAACATGGCTAAATAATCTATCTCCTGGCTAAATAATATTCCATCATTCTACATATGTATATCTCATGTCTTTTTAAAAAAATATATATATTTTATTGATTTTTACAGAGAGGAAGGGAGAGGGATAGGGAGCTAGAAACATCTATGAGAGAGAAACATCAATCAGCCGCTTCTTGCACACCCCCTACTGGGGATATGCACACAACCAAAGTACATGTCCTTGACTGGAATCGAATCTGGGACTTTTCAGTCCACAGGCTGGCACTCTATCAACTGAGCCAAACCAGTCAGGGCTCATGTCTTCTTTATTCATTTATATGTTGATGGAAATTTAGGTTATTTTCACCCTCTCCAATCTGGAACATCCCTCTCACAATCCAGGACTGCTGTGAATAATGCTACAATGAACAGATGTCTCTTTGAGATCCTGATTTTATTTCATTTTGCTATCTACCTGGCAGTAGGATTGCTGGATCATATGGCAGTTCCATTTTTTAATTTTTTGGAGAACTTACATATTATTTTTCATAGTAGCTATAAGAATTTACATTACTATCAACAGTGTTCTGAACCCCCTTTTCTCCACATCCTTGTCAGTATCTCTCTGTCTCTGATAATGGGCATTTTATCAGATGTGGAATATTGCATGTGGTTTTGATTTTTATTTTCCTGATGATTAGTGATGTTAAACATCTTTTCATGTACTTGTTGGCTATCTGTGTGTCATTTTTGAAAAAAAAAGTCTGTTCTTTGCGTTTTATTTATTTATTTATTTTTGTATGTTAATCCCTTATGAAATGTATAACTTTCAAATATCTTCTCTAGTTATGTAAGTTGCTTTTTTTTACTGATGTTTTCTTTTGCTTTGTATAAGCTTTTTCTTTTTATGTCAACTCACTTACTGGTTTTTGCTTTTGTTATTTGTGCTTTTGGTAAAAAATGTAAAAAATCATTTCCAAGACTAGTGTTAAAACCATTTTTCCCAATGTTTTCTTCTTATTCTACAGTTTAAGTCTTTTTAATTTTGCCATTAGTTTAAGATAGGGGTCCAATTTCATTCTTTTACATGGGATATCTGGTTTTCCCAGCACCATTTATTGAAGAGAATTTTCTTTCCTTACTGAGTATTCTTAGATTTCTTGTCAAATATCAATCGGTCTTATATTATAAGTTTATTTCTGGTCTATATGTTTGTTTCTATTGCAGTACAATGCTCTTCTAATTACTATAGCTTTGTAATACAGTTTGAAATCAGAACACATTATTTTTCTAGCTTTGTTATTTATCAAGATTACTTTAGCTATTAAGGGTGTTCTATGGTTCCATGTGAATTTTAGAATTTCCTGCTACATAGCCTGCTACGTTTCCAAATTAATTTATTAAATTTAGTAGTTTTTTGATGGAATCTCTAAAGTTTTCTGTGTACAATATTATGTAATCTGTGAATATTGAGAATTTTGCTTCCTCCTTTTTACTTATTTGAATTATAGATGGGACATTTTAGCAATATTGACTCTTATGATCCACAAACACAGGATATCTTTCCATTTAGTTGTGTCTTCTTCAATTTATTTAATCAATATCTTACAGTTTCAGTGCACTTGTTGGTTAAATTTATTACTAAGTATTCTTTATGCTATTGTAAATGGAATTGCTTTCCCTAAGTTTTTTTCAGATAGTTAATTCTTAGTGTATAGAAAAGCAACCAGTTTTGAATTTGATCATAAAATAAACCTCATTCTTAAAAGTACAGAATTGACAAAATAACCTTTCAGAGAGAATTTCTATGGAAAAGCATCAGTGAAAGCACTTAGACCTTCAAGTAGAAATGTTTTATAAATCAATCCTATATACCGTATTTTCCAGCATATAAGACAACTTTTTAACCCAGAAAAATCTTCTCAAAAGTCAGGGGTCGTCTTATATGTGGAGTGTCATCTTATATGCCAGAAAATACGGGTAATAAAAGCATAGTATGAAAATTGTCCCCTCAACCGAGAGTTCTTCTGGGAGTTCGACCAGGGGGCTGGGCCAGGTGAGGGAAGTATGGGAGGCCCCAGATAGTGGCTCTGGCAGGCGACTGGGGGAAGGGAAGGAGGCTCTAGTTAGCAGTGGCAGCTGTGGGAAGGGAGGGAGTACTCATCACTATCTGCTAGGGACCCTACCATTGTGTGAATTTTGTGCACTGGGCTTTTAGCTAATAATATTTGTGAAGGGTGCATCAAGTAACCAACTACTACCCAACATAAATAATAATAATTATTATTCTTTTTATTACATCATCAATAATTTCATGGGGTAAAATTTAGGCACTGTTTTAGTATCTGGGCTAGGGACCATATTTTAAGCTATTGTTTTAAATTATGTAGCCCAATTTGGTGCTTCATCTTGAATTCATATAGCTTTTTTGTTTTTCTGAAGTTATGCTTTACTTATCTTAATTTACCTGTAATACATTTAGTGATAAAACTGGCAATACATTTGATTTCATAGAAAAGTAATGCAGACATATTGTCAAATGGTATAGAAACATCCCAAAAAAATTGTGCATAAAATGAATGGAAAACACTCTAAAAAGTTTATTTTAAATTCCCTTAAATATAAGTCATTAGGCTTATGTGTTCACTTCTAGATTTAAATTCTTCATTAAAGTTGCACTCAGTCACAGTTGATAGCAATACCTCAATGCTTATTTCAGATTTCCTAAAAAATTATTCCCTTCATAAAATTCATAAAAGACTATTAACACAAAAAGACAGTCTTTGAAGGTTAAGGATAATTAAAATAGAAGAAATAAAGAAAAAAGGAACTAAAAAGTTTATTGTTCAGTCATATATATTAAAAGGATTATTTGTCAACTCTCATAAGTATTCTCTGAAGCCTTGTGCTTCATTCAAAAAAACATCTGATTCATTGCTTTTTGCAAAGGTAAAATTATTTTTGGAAAGTTTACTGAAGAGTGTTTCTTTTGAGAGTTGTTTACATTTCTTTCCTTTTGCATTTACTTAAGGTAAAGAGAGGTGCACAAGGAGAAAACAGAAATCAAGTTTGGATGAATCTCAGCTTAACCTTGTTATGTGTAAGGTAGAGGAAACCAGTCTCTATTGCACTTCCGGCTATCAATGACCTGGAGGCATTTCTCTGTCTAGTTATCATCCTATAACAGCTCCTCTCTTGCCAGGTCATTAAGATCCCCTGCAAGCCTTTGTGACAAGCTCTGCTTCTCAGGAACTCAAGATTAATACGTTAGGGAGACTTTGGGAATTCTTTGTTATCAAATTGATTTGTGGGAATTTTCCTTTTTCTACTGGTCAGGATTGTACAATTATAGAGGAAGTCAAGCTAACATAAACATATACATGGATACACATCTTAAATTTCTTCTCTCTAACTTTTCTCTTTTCTATATTATCCAAATAGTTAATTATCTCTGTATGAGATAGGTTTATGTTAAAGAAAAGTAATACAACTGAATGTTGGAGTAGGGCTGATATTAAAGTTTGGAGAAATGTTTCAACTTGATTTGGATAAAATTGGTTTACCCTAAGGTGATTTTTCTATTAAATCTCTAGAAATCTTCCTAATTGACTGGAGTTGTCTTAAAATCGTATTTCTCTCGCCCTCACCTCACCTTTACTAGGGGAAAGAGCACTGGTAGATAAATCTTTGCAGAAGCCCCTTCACCTTTCTGCGTTATAGTTACTCTATCTGTAAGGTACAAATTTGGATGAGATGATTGCTAAGGGGATGCCAACTGTCTGGGCTTCATAAGTCATTGTAAGGTGCACGGTAAGCACCACACTTACATTCATTATTAGGTTTTTTATCACGATGTATATGTTGATTTTGCCCTTTATCCCATATATCAGTTGTGACATGTTAAAATAAATGAGGATTATCTCTGAGACATAAGTGTTGGGTAAAGGTCAAATGGTTTACTAACCGTGCTCACGTTCCTCAGGATTCTCTACCATATGTGTAACATTGATATTGGCATTTATGATGAAAGAGGGAACAAGAGGGCTGTCAAGGGGATGATTGCTCCAACTTGAGTGATGCTGTGTTAAAGTTGTAATGATTTTTATGATGATGATCATCATGCAGTAAGTGCTTATTTGATTCTGGAATTGTCCTAGTTAAAAAAGATGGGTAAGTTGAGGCCAGGATCCAGTTGAGTTAGCCAGGATATTGATGGCTTCTGTGCTAAACTGTGAGAAGGTTTGGCTCAGTGAAGGCAGCAGGAAGCATACTCTGTCAACTAAAATGCAAAAGGTATTGGAAAGGGTTTGGGGAGGAAGAGGAAGATATTGAAAATTCTAGAGAACAGACATTCTATACATTATGAAAAAAAATCTTGACTATGAGATAGGAAATAGCACCAATTATAAACTGTCACAGCTAATCATTATTAGTTTGAAGCTGCTTCCACCAATAAGTTAAGACCACGTATTCAAATAGAAGGTAACTATCTCAACATTACTTTCAGACCCTTATATTCTATTAAGTAAATTGAAGGAAGCACATCTATCTATCAAAAGACCTGCAAAAAGGGTACAGTTATTCTACACTTAACAATAGACAGAAGCCTGGTGTGGGAAGGGTGGAGAGTGAAGGGTAAATTAGTCACCTTTTGGCAATAGAGTAATCCATTTAGGCCCTTAGGGTGCCATTCAGTTCATACATTTTTTCACTAATTAACACTCTGGGGTCCAAGTATTAATGCAGGCCAAGTGGGGAATGGTTCGCTCCCCAGGCATCAAGAACATAGGCCCATTATTACTGTTTATAGTATAATATTGTACTTACCCCACACCTTTGATCAAGTACTTTTTTTTCTTCTTTCCAAAACACTCTCATTAATCCTAGTAACATCATTGGGATAAAGTAACTAAATCACTGTATCATTATCTCTATTTTTGAGAGAAAAGAACTAGTCCAGAGAAGCAGCAAATTTGCTCAGGACCTGGTGAGTTAGAAGTGGAAAGGGGACAAAAAAATCAGGATTTCTGGCTTTCCTTCTCTTGAGCTAATGAAAAGATGTCAGAAACTGAATCTAGAAATCAGCAAATACTTTCTCCCACTCATCTCCTTCTTACCTGCAGTACTTTTATTTGAAAAAAGAGCCATGGGGCATTTCTCCTTTCCCCAAGATGATTGAAGAGGGTCATTGGTTCACTGGCTACCAGCATTTTAAAAAAATTAAATATATATAGCAAGTCTAGTCTTCTCAGGACATTTAAAAACTTTAAAAATGATCTGACAATACATTCTACAGAAAAATCCATTTGTGAAATTTAACATTAAAAATGAATCTATTGCCTGGCCGTGGTGGCTCAGTGGTTGAGTGTTGACCTATAAAGTAGGAGGTCATGGTTTGATTCCCTGTCAGGGCATATGCCTGGGTTGCAGGCTCAATCCCCTATGTGAGGCATGCAGGAGGCAGCAGATTAATGATTCTCATCATTGATGTTTCTTTTTAAAAATTTTTTATTGTTTAAAGTATTACATATATTAGTACATATATCTCCTTTTTGTTTCCCATTGACCTTCCCCCAGCCTTCCCTTACCCCTGTCGCATGCCCTCATCCTTCCTCCTCCTCCCACCCCCGCAGTATCTTGTGTCCATGGGTCATCATTGATGTTTATATATCTCTCTCTCTCCCTTTCTTTCTGAAATCAATAAAAATATATATATTTTTTAAAAAGGAATATATCCCTTAAGCACTTAAGAGGACAAGAGTCCATTTTAGCAATGTGAGTAACTGGGATATGAATATCATTGAACACATAGACATGTGATCATTCAAGAACCTGGAACTTCCATTGAGTAGTCAAATGACCTCTAACCCATGTCCTTTTTGCCTTATTTTTCCTATAGATTTTCTAGTTTTCCTCTCTAATTTCTAAACAAAGTTTTCATTTTTTCAAATTATGAGATTTGTCTGAGAGATGATTTGTAGCTTAAAAATAGAACACTATGCTTCCATGACAAATTGATCTTTGGCAGACTCCCAAGGGAAGTGGGATTCACTGACAATTTTAGGTTTCCTGTACTTACAAAAGCATTGTGGCTTTAGGGAATAGGAACTCATTTATCAGAGCTTGTGTAATCTGATATAGTAGAATAATCATTTTTGGGACAGAAATATATTTTTCTATGTGTGTTACCTCTATAGGGTGACTACTAGGTTTTCTTTTAAACCTATGGTATTATCACAAAGGATTAAGAACATGGGCTTTGAAGTTCTTAAAACCTTTTATAACCTTGGGCATTTAACCTAAATCTCAATTTCTCTTCTATAAAATAGGCAAATAATTGTACTTACTACATAACAATAGAAGAGAGAATGCATTTAAAGTGCTTCATGCAGTGCCTGTAACATAGTAAAAAGTCAATTAATATTGGAAATTATTAACCACTGGTAATCTTGACTTATAAAAATAATTAAGGATTTAAAATGTATTGTATAATGCTTGTTGGTGGCCATAAGTTTTACTGTTTTACTCAATTCCTTTGTCAACATTGAAGAAAACAAGAAGGTTTCTTATCAATGTTTGGAACTAAGTTATAGAAATTTGCCCATTTGATCATAGCTGTTTTATTATCATATCTTACTTCTACATAACTAAGAGGAGGCTATTATTGGGAAGAGACTCAGCTACAGTAATTTGTAACTTTGCCAGCACATTAAAATCTTCCAGGGATGATCCTTAAAATTCCAATGTCCAGGCTGCACCACAAACAATTCAATAGAATTTCTGGGGATAGATCAGGTTTTACTTTTAGAACTCCACAAGGGTTTCCATATGTAGTTTTAGTGTTAGCCCTGCAGTTTAGCAAGTACCAGGGTGATTCCAGGGTCCCACTCTCAGAGATTCTACATTCAATACATCTAGGTTAAAGCCTGGGGATTTTCATTTTTAACAAGAACTCCCTAAAATTCCCTTCCCCTTGGTGATTCTGGCTGAGTAGTCTTAGGATCACACATACAGAAATATTATTGTTGACTAGTAATCTATTTAGTGATCCCATTTTGAATTTATAAGGTTCTAAACCAGAGTAAAGACCTCATCAATAATACACATTATTCTGTCTCTTCCAAGTCACCATATAAGGAACTTCCATTTGCTTTTAGATATGTGGCAAAAAGTTAAATTAGCACCTCACAGTTTTGGGGCTGGCTTTTTGAGAACAACTGCAAAGCTGCTTTAATTCACCAGGTGAGAGGTTGACTTGTGGAGATGCACCTGGGAAGTTTTCCAGAGACCTGGTCTGCTCATGTCACAAATTTGCCCCCAGGGTTCAGCCCATTTTTTAGATAATTCTATTAAATTTTAAAAATAGGCTTTCACAATAATTATCATTTAGGTCTTTAATCATCTACTGAGATTTCTATAACTTTATTATGGTTTCATTAAATGAAAGCTTTTCTGATGAGCCTCATGTAACACTCTTACATTTAATGTTGGACTTCCTGTTTGCTTTGTAATAAAATACAACTAAAATTTGCACATGCTTTATTTTTCTCAAGTCCCCTTTCAGCTTCTTGGGCTTGACATTCCTTGGAGACACACCATGCATTTCCCTTCTTGTGAAATCTGAGCTGTAAGCATACTCTGTTTAACCCCTGCAGTGGACTCCAATATAAATTGTTCTTGGGAAAGGCCAACAGGGTATGACTTTTAAAAATATTTTTTATTGCGTTTCAAGCCAAGTTTATTAAGTGTCCAAAAAAGCAAAATAAAAAAAGAAAAGAAAACAAACATTATTAGAGGCCTTAGATTTTAGGGGAAAATGAATATAATGTTCACTGAACAGCACCAAGTATATGGTAATGTAATTTGGCTTTTTAAAGAGTTAGGATGTGTTCTAATTAGCATGGCAATATGATGATATCATGGGCCCTTTTTCAGAAGCCAACCTTATAATTTATGGCCTGTGGAACTAATATTTGATAATCTGTTAATGAGATGGCAGATTGAGAATAGCCATTCCAGCTCCTTATCCTTAATTCTGAGAACTGGTAACTTAAGAAGCTGTGCTCATCTTTACTGTTCATCCTATGAGAGGTTTTTTTCTTTTTTCATAATAATTTTATTTTACTTTTATTTTTTCCCTATTGCCCTTCCCACCCCCCAGTACATGCCCTCATCCATCTCTCCCAACCCCCACCATTGCCCTGTATCCACTACTCTTGTCTTGGACATTACTTTCAGTGCCACGGCAGAAATGTCCTGGTAAGAACCACCTTCATAAAAACCTATCTGGTGATCCATGGGCTAAGGATCAAGGGAAAGTTACTTCACTGAACTGAGATGAACATTAGTTACTATAAGAAAATCCCAACTTTTTCCAGAATGTACTGAATTACCAAATAGCTCTACATTGAAAGGACTTAGGTGGAGAGACTCTTATCTTCCAAAGCATCCATTAATCCATTCATTCAGCAGACATTTTAGATCATGTACTGTATGCCAGGTACTGTTTGAGCATTGGGGATATAGCAGTGAGCAAAAATTCCTGTCCTCATGGAGATTACCTTGTAGTGGGAGAAGGTGCCACTAAAAAGAAAATAAGAAAGTAAATTAAACAGTATGTAAGATGTTGGTAAGTGTATTAGAGAAAAATAAACAGCAAAAGAGAAAGGGAGGATGTTGAGGGTAGAGTGTTATTTAAATTTTATTAATAGAAATCAAAGAAGGCCTCATTAAGAAAGTGACAATTGAGTAAGGTTAGGAAAGAGGAGACAAGAGTTATGTGGGTATTTGGAAAGAGCAATCCAGGCAGAGAGGAATATGTACAATGGTCCTGAGGTAGAGAGTGCCAAGCCAGTCATAGACAAGGGACCAGGATCTTTAGAGTGAGGTACAATCTATCACTGGTGGGGATTAACCAAGTGAACCTAATTAACCTTAAAATGAAAGCCCTTCTAACTTAAAAAATTCTCTGTATCTTCTCTGCTCCCCCTCTGACTTGTTTTGGTACTATCCCATATTTAAAGTTTTCTTCTTAGAGCTCTTCCATCAAGGAGAATAAAGATTCAGAATTAAATAGCCATGGCCTTATCTCCCAAAGGAACATTCCAAAAGGTGTCTGATATCTTATAACTTTTTATGAAGACACTTCTAGCCACATGAGACCCATATACAAAAGATAACTGCATTTGATAACCCAGTTTTATTGGGGAAATTTCAAATTTCAATTTGCAATGGAAGATTGGTTTGTGTTCTGGTCGGGAGATAAAAGAGATTAAGCTGGTGTGGACTTCATTGGGAAGTGCCATGGTTATGGTGTGGGAAGCAATACATAAGCCTTGGCATCAGATAGATGTGAAGTTTGAACTCTAATAATGACATTTTCAAACTTCAGTTTTCTCATTGTCTGTGTTAAATACATAGCAAAAACCTCATTTATATTTGGAGGCCAATACATTGTCTGAGTGCCCTTATAAACGTTTAGGCAGAAACAGTGAAAGAAGTTCAGTGAAGAAAGACAATAAAATGGAGTAAAGGGGTTTCTTTTAGGAAAACAGAGAGAGGATCATATTCATAGGCTAAAGGCAAGAAGCCAGTGAAGATTCAAAAGGTGAAAGGCCCGTGCCCTTTCACTTTCATGCATTCCTGCAGGCAAGGCTGCAGATAGAACACTGTTGTCATCACTTCCTTATAAAGCTGCCTTTGTGCCTCATGCTCTGAGGTAGTCATGAATAGTTGTAGAGTGGAGTGAAGGGCAACTGAGAGCCTGGAGGCACATGTTTATCAATAATTAGCTTCTGGGTGTGGAATCAGGTGCTGATAACAACTGTAGGTTTAACTAATGTGATTTATGGCCTGTGAACATAATCTGTCTGTGAGAAAGAATTAGTGCAAATCAACTTTGGTGAGGAGGTAACTTTTAGTTTGATTCCTTTGAATCTTAATGACTGTGGAAAGATGTTCTCAATTCTTTTTTAAAGAAATGAAAGAATGAATAAGGCACATGCATAATGCCTGGCACATAGAGATGTTCAACCAATGGCTATTGGCTGTCAGGATACTTTCAGTAATAGCATATATCTATATTTAAAGTATTATTGGGTTTATTAAAAATGTCGAACAATAATACACTTAAGAATTGAGTAGTATTACATGAGGATTTATCACAGTTAGGAATGAAATAGGAACATAGAAAATATTAATCTCAACAGTTTTTGGTCTAGGAGAAAAAAACGTGTACTAAAAACACACACAGAATTTTGCCTAGATGAAAAAAACATGCTTGCATCAAAAGCAACTTGGGACTTTCTTTGATTCTAGTCTCTCAAAATAAAAATGTAACTGTTTATCCTCTGGTGTCTTTTTAAAAACATTGAAACTGTTTTAAACTGTAGTTGATCATCATGCATGTGAAATGACAAGCTGCTGCTTATAATAGATGAAATTACTTCATAATCACATACATGTGGGAATGAAAATGAAATCCAGAAAATGAAATATGGCTTAATGTGCTTGAGAACTGTGTGTCACTGAAAATCTGGTCAGAACATGCTGACTTCCCTTTCCTTGCTTGAGAAGATCATGCGTGCTATGTGTAAAGGGAAAAATGAAAGGAAATTTGAGAAATGACCCAAGCTTTTCCTTCTGAAATGTATGTACTAATGTTCAAGAAATGTTTGTATCACTTTATTGCTTCTTACTATGTTCTGGATGCTTCAATATATTTCCTACATTGAACACACACATCAATCTCATGAGAAAAGCATCATTATCTCTATTTAAAGATGAGAAAATATGTCTATGTGACTAAAAAAATAAGTTTTTTTTCCCCCTTGGAGGTTAAATAGCATGTTATTAAACAATGAATGGGTTACCAATGAGATCAAGGTAGAAGTAAAAAATTACCTTGAAACAAATAAAAATGAATACACAACAACCCAAAATCTATGGGACACAGCAAAAGCAGTCCTGAGAGGGAAGTTCATAGCATTACAGGCCTACCTCAAGAAGAAAGAAAAACCTCAAATAAACAACTTAACCCTGCACCCAAAAAAACTAGAAAAAGAACAAGACAAGCCCAAAGTTGAAGGAAGGAAATAATAAAGATCAGAACAGAAATGAATGACATAAAGACTAAACAAACAAACAAACTCTAACCAAACCAAACAACCAAGCGAGCAAACAAACAAACAAGACAAAGGATCAATGAAACAAGAGCTGGTTCTCTGAAAAGATAAACAAAATTGATGAAAATTTAGCCAGAATCATCAGGAAATAAAGAGGACCCAAATAAATAAAATCAAAATGAAAGAGGCAAAGTAACAGCTGACATCACAGAAATACAAAGGACTGTAAAAAAAATACTGTGAGCAACTAACTATATGTCAACAAATTTGACAACCTAGTTGAAATCTACATATTCCTAGAAACATACAATCTGCCAAAAATGAGTCAGGAAGAATCAGAAAACCTGAATAGACTGATAACAACTATTGAAATTGAAGCAGTAATAAAAAATAAAAACAAAACAAAACAAACAAAAAAACTCCCAGCAAACAAAATTCCTGGACCAGATGGCTTCACAGGTGAATTTTACCAAACATTTGAAAAAGAGTTTATATCTATCCTCCTCAGAGTATTCCAAAAATTTAAATGGAGAGAAGACTTCCAACCTCTTTTATGAGACCAGCATTGTCTTCATTCTAAAGCCAGATAAAGAAATTACAAAGAAAAGAAATATGGGTGAATATCCCTGATGAATACAGATGCTATAATCCCCAACAAAATATTAGCAAATGGTCCAGGAATACATTAAAAAGATCACACACAATGACCAACTGGGATTTATTTCAGGAGTGCAAGGTTGGTACAATATTCACAAATCAATAAATATGATATATCACATAAATGAAATGAAAGATGAAAATCTCATGACCACAATAGATGCAGAAAAATTTTTAAATAAAATCCAGTACCCATTTATAATAACTCTCAGCAAATTCAGAATAGAGGATTCATACCTCAACATAATAAATATCATATATGACAAACCTACAGTCAATATTATACTCAGTGGACAAAACTAAAAGCATTTCTCTTAAGCTTAGGAACAAGACAGGGTTGTTTGCTTTTACTAGTCTTATTCAATACAAGAGGCCTGGTGCTTATAATTTGTGCATGGGGGTGGGGGTGATCCCATCAGCCCAGCCTGCACCCTCTCCAATCAGGGACCCCTTGGGGGATGTCCAGGGATTGGGTTTAAATTGGCAGTTGGACATCTCTCTCACAATTTGGGACTACTGGCTCCTAACTGCTCACCTGCCTGCTTGCCTGATGTCCCCTAATTGTCCCCCTTGCTGGCCTGGTTGCTCCCAAATGCCCCCTCCTGCCAGTCTGGTCACCCC
>JAAGEH010000293.1:27008380-27078410 GCA_011751065.1 Lasiurus cinereus | reverse complement strand
CACACACACTGGATTGGTCACCCCATGCAACCTGCTGTTCAGTCATATGGTCATCCTTCACTAACACCCCTGCTGGCTTTGTCGTCCCATGAAGCCTGCTGTTCAGTGATCCATCCAGTTGTTTTGGTTATGATGGCCCCTGACTTTTTATATATTAGGACAGTACTGGAAATCCTAGCTATAGCAGTTATATACTCTGCCTCCCAATTTGCTGTAGTCTACACCTGCCATTGTCTTACCATCTCATCTATAAAGATATCTGGGAATCAGGGCAATTGTTGACAAAAGACACTATCATGCAGAAAGTTCCTCTAGGTAATACAGAGTGTGATCCTTGGAAGACCTAAACCTTGCAATGCACATTGATTGCAAATATTCATGGACAAATATCTCAGTTTCATGGGAAGCACTGAGGGGACCTCAAAGATGAACAGCATTAGGTCTTAGCTCTTTTCTCTTTGCTCATCTAAACATTTCTATCTCTCATACCCATGAAATGGATATTTTTCAGTAGTTTATTTTTAAAGGAGACATGTTTTTCATCTATGACTTGTTCAAACCACTGCAGGATTCTCATCAGAACTTAGAATTCCTTTCTGAGCAGATTGTCATGATGAACACTTTGTGTGCAGTATGAATCTTTATGCTAATGGTAAAAATTCATTTTCTAGCCTGGAGTGAATATCTTTGGAAGTGTTTTTGTATCTTAATGGTCATGAAAGCTGCCATCTTCAAATCATCCCACTGTGGGCCCTTCACTGCCTAATGCTTCAAGAAGGGTGGGCTATTAATAGCAGCCATTTCCTCACAAAGAGTGGAGAGAAGTCTGGCTGTATATGGTCCCATTGTATCCTTAAAAGATGATAATTAACTGAGAAGTCACCTCAGCTGTCTGATTGATTCTCATTTGTGGATGGTTGGAAGGCAAGTTTCCATACCTTTGTGGGTTAGAAATTCATAATGAATAACTCCCGTTTTGTCTCAGCTCATACAGACAATATAGAGTCATACTTGAGGAGAGTACACTCCCTTTCATTTCAAAGTTATCTCTGACAACTTAAATTCTACAACTTGAAAATGGTTGAAGTTATGTATTCTCCTTTTAGAGAACATGAGTATAGAGTGGGACAAAAGTAGGTTTACAGTTGTGAATAATATTCTCATATTATTATTTATTAACTAGAGGCCTGGTGCATGAAATTTATGCATGGGTGGGGTCCCTAGGCCTGGCCAGCTATCAAGGCCTATTGGGGCCATCTTGCCTAGCCCTGATCAGGGCCAGGTCTGGGGCCTAGGGGCTCGCAGGCTGCCAGATGGGGACTGCTGGATAGGAAGAAGGATAGGGGAAGGGACCATGGGAGTTTTGTTGGCCAGTGAGATGGAACCAGGGGAGGTTGGCTGGCTGTGGGGGCACACTGATCACCAGGGGATAGTCCTGGTGATCAGTGTGCATCATAGCAACTTTTCTGCCCCCTGGTGATCAGTGTGCATCATAGCAACTTGTCGACTGGTCATTCAGGTACTAATAGTTGCTTAGGCTTCCTATATAATAAAGAGCTAATATGCAAATTGACCCTCACACCCTCACACAAGATGGCCATCCCCATGTGGTCAAAGATGCCCACTCCCATGTGGTGAAAGATGGCTGCCACAAGATGCCCAGCAGGGGAAGGCAGTTGGGGTAACCAGGCTGGCAGGAGAGGGCAGTTGCAGATTACCAGGCCAGCAGCAGAGGTCAGTTGGGAGCGACTGGGCCAGCAGGGGAGCAGTTAGGAGTCAATTGGGCCTAAACCAGCAGTTGGACATCCCCCAAGGGGTCCCAGATTGGAGAGGGTGCAGGCTGGGGTGAGGGACACCCCTCCTTCCCTAATGCATGAATTTCATACACCAAGCCTCTAGTTTATATATGATAGATTATTGTATTATTTTCCATATGAACAGCTGTAAACAAACTTTTGCCCACAACTGTAATTTTACTTTCCTTTCTGGAAGAAATAAAAGATGTAGAACCTTATTTTAATCTTCATCATGGGTCTAATTACTTGGGTGCCTTCTATGCTTTTGGCCTATTTGGCAATCCATATTTATGATTCATCCAACAAGCAAATTTATAAGCAATTTTAAGTGATTTTGAAAAACAAAGAATTGTGAAGCATTTGTTCTACATATATTTTGATTTTGGTTGTCAGAAAATTCTTTGTTTGGAGTATTGTCATATGTAAAAATGACATGAAATGTAAAATGTTTTATTTATAATAATTAAATCTAATTCTGTGTGCTTCACATATTCTATAAATATTCTGGTAGAATAGTGAACATGAGGCAGAACTCTTTTATGCTTTAGGTAATATTATTTTTTACATCTTTCTGTGTGTTTTTTCCTGTCTATCCTATCAAAATGTAATCACAGAAATAAAACTGTGTGTACTGAAGCATAGTGTAGTAACTGGTACACTAAATGCATACCTTTTAAAGCACAATTAATGTAATCTACAGAAGGAGCTGGCTCTCACTTTTTTTGAGTGATTAAAAAAGTAGTCTATTCAGAAGATTAAAAAAAAACACACCTCAGCAAGCATGAATATTAAAAATCAGACTGGTGAATCAACAAATAAAACAGAGTCAAACCACAACTATCTAAACAATGTACATTTTTTTCTTTTTTTTTTTTTTGCAGCTACAAATATTTCTACCAGTAAAGTGAGGTTGTCTGCTTTAGGCTTGTCTCTTTTTTAGTCCTCAGAGATATAAACTTTGCTATTGGTTTATCCTAAAACTCTCTACCTCAGTTTTCTCTTTAATATGTAACAAATATTAACTAGATATAAAGAAAAATCCAAGACAGTCTTCTGGATTAAAATCCAAAATATATGCAAGAGAAATCCAAGAAAGTGTTTTTAAATATCTACATGTGTACAGAAAACAGAAATGAATGAAAGCCAGGTAACTACTAAATTTTTGTTTGTTTGCACACTTACATTTTATAGTGAATATTGTTTCAGTTAGTCAAAAATAACTTAGATATGAAATTCATATCAAGCTTTACTCTCTAAATCTTGTACTCTAAATGGTGTATAAATGGTGTGTAGGCTACATAATTTCAGTGGACAATCATATGTTGTCACTTGTAAACTGGAGTATGTTTAACTTGATTCTTTCTGTGGTGGCTAAAGTTTCTTTTGAGTTTAGTTATTTGCTTCTTTCTCTGCTCAATGACTAATATTGGTATACACCTCTGTATACTGGCAGCTTTTCTGTTCACAGCTAGAGCCAAGATTTTATAAAGTGCAGCCACTGCTAGTCTGATATTTGAGAAGCATAAGTATTTGGGGGTGACTGGTATAAATGTTATATATTATCTCATAATTGCAGAGCTAATAATGCTCATTATGCAAAATATAAAAATTGGTATAGTAGACGATAATATCACCAATAGCTCATTAGAAAAGAATCTATTTGGACCTATTTCCTTTAATCATTTTGCTGAGCATATTATTTTTATATGCCTATTATCACACAAAATTAAATATATCAGTGTTTCTAAGAATATTTTTTCTTATTTAAAAAGTTATTCAACTGTCTGACATTGAAACTGGGTCTCAGAGCTATCGGACATTGAAATTGGGACTCAATCATTTTTTTTCTTTTGCTCTGGTGGGTTTATTTCTAGCCTACAGGGGAAAGATGTTTTTAAAGACAAGAATCAGGGGGTGAGGGGTGGGGGAAACAGACCCAGAGGCAAAGAAGCAATGAACAGACTCTCTTTCTACAGTGGAAAGGCAGGGGAAGTTGGGGAGGAGGGGCCTATAGGAGATCAATAGAAGGACTTGTATGCATGTGTGTATGGGGATACCCAGTGGATACAGGGCAATGGGGGAAGGCGGGAGAGGGAGGGGGATGCATGACGCCCTCCCCGCCCGCCGCCCCCCCCCGCCCAATAAGGCAAAAAAATAATAAATAAAAAAAACAAACAAAATCAATAAAAAGTTATTCAGGCTTCACATAGCAAATTTGGAAAATAAGACATTTTTAGTAAAAAAGAAAATTAAAATTATTGTGAATCCTGTCATCTGAAATAGTCATTTTCAGTATTTAGCTTTTTTCTTTATCATGTTTTTGACATGCAAAATGTTATTCAAAAATAAGCATTTCTTGAAAGTTTTAATAATCCTTTGGATAAGAAATGTCAACAACTTTACATGAGAGCTTTTATTAAGTTGGAATTATCCATAATTTAGCAAAATAAATTTAATTTGTTTTATCCTTACTTACAAATATTAAGTTGTAAGAGTAAATAATTATAATTAGACTAATATTTTGGGGGAAAAAACTTATGTCTGATAACTCCTTAACATTGGCATTATCAAGTAGGAGATCAAATACCTGGCATTTACCAGGAAGAAAATATATTATTTTAAAGTTCCCAAAGGAAATTTGATGAGTAAGTGTTGGATACCACATGAATGAAAGCTGAATTAATAATAATGTGGTCCAGTTGGTTGATGTAAAACTAGAAATAGGAACACAGCTATTCCATAGGACAGATAAGCAAACAGACTTAATAACAGTCAGAACCACATATACATGCCTATGCCTATTGAAGAAAAAATAGCTTAAAGTGATTAAGAAAATATATCTCTTTAAAAGACAATATAGGAGAAACCAAGATGGCGGCATAGGTAAACACCTAAATTGCTACCTCACACAACATAAAAGACAGAATGAACATCATCAAGAACCACAGAAAAGTTGGCTGAGTGAATCCTGTCATCTGAAATAGTCATTTGAAATAGTCAATATGTTTCCTACAATTAGAAGGAAACAGAGGGGCTCATGGAGACTCAGAGGAGCTGCAAAAAGCTGAGGTATGGAGACATGCATGTGGAGAGGGCAGGCGGCTGAGTGCCTGGCTGGCTTCCTCTAGGGGGAAGAAGACAGAACCTCCCGATTGTGCTGAAATAAAGTTCCGACTGCACTTAACCCCAGTTTTGGGCGAGACTCTGGGGACCCAGACTCGTATGGGTCCTCAGAGCGTATGGAAACTCAGGGGAGCAGCAAAAAGCCAGAGGTCTTGGGGCCTGCACGCGAGTGGGCACAGAGAAGACTTCAGTGATTACCAAGGGACACTGAGACTCAGAGGCCTCATAGAGCAGGGTTGATGGGAAACCAAGGCTGTCTGACCAGCCCTGAGACTCTGCTGCATTCAAGCCAAGTACAGCCAATTGGCCTGGAAGTCAATTCCCCCCAGTGATATCAACAACAAACAAGACTTAACTACACCAAAGCTGTATACACAGTCCACAAATGGGTGCACCAAGAGTGTCCGCTTCAGGTAACTGGGGAGGCGGAGCTACTGGGCATATAGGACACCTACCACACAAAGCTACTCCACCAACTCAGGGAAGCAGTGAAAATGTGGAGACAAAGAAACATCACAAACAAAAGAAATGGAGGAAAACAAATGACTGGATATAGAGTTCAAAACCACAGTTATAAGGTTTTTCAAGAATTTCCTAGAAAAGATGGATAAATTTAGTGAGACCCTCAAGGATATGAAAAAGAATCAACTAGAAATTAAACATATACTGACTGAAATAAAAAATATACAGAGATCTAACAGCAGACAAGAGGAATGCAAGAATCAAGTCAAAAATTGGAAATGCAAAGAAGCAGAAAACACTCAACTGAAAGAGCAAAAGAAAAAAGAATCCAAAAATTTTAAGATAGTGTAAGGAGCCTATGGGACAACTTTAAGCGTACCAACATCAGAATTATGGGGGTGCCAGAAGAAAAGAGAGAGCAAGATACTGAAAACCTACTTGAAGAAATAATGACTGAAAACTTCCCCCACCTGGTGAAAGAAATAGACTTACAAGTCCAGAAAGCACAGAGAACCCCAAACAAAAGGAATCCAAAGAGGACCACACCAAGACACATCATAATTAAAATGCCAAGAGCAAAAGACAAAGAGAGAATATTAAAAGTAGCAAGAGAAAAGCAGTTAATTACCTACAAGGAAGCACCCATAGGATTGTCAGCTGACTTCTCAACAAAAACTATGTAGGCCAGAAGGGAGTGGCAAGAAATATTCAAAGTGATGAATAGCAAGAACCTACAACCAATATTACTCTACCCAGCAAAGCTATCATTCAGAATTGAAGGGCAGATAAAGAACTTCACAGATAAGGAAAAGGTAAAGGAGTTCATCAACACCAAACCAGGATTATATGAAATGCTGAAAAGTACTCTTTAAGAAAAGAAAGAAGAAAAAAAAGTAAAGAGAAAAATTATGAACAACAAATACATATCTATCAACAAATGAATGTAAAAATCAAGTGAATTAAAAATCTGATGAAAAGAATAAACTGGTGAATATAATAGAATCAGGGGCATAGAAAGGGAGTGGATTGAGAATTCTCAGGGGATTAGGGGTGAGGAGGGTGGGAGAAGAGACTGGACAAAAATCATATACTTATAGATGAGAACAATTCGGTTGAGGTAAGGGCAGAGGGTGGAGGGAATCTATGTGGGGAAAAAAGAGGAACAGCTGTAATAATCTGAACAAAAAAGATTTGTTAAATTAAAAATAAAACTCGCAAAAAAAAAGAAAAAAGAAAAAAAGAGACAATATATTTGCTTATTTTGCATTTCCTGGCAGGATCCAGGTTAGAGCAATCCTTTTCATTAACTGGGAAGTTCTAAATCTTTAGTAATCATATGGCTCCTTTAGGCATTTGTAATCACACTTTTCACAAAAAGGGAATCTAATGTTCCACCTTTGCATCTTTGTTAAAACCTTCCAACTAACATGATTGTGAAAGAAAACATGGTGCAGGGATGGTAATATTAGCCAAGTGTTCAGTAGGAATGTTCTTGCAGACTTCAGATTTGGTGATAAAGACAGGTTTAGGAGGTATTTTTTAAATTAAAATTTTCAATTTTAATATAATTATAGATTTACATGGAATGATAGATGCAATATAGAGAGATCCTATATCCTAATATACTTTATCTAGATTCCCCCAATGTTCACATCTTGCAATTTTACAAGTAAGATATCGACATTGCTAAAATGCACCAATTTTATTCATATTTCCTTATTTTTATTGTACTCATTTGTATATGTGTATGCATATTTAGTTCTGTGCAATATTATCATATATGTAAGTTTGTGTATTGACTGCTATACAACAATGAGGATGAAATACAATCACAAGGATCCCTCATGTTGCTTTTTTTCTAACCATGCACATCTCTCTCCTACCCCAAATCCCACATTTAATCCCTGGCAACCACTAACAGTTATTTTATTTCTAAAATTTTATTATATCAAGACTGTTATGAATAGTAGTTATAAATTTTGCAAGAAGTTACAAAGATAGTACAGAATGGTCACATACCCATTTTCCTTAAACATTTTAGCCACAAAATTCACATTTTACAATACATATGTATACTTCTATACTATTTTATTACATGTGTAGAGTTGTACAACCATTATGGCTGATTTTTTTTTCTCCATTCAGTATGGATTATTGAGTTTTGTCAAAAATTTTAGAGTATAAGCTATCTTTGGAGAAAAATCTAATCAATATTTTGATGGCTTTTAATATGTCCACAAATTCTTTGATACTCTTCCCTTCAAGAGGTGAAGTCTAATTCCCATCCTATTCAATGTGGGCTGTACTTAGTGACTCACTTCTATAAAAAAAGAATAAAGTGGGAGTGATGAGCTGTAACTTCACAGACTAGGTCATACAGGGCTCCACACTCTGTCTTAGAATACTTATTCTGGTGGAAGTTGGCTGCCATAAGCCCAATCTTGTGAGCAGCCATATGGAGATACCCACATAATGAGGAACTGAGGCTTCCTGTAAATAGCCATGTGAGCAAGCCACTTGGAATTGAATCCTCCATGTTCAGTACAGCTTTTTCACGTGGCTTTGGCTCACATCTAGACTGTAACTTCTGAGACAAGTTGAACTACAATTGCACAACTAAGTTACTCCCAGCCTCCTGAACCCACTAAGTTTTGCAGTAAATTTTTGTGTCAGTATGTAACTAATCCAAATATCAATATGTAGGATGGTGTATAAAATGGATTAGAAAATCAGGAGAATATTTTTAACATCACTGAAAAATCCTACAGAAAACCTTTGCCTTTATAATTATGACAGTGGTATGGGCAAAAATAATTATTATCAGGCCAAGAGACAGATCACTAAATTGCCTAAACTATGAAGGAGGTTTGTTTTTATTGTTTCTAATTGAGGTAGAGGAGAAACTTGGGTCATGGGATCTTTTAAGTTTCTCCATGTCCCCCTTATACACACTTCCTTGCCTTTTTTTTTTCTCCCTGAGATTGTTGGCTATATGATACTGTTTGTGAAGTTTGTTTGCAAATATTGACCTTGATCATGTATGGAGGCATTCCATAAGCATTCAATATCAGTGTCTTTAATGATTTATTGTTAGAATTTGAAGCCCAAATTGGCATGTCGTTTGAATATATTATTTGCTCAGTGCTCCACTTTAGTTTTAGAAAAAAACAACAACAGCAGAAAAGAGAGTCTAATCACTCATTGTCGAATATCCTGTTTGGTTTCTATAGTATTTGTGCTCAACTACCCTATCCTTATTTGTATCTATAACAATTATTTTCTGATTATAAGTATGATATCTTTGCATCTAATATCATCAACCTATGTAATAGCCAAAGCAACACTAGAACAATCACAGGAGGCTTCAGACTTTTTTATAAAGGTGTTTGTCAGCGAAGTGTGGCAATCTAGGGGGATGGAGATAGGGCATTTGTCTTGAAGCTACATTGGTAAAGTGACAAGAGATTATGAGTATGGTGTTGGTGACTAAACTTTCCTCCCTTCAAGCCACTTGTTGGCAGTGTCATTAAAAGCAACATTTTACTAAGCAAACTTTCTTTTTCCATCTCTCTTTTTAAAATCAATTTTATTTTTTTTCAATTTCAGTTGACATTCAATATTATATTAGTGTCAGGTGTACAGGATGGTGGTTACACACTTATATAATTTATGAGGTGATCCCCTAGTCAGCCTAGTGCCCACCTGGCACCATATGTGGTTATTATAATATTATTGACTATAATTCCCTGTTATACTTTACATCCCTGTAACTTTTTTGTAACCTTTTCCCATCTCTTTTGTTGGCAGCTCCTTCTCCACCAGTTATCCCCTAAGTGATGGTTCTTAAACTTAAGTATGCCTCAGAATTACCTCACACATATATGTTAAACAGATTTCTGGGCCCACCTCCAGAATTTCTGCTGCAGTCAGTCTGGAGTGGGGTCTGAGACTTTTCATTCCCACCAAGTTCTCAGATGATGCTGATGCCGCGGTTTTGGGGACCACAGTTAAGAAGTGGTGTCTTAAAGTTCTATGCTTGGGTAGTGGTGGAGATCATGAGGACATGTTAAGATAGGAAACAAGGCAGTGAAGGAAAGATTGCCAAACTGCTTTGATGAGACAATAAAATAATGCTTTTGCTCTTGAATAAGAGGAAATGAGGAGGAGGAAGAGAGGTGGCCTGAGGCAAATAGCCTGAGGCTGAGGGGTCAGAGCAAGTTCAAGGCAGCTATAGAATATACCTGGTAGATGAATTTTTAAATATTTCCAAGGACCTCTCTACCTGGTAACTTTTCCATCTCATATGTGCTGTGTCTCTGCTGCATTGATCATCAAACTAAACTCAGAGTTGAATGCATAACACGTTAGTTCCCTACACCATACCTTTTCCCTTGCTAGAATTTATAGTCATCTTGGAGCAGAAGGGTTTGGGTTTGCATGAGACATGAAAATGGAGACATTGAATTAATCATACCTAGTTCTCCAGGGGCCAGTGGGCCTCATCAACATCTAGGTTACTCTTCTCTTATCATTCTCATCTACTTTGTGTTTATTCTGAAATCTTTCCTTCAGGTAAGCACAGTGCAATAACTTTTTCAAATCATAGCCCATGAGGTTTCTGAATTCATTGGGTATCATAGGGAGATAACAGCTCATCTCCAAATGAAGGTTGGATATTCTCAAGCTTCAGGGAAGGGAACTGTGTTGAAGGAAACATCAAGAGGACAGGACTTTTTTAAAAAAATATATTTTATTGATTTTTTACAGAGAGGAAGGGAGAGGGATAGAAAGTCAGAAACATCGATGAGAGAGACATCCATCAGCCGCCTCCTGCACACCTCACATAGTTACCACTTTTTCAGTTCAATTATTGATGTCATTTCATTCACTGAGTTTCTGCTCAGGGTGAAAAGTCAATTTTAAGCACCAAAATTTATGTCAAACATGGGGTGTTGGCATATTTCACAAAATGGGGAGGGCCTCATTTGAGCTGCTAGAGCAAGGCCTTATTTTCTGCTCCTGGTAGGTCCCTCCCTTCCTCTTTACTACTGATTTCCTCACAGCTGGAGGCCTTTTTTTTTTTTTTTTTAGCATGTTTATGATCATTCTCTACCACAAAAGGAAAGGTGTTTGAAAGCTAGGTTTCTCAGTGACTGTCAGTTCTAGGCATTGTACCAACACTAACAGAGTCTTTATCTGGGCTCTTCCCACAGGGTATGCAATCTTCATTCAACAGACAATAAACAATAGGGAACAAGGAGGATGGCCATTGGAATTGCACAAGAGGTGGCTGTTTTCATAACTTATACTTTTTGGCTCTCACTTATGGATCCTTTAATCAGACATTAGTAGAACAAAACAAAACAAAACAAATAAAAGGATTCACAAAGGAAATAGTTCTTTAAAAAGCTCATGAATAAAACCATTTCTGATAGTTCTGCAAACTTGGGAAAAGAATAAATTATTAGAAGAATACTGGCAGTTCACAGGATTGATAGAAGAACTAAATAACTTGAGCCTGGGGAAATAAAGAAAATAGAGGCCTTATATTTATTGAGTTTTTCTAAATCTTGGATGAGAAAATTATTATTTTTAATTTGACTGGGCCAGACAGTTTGCTATCTCTATCTTGAAAGAAGTTACAATCAGTTACTTGAACCATCTGACCAGGCTCGCCAGGAGATAGGACAGGGAGCACAGCTATGATTGGGAGAATTCCTGTAAGAGCTAGGCAGCCTTATTAATCCTCTGGTATATGCACTTCTATTGGTCAAATATATATTTTGTGGTTAGAAAACCTAGATATCTAGTTATCTAGTTAGCTAACTACTTTGGTAACTTCCAATTCTTGGTAATTATAAATAAAGCTGCTATACATATCCATGTGTAGATTTTTCAGTGACATAAGGTCAAATATTTTATTTTTTTATTAATGTATTACATGTGTACATATCTTCCCATTGCCCTCCGCCCCTCAGTCCCACTCCCATGCCTACCCTCTCTCGGACCAAGTATCTTACGTTCATTGGTTATGCTTATATGCACGAATACAAGTCCTTTGGTTGATTTCTTATCTACCCCATAGTCCCTGTAATTTGACAGTCTGTATGATGCTTTATTGCCTCTGTATCTATTGTTTTATTCATCAGTTTATAATGTTCTTTATTATCCATAAATGAGTGAGATCATGTGGTATTTTTCTTTCATTGACTGGCTTATTTCACTTAGCATAAGGCTCCCCAGTTCCATCCAGGTTGTTGCAAATGGTAAGAATTCCTTCTTTTTGATGGCAGCATAGTATTCCATTACGTAGATGTACCATAGTTTTCTGATCCACTCATCTGCTGATGGGCACCTAAGCTGTTTCCAAATCATAGCTATTGTAAATTGTACTGCTATGAACATAGGGGTGCATATATCCTTTCTGATTGGTGTTTCTAGTTTCTTAGGATACATTCCTAGGAGTGGGATTACTGGGTCAAATGAGAGTTCCATTTTTAATTTTTTGAGGAAACTCCATACTGTTTTCCACAATGGCTGCACCACTCTGGATTCCTACCAGCAGTGCACGAGGGTTCCTTTTTCTTTGCATCCTCTCCAACACTTGTCTTTTGTTGATCTGTTGATAAAAGCCATTCTGATAAGTGTGAGATGGTATTGCATTGTCATTTTGATTTGCATCTCTCAGATAATTAGTGACTTTGGGCATGTTTTCATGTGTCTCTTGGCCTTCCTTATGTGTTCTTGAGCAGACACAGAGCATTCCTTCTGTCTTCTTTTGAAAAGATTCTATTTAGGCCAATTGTCCATTTTTTTATTGGATCATTTATGTCCATTTTATTAAGTTGTATAAGTTGCCTGTAGATGTTGGAATTAAACCTTTATCAGTGATAACATTTGCAAATATGTTCTCCCATACAGTGGGCTTTCTTGTTGTATTGTTGATGGTTTCTTTTGCTGTGCAAAAGCTTTTTATTTTGATGTAGTCCCATTTGTTTATTTTCTCTTTAGCTTCCATTGCCCTAGAAGCAGTATCAGTGAAGAAGTTTCTTTGGCATATGTTTGAGATTTTGCTGCCTGTGAATTACTCTAATATTTTTATGGTTTCTCGTGTTATGTTTAAGTCATGTATCCATTTGGAGTTTATTTTTGTGTATGGTGTAAGTTGGTGGTCTTTTCATTTTTTTGCATGTATCTGTCCAATTTTCCCAACACATTTATTAAAGAGATTGTCTTGACTCCATTGTATACTCATGCCTCCTTTGTCAAATATTACTTGAGCATACCATATGTTTGTTATTGTGCCAGTACCAGGTTGTTTTGAGAATAGTGGCTTTGTAATACAGCCTGAAATCTGGTATTGAGATCTCATCTACTTTATTCTTCTTTCTCAGGATTGCTGTGCCTATTTGGGGTCATTTTTAAAAATTTTTTATTCCAGATGAATTTTTGGAGAGTTCTTTTTAGGTCTGTGAAATATGCCATTGGTATTTTAATGGGGAGTGCATTGAATCTATAGATTGCTGTGGTTAGTATGGACATTTTAATGATTTTGATTCTCCCAATCCATGAGCATGGTCTATTCTTCCATCTGTTTACCTCTTCCTCTACCTCTTTTTTCAGTGTCCTGTAGTTTTCCGTGTATAGGTCTTTTACCTCATTAGTTAAGTTTACTCCTAGGTATCTTAAATTTTTTGGTGCAATGCTAAATGGGATTGCTCTTTTAGTCTCTTTTTCTGTAAGTTCAATATTGGTATATAGAAATTCCATAGATTTCTTGGTGTTAATTTTATATTTTGCTACATTGCCAAATTCATTTATTAAGTCTATTAGTTTTTTGATGGAGTCTTCTGGGTTTTTTTATGTACAGTATCATGTCATCTTCAAATAAGGACATCTTTACTTCTTCTTTTCCAATTTGGATGCCTTTTATTTCTTCTTTATTTTGATATAGTCCCTTTGCTTATTTTCTCTTTAGCTTCCATTGCCCTTGGAGAAGTATCAGTAAAAAATTTCCTTCAATTTATGTCTGAGATTGTGCTGCCTGTGGATTTTTGTGTATGGTGTAAGTTGGTGGTCTAGTTTCATTTTTTTTGCATATATCTGTCCAATTTCCCAACACTATTTATTGAAGAGATTGTCTTGACTCCACTGTATGTCCATGCCTCCTTTGTCAAATATTAATTAAGCATAGTGGTTTGGGTCAATATCTGGATTCTCTATTCTATTCCATTGGTCTATGTGTCTGTTCTTATGCCAGTACCAGGCTGTTTTGAGAACAGTTGCTTTGTAATACAGTTTGAAATCTGGTATTGAGATCCCACCTACTTTATTCTTCTTTCTCAGGAGTGCTGTGGTTATTCAGGGTCTTTTTTTATTCTAGATGAATCTTTGGAGAGTAGTTCATTGAATCTATAGATTGCTTTGGTTAGCATGGACATTTTAATGATGTTGATTCTCCCAAACCATGAGCTTGGTATGCTCTTCCATCTGTTTACGTCTTCCTTTATCTCTTTTTTCAGTTTCCTGTAGTTTTCTGTGTATAGGTTTTTTACCTCTTTAGTTAAATTTATTCCTACATATCTTAATTTTTTTGTTGCAATGGTAAATGGCATTGCTTTTTTAGTTTCTTTTTCTATAATTTCACTATTAGTGTATAGAAATGCCATAGATTTCTTGGCATTAATTTTGTATCCTGCTACTTTGCTGAATTCATTTATTAAGTTTATTAGTTTTTTGATGGAGTCTTTTGAGTTTTTTATGTACAATATCATGTCATCTGCAAATAAGGACAGATTTACTTCTTCTTTTCCAATTTGGATGCCTTTTATTTCTTCTTCTTGTCTAATTGCAATGGCTAACACTTCCAGTACCATGTGGAATAGGAGTGGTGAGAGTCGGCATCTCTGTCTTGTTTCTGTTCTTAGGGGAAATGGTTTTGGTTTTTGTCCATTGAGTATGATGTTAGCTGAGGGTTTATCATATATGGCTTTTATGATGTTGAGGTATGAACCTTCTATTCCCACCTTGCTGAGAGTTTTTATCAAGAAAGGGTGTTGGATTTTGTCAAATGCTTTTTCTGCATCAATTGATATGACTATGTGATTTTTATCTCTCAATTTGTTTATGTGATGTATCACTTTTATTAATTTGCAGATATTATACCATCCTTGCATTCCTGGGATAAATCCTACTTGGTCATGGTATATGATCTTTCTGATGTACTGCTGGATCCGATTTGCTAGAATTTTGTTGAGGATTTTGGCATCTATATTCTTGAGGGATATTGGCCTGTAATTCTCTTTCATTGTATTGTCTTTATCTGGTTTTAGTATTAGGGTGATGCTGGCTTCATAGAAGGAGCTTGGAAGTGTTCCTTCTTCTTGAATTTTTTGAAATAGTCTGAGAAGGATAGGTTTTAAATCTTCCTTGAATGTTTGGTAAAACTCCCCTTTGAAGCCATCTGGCCCCAGGCTTTTGTTTGCTGAAAGCTTTTTGATGACTACTTCAATGTCTTCCATAGTGATTGACCTATTTAGATGTTTAGATTTTTCCTGATTGAGTTTGGGAATGTTATATTTTTCTAAGAATATGTCCATTTCCTCCAGGTTGTCCAGTTTGTTGGAACAGAGTTGTTCATAGTATTTTTAAATAATTCTTTGTATTTTGGAGGGGTCTGTTGTTATTTCTCCTCTTTCATTTCTGATTTTGTTTATTTGGGTCTTCTCTCTTTGCTTCTTGATGAGGCTAGCTAGAGGTTCATCAATCTTGTTTATCCTTTCAAAGAACCAGCTCTTGGTTTTGTTGATCTTTTGTATTGTTTCTTTGTCTATATTTTGTTTATCTCTACTCTGATCTTTATTATTTCCTTCTTTCTGTTTATACTGGAGTTTCTTGTTGTTCTCTTTTTAACTCTATAAGTTGTAGGATTAGGTAATTTATTATCATTGTTTCTTGTTTGTTTTTTGTTTTTATTTTTGTTTTTTTGCAGTAGGTTTGTAGAGCTCTGAAATTTCCTTTCAAGACTGTTTTCACTGTGTCCCATAGATTTTGGATTGTTGTGTTTTCATTGTCATTTGTTGCCATGAAGTTTTTTATTTCTTCATTGAACTCTTTGGTAATACAGTCATCTTTTAATAGCATGCTATTTAGTCTCCATGTGTTTTATTTCTTTGGATTGTTTTTATTGTAGTTGATTTCTGATTTTGTGCCAAAGTGATATGAGAAGATGCTTGATATGATTTCTAGCTTCTTGTATTTGAGGAGACTTTGCCTATGATCCAATATATGCTCTATCTTTGAAAATGACCCTTGTGCACTTGAAAAGAATGTATATTTCGTGGCTTTGGGGTGAAATGTTCTGAAGATGTCAATTAATTCCATCTGTTCTAGTGAGTCATTTAGGATTGATGTTTCATTGCTGATTTTTTTGTTTAGAGGATTTGTCCAATGATGATAGTGGGATATTAAAGTCTCCTATGATGATTGCCTTGCTGTCAATCTCTCCCTTGATATCCTCCAGGAGTTTTTTTTTTTTTAATGTATTTGGGTGCTCTTGTATTGGATGTGTATATGTTTACCAGAGTTATTTCTTCTTGTTGGATTGCTCCCTTTAGTGTTATGAAGTGGCCTTCCTTATCTCTTGTTATGTCCTTCATTTTGATATCTAATTTGTCAGATATAAGTATTCATACCCCATCTATTTTCATTTCCATTCACCTGAAAAAGCTCTTTTCATCCCTTCACCCTCAGTCTGTGTGCGTCTTTTTTTCTGAGATGGGTTTCTTGTAAACAGAAGATATATGGATAGTGTTTTCTTATCCAATCTGTTACCCTATGTCTTTTGAATGGGGCATTTAATCCATTTACATTTAAAGTTATTATTGATAGATACTTATTTGTCGCCATTTTTATTCTTTACCCCTGTATTCCTTCTTTGCTTCCTATTTCTTTTCTTTTCCTCCTTTCTTTCTCCCTTTCTTTCTTTCTTTCTTTCTTTCTTTCTTTCTTTCTTTCTTTCTTTCTTTCTTTCTTTCTTTCTTTCTTTCTTTCTTCTTTCACAGAAGACCCTTTAGCATTTCTTGCATTGCTGGCTTTATGATAATAAATTTCCTTAGTCCTCTTTTGTCTGTGAAGCTCTTGATTTCACCTTCAATTTTGATTGATAGCCTTGCTGGGTAGAGTATTCTTGGATTCAGACCCTTCCTTTGCATGACTTTGTATATTTCATTCCATTCCCTTCTGGCCTGATGAGTTTCTGTTGAGAAATCAGTTAATAGTCTGATGGGGGTTCCTTTGTAGGTAACTTTCTGTCTCAATCTGGCCACTTTTAAGACTCTTACTTTGTCGTTGGTGTTTGCCAATTTAATTATAATGTGCCCTGGTGTCGGTCTTTCAGGGTTGATTTTGCTTGGGACTCTGTGAGCTTCTTGGATTTGTGTGGGTTTTTTCTTCCCTATATCAGGGAAGTTTTTTGTCATTATTTCTTCAAACAGGTTTCCTATTCCTTGCTCCATTTCCTCTCCTTCTGGCTTCCTTATTATGCAATGTTGTTTTGTTTTGTGTTGTCCCAAAGTTCTCTGAGGTTCTCTTTCTGCTTTTTGATTTTTTTTTTAGAAGCTGCTCTACTTGGGTATTTTTTCCTACCTTTTCTTCTAGCTCACTGATGTGGTCCTCTGCTTCTTCTAGTCTACTCTTGATGTTTTCTATTGAGTTCTTTACAGCAGTGATGTCATTTTTCATTTGGTTCTTCTTCATTTTCTCTTGGTTCTTACCTATATTGCCGAATTTGTCTTCCATTCTTTTCAGCCACTTTATGACAATTTCTCTTAATTCTTTGTCTGGCAATTTGCTTGCCTCCATTTCATTTACTTCTTTTTCTGATGATGCCTGCTTTTCTTTCATATGTAGGCTGTTTCTTTGTCTCCCATGGTCTCTCTTCTCTGAGAGTCTAGTTATTTAGTTCTGTCTCTCCTGAGTTTATTTAAAGGCACAAAATACAACACAAACAGGTTCAATGCACAATGCACTGGATAGAAATATATTCATGAGATTAATAACCACAAATAAAGGTGACCATCAGAGAGAGGCAAATTAGGGGATAAGAGAGAAAGAAGAAGAGGAAAAAGAAGAAGAAGAGAAAGAAAAGAAAGTGCCAAAATGAAATTGGGAAATGGTAGAAAAAAAACTAAAAGAGAAAAGAAAGAGAATAAGATAGAGAAGAGGAACAAACTATATATATGGAGAGAAAACTCTAATAGAACAGCCAGTAATTCCAACAAATGCCACCTACAAGTACCTGGAGATTAATACAAACTACAACAATATCTATCAAGGTGAGGGAAAACAGAAGCAAAAAAAACAAACAAAAACAAAGCAAACAATAAAAACAAAACAAAAAAAATGCAATCTCACAAAGAAGCATAAAAATCAATATAATCAACATTCAAGCAAACAGCAACACAAGTACAGAGAGAAAAACAATTTTTTGATAGTGAAGACTGAGAAGCAAGAGGTGTGTATGGACTTGGAGAAGAAGAATGGAAACTAAATATATAAATAGGGTGAAATTTTAACAGGGGTTAAAAATAAAGAATAGGGAACATCTAAAGTAGGAAAATGGTAAGAGAAATAGGACAATAAAAGGGGAAAAGTTAGGAAGAGCATGATGGCATAAAGGTAGAGTTGAGAGAGTGTAAAATGATGCTGAAGGAAAGATGAAAATAGAATGTAGAGCTCTAATCCCAAAATAAAATAAAGAGAAAATAATATGACACTTTTTTCCCCAAAAAGGTAAAATAGTAGTAATAATTCTAAATGAAAATAAAAATGTTATAATCAAAAAGGTAAAATATAGTGAGGAAAAAAAGAAAAAAATAGTTTCTTATGTAAAAGATGAATTAAAAGTTAAAAAATTAAAAATTAAAAAAATATATAGAATGTGCAGTAGTGAAGGTCATTCACTTCTTTTATTGTTCTTTTTGACACACTTATTTCCCAGTTAGGACACTACTGCAGTTCTCAGTGTTCCACTGGTGCTCAGTGTTGTAAGCCAGTCCTAATTTTTAAGCAGGCAGTGTGTCTTAATCTCTTTATTCCTTTATTTGTGATTACACAGAAATCAATTTGTGATTCAGTCCCTGGGTGACAGTGTTTCTGGATTGACCTCTGAGGCTATAGGTCCTCTCTAGCCTGTGCTTAGATCCTGCTTTCCCTGTGGCACTCAATACCAGTTTGTGGGAGTGTGCTGCCCCAGAGCCGGTTCTCTGATGGTCACTCCCTGCTCTGATCCCCAGGTTTCAGAAAAACAACTTTCCCCTTCAGTCTCCTAGTGTCCCCAACTGGGTGATCCTATATATTGGGTTTAGCAATCAGAAGCAGGGATCTGAAGAGGAAAAGTGCATGTACCTGAACTCTGGAGCTACACACAAGTCTCCGCAATCTCCCTTTCCCCCTCCTGTCCAAGAAACCGGCACACTTTAAAAACTTCCAGGCTGTCCTTCTGTGTTAGATCAAAATGGGTTGCTTTTTAAATATCCCTTCTGTTAGCAGCTACGGGATCCCCTTCCACATTCATGCAGACGCCAGCCCCAATAGCTATGATTTCTCTAGGTGCAGACTTCCCCCATTTCTCCAGCTCCCATAGTGTGCATGTTTCTCTGTCCTGCCAGGACTAGAGACCTCACCAATCAAAATCTGACCTTTTCGTGTGGAGTGTAGAGCTCCTCTGAATCCGAGTGTTTCTGCCAATTGGGGACCGGAGTTCTGGAATTTGCAGCTGTTTGTTGGGTGCCATAGTTATAGTTTTCAGGCTTCTGATAACATCCACTTTCCCCTTTAAGATGGCGCAGTCTCCGTGTCTGAGCTGGTGACTCCGGGAGAAAACCCAGCAGCAGTGTGGACTGGCTGTTCAGGAGAGCTCTGTCCAGTAGTCCCCCATCTTCTCCTGAAATATAGCTATCCCTTAACCCGCCAACAAACACTTCCAGTGCGACCCTCAGCTGTTCTTTCTGTCTGTTCAGGGCAAGACTTGAAACACGTCCGTTTATTCCACCACCATTTTTTTCCCCTCAAATATATATATATATTTATTATGTTAGTAGCTATTCAACTGAATGTGCCTAAACTTAGATTTTAGCCATTCATTAGCTTGCTTGAAATATGAAAAGTCTGTTAACAAACGAGGGGCAACACATAGTATCCTATAATCTAGTGCAGTGGTGGGCAAACCGCAGCTTGTGAACCACATGTGGCTCTTTGGTCCCTTAAGTGTGGCTCTCCCACAAAATACCACATGTGGGCACGTACGGACAGTGCGATTGAAACTTTGTAACCCATGTGCAGAAGTTGGTTTTTGGCCTGGGCGAGTCTATTTTGAAGAAATGGCATTAGAACACTCAAGGGGCCAAAGAGCCACATGTGGCTCACGAGCCGTGGTTTGCAGACCACTGGTCTTGTGTAATTGGTTTTTAAAGTGTGGTTACTAGACCATCAGCATGAATATAATTGAGAACTTGTTAGAAATACAGGGTCCCTCCGCTTCCCACCACCACCACTACCACTTTAGATTAAAAACTCAGAGTAAAAAAGTCAGAGTCAGTTTTTAGTAAAAAACTCAGAGTCAGATCCAAAAATTGTGTTTTAATAAATATTCTAGGTGATTCTGTTATATAAAAAGTTTAATATGCATGGGAATCACTAAGGGATGTTAAAGTGCATTTTCTTATTTGATAGCTGTGGGGTAAGTCTGAGAATCTACATTCCTAACAAGCTTCCAGGTGATCACATTGCTGCTGGTGCAGCAACCAAACTTTTGAGTATCAAGACTCTAGAGATATTGAAGGTGAAAACTTCTATATCATTGCTGCAAACTGCTAAAATTTGGTAGACAAAAGAGCTATGAAAACCAGAAAACCTGTATGAAAACTTGTTATTGCTGCCAGATTATGATATTATTGTAGAAATTTTCAGAAAGTAGCACCTTTTGGGATGAACAAGGAAACTCTTCTTCAGCTGGCAGATCTAAAAATGGGATTGGTTACAAAGTTTATGTATGCCTGATCATGTCTTAATCCTAACATGTAACAGCATGTAATAAGAGTGGTGTCTATATCTCTAGCTAGTATTTATTTTATCTTGTTTATGATAGAAATACCATATTCCACATCATTTTAAATGATAACTCAAGCCTGACCAGCGTGGCTCAGTGGTTGAGCATCAACCTATGAACCAGGAGGTAACAGTTGGATTCCCAGTCAGGGCACATGCCTCGTTGTGGGCTTCATCCCCAGTAGGGGCCATGCAGGAGGCAGCCAATGTATGATTCTCGCTTATTATTGATGTTTCTGTCTCTATTTCTCCTTTCCTCTCTCTGAAATCAATTAAACAAAAAGATAATTAAAAGTTTAATGCTAATAATGATGCCAAACTGTGACCAGGAAGGAAAGCCTGATCAGATGGTAACTGATTATAACTGATTATAACTTCTTAGTTCTTTTTTTCTTGTCCTAGATTGATCATATCTAGTGTTTTTCATTTCTATTTGGTGAATAACGTGGAAATCTGGTCCAGTTTCCAACAGTTTTTTTTTAATTAGTGCTATTTAAATCTGATTGTGTTTACTTGACAAATTTGACTTAGTGGGAGTGGAGAGAGACTAACTGGGTTTATGAATGAATCTCCCTGGATTAGCATTCTCTTAGGGAATGTTGACTATCAATATTTTCATGTCCAGTTTTATTGCTTTTATTATCAGATGATTATGATAGTTTGAGTTTTTTCTTTGAAAAGGTTACAGATGGTTTCATTTCATATAATGCGTTAAAGAACATTTAAGAAGACCATTCCCATATCAAAATCTCCCAAGAGATTTGATTAGCATATACATATGAAAACATTTCACATTATAACTGAGATTATAACAAAAACTAAGACTTTTCTGCAGAATAATTTCTATTAGAATTGTTTGGAGAGGCTAAATAAGCATGAGAATAAAGAGATTCCAGGAAGTATAATTTATCTAATCTTTCAAAAATATTCATAAGCTTCAATAAGAAAGAAATTAAATCATCTGTGTTTGAGAGGTTCCTCCTTCCCATAAAGTCTTTGTTTGCTATCAAGAAATAAAAAGGCAGAGATAAACAGCATTCTTTAGAAGAAATATTAAGCATGACAGTCCATAAATTATTTCTGACACATGTCTAACACATTATATGTAACTATGATCCTAAATTTAACAATATTATGTGGAAGAGTTGATAATTTAGTGTCATTTCTGAAATTTACAAAGAAAATAGAGCTTCTTTGTGGTCTCTAACTACTTTCAAATTGCTCGTGAGCCCAGTTAGCTTGGCTCAATGTAGGGTGTGTTCGTGTCTTATTTATATTGGCCAATTAAATATAATTTATTCTCTTCTAGTGAGAAAGAGGCTCTTTTGTTTTAAAAGTCTTGGGCACATCTTCAACCTGTCACAGTTCTTACCTTTCTGCCTTTTCCTGAATATGGCCTCTAGGTATATCTGAACAATTAAGATGTTAGGTTGGCTAGAGAGAAAAGGCTTGGGTATATTGCAAGGGTCCTTGGGTGGTCCTCTAAGTTACTTTCCCCCTATTGTTGAGAGATAGTATCCCACTTGTCTTTGACATTTCCCTCTTTCTCATGAGCCTGTTGCTGGGTCACTTGGTGCTATCTGCCACTCTTGGGTATAAAGTTTGTTCTTGCTTCTGCCTTGAAGTTCTGTCCCTCTAAAATATACAGAGTATTCCAAAAAATGTATAACAAGCTGATAGCTCAATTTTGAAAATAAAATGTAATTTAATAAACAGTGCCTTTATAATTATTCAAAGTGTAATATATATGTTTTTGGGACTCCCTTTATATTTTTTGATCCCAGGTCTCTTTAATGGCACCAGTCTTCCCCCTTGGGTTGGAGTATTAAGTATTAAATAGAAAAATATCATAGACTTGAGTGGCTTGTAAAGAATAAACATTTATTTCTTATAGTTTTGGAGGCTGGAAGCCCTAAATCAGGTTGTCCGTATGGTTGCATGAGGGCCTCTTGTTCACAGACTTCTCAAACTTCTTGTTGTATCTTCACTGGCAAATGGCGTTAGGGAGCTCTGTGAAGTGTCTTTTATTTAGTCCTTCTCATTCAGAAGGGTTCTGACCTGACCATATGACTTAATCAGCCCCTTAAAGGCCCCACTTTATCTATCTATCTATCTATCTATCTGTCTATCAATAATCTATCTATCTATATCTATCCATATCTATCTATCATCTATCAATCTATCTATCTATTTTTCTATCTATCTACCTATTTTTATAAAGGTTACCACTTTATTTTATTATTTTAAAAAGTATTTTTATTTATTTCAGAGAGGGAGGGAGAGGGAGAGAAACATCAGTGATGAGAAAGAATCATTGATCAGCTGCCTCCTGCATGCCCCCTATTGGGAATCAAGTCCACAACGCAGGCATGTGCCCTTGTCTGGAATCGAACCCCAGACCCTTCAGTCTGCAGGCTGATGCTCTATCCACTAAGCCCGTGGTTGAAAACTGTGACTTGTGAGCCACATGGGGCTCTTCCACAAAATATTTCTTCTATTTTGAAGAAGTGGCATGAGAAGAAGTTTAAGTTTAAAAAATTTGCTTCTTAAAAGAAATTTGAGTCATTGTACTATTGATATTTGGCTCTGTTGACTGATGAGTTTGCCAACCACTGCACTAGGCTAAGCCTGCTAGAGCAAGGTCCCACTTTAATATCATCACCTTGGGGGTTAGGCTTTCAACATACGAATTTTGGAGGGTGGAGGGTGGAACAAACATTCAGACCATAGCACCACTTCAACATTTTGTCCTTATGGAATGACTATTTTTGACATTTCATATAAATGAAATTTAAAAAATATGACCTTTGGAGTCTGGCTTCTTTTACTTAGCATAATGTTTTCAAGATTCATTCATGCAGTCAGTATCAGTACCTTAGTCCTTTTTATAGCAAAATAATACCCCTTGTATAGGTTAATGAGGTAGGGTCTACATTTGCTATTTTGTTATGTGTTTTATACATATGTTATGCCTTCTTTGTTCCTCCCTTTCTCCATTACTATCTTTTGTGTTAAAGAGATATTTTCTGGTGTATCATTAAAATTTTGTTGTCATTTATTTTGCCATTTTTTTTAGTTAGTTCCTTAGCTATTGTCCTGGGAATTGCATGTAACAATTATCTTAGCTTTTAACAATAGAGTTTAGTTTAATACCAACTAAATTATAAAAGTATATAACAACTTTATTTCAGTTCTAATCCCTCCCCTTCACTTGTGCTTTTATTGTCACACAAATTATATCTTTATACACTGTGTATCCAGTAACACAGACTTATAATTATTGTTTTATGAAATATTCTTTTAAATCACATAGTAGAAAAAAATATTTATAAACAAACCACACCTTTATACTGTTTTTTATATTTAACTATGTAACTACCTTTGTCAGTGTTCTTTTTTTCTTTAATATGGATTTGAGTTACTCCCTACTGGCTTTTCATTTCAGCCTGAAGGACTCTTTTAAGTACAGTGGTACCTTGAGATATGAGTTTAATTCGTTCCATAACCTTGAGGTGTGGGAAACTATGAGACGCTTGAGTAGTGGTAAACTGATGGGTCATGTGCAGCCGGCTGATCCGCGCGATTACTCCTATCTCAAATGTTGTTCGTATTTCAAAGCAAAAATTGCTCACTCGATGGCTCATATCTCAAAAATCTCATATGTTAGGGCACTTGTATCTCGAGGTACCACTGTATTTCTTATAGAACAAGCTTGTGAATGATTAATTCTTTTAGGTTTTGTTAATCTAGAAATGTCTCAATTTCTCCTTCATTTTTTGAAAGGTAGCTTTGCAGGGTATAGAATTTTGGTTGAGTCGTTCTTTTAGCACTTTATTATGTTATACACACTGCCTTCTGATTCCCATGGTTTCTTTCTTTCTTTGGAAAACTCTATTTTTTATTTATTTTTTGTTAAACCTCAACTGAGGATATTTTTTTCCATCGATTTTTTAAAAATTTATTTATTGTCTAAAGTTTTATATATGTCTTCTTCCTCCCTCCCCTCACAATGACACTCCCCAAGCCATTCCCACTCCAGGAAAGCCCCCACTACCCCAGAGTCTGTGTCCATACCATCCTGAATGTGCCCAATCTCATCTGATCCATGGTTTCTTATGAGAAATTGGCTATTACTCTTACTGGGATTACTTGTATGTAATGAGAGACTTCTCTCTTGCTGTTTTCATGATTTACTCTTTTTCTAGTTTTGTTTAATAAAATAGTAAACTGATACCATTTTTATATGTGGAAATAGGCATAAGTCATTTTTAAAAATACTAAATACTTCATTTATTTAAAGACATCTTTCACTAGAAACTGTAGAATATTTAGAATGCAAGCTGCAGGAAACTGGATATATTTCCTCTTAATTTGGTGAAAGATGACTTTTAGAATGGAAGTAGCAGGGTTCCTCTAATGAATCTGGGCCAGCAGATGGGGAAAATTTTCCAAAACGACAATGATTAAGTAAAACTATCAGAATCACTTCAATACACTCTTAAAATGGAATGAAATTCTCAGGGCAGCAAAACCATTTGAATGATGGAGCCAAGAATTGACAACCATCATGGTGTAAGTTGTTTATTCTTAGATGTTTAAATATTTGATTTTAATCTAGAGTCACTATTGTTAGAACAAACTAGAGTTTGCTAAGATCACTCCCTTAACATTTAATCAAAGAAAAGCTGAAAGAAGATTTGCTTTTGTGAAATATTATGATGCAGGGGTCACTTTAAAAGTGACACAATAAGCATACCATATTATAGACAATACATTTGGTGGGTGATAGGATTTGTAAACTGAAAAAAATTCATTGCTGGACTAAGGACTGACTGTTCTCCAAACATATTTAAATGATAGCTCTTTTCATATTTGAATGGCGAACCTGCTAGCGGTTCTCAACCTATGGGTTGTGACCTGCTGTAGAGCCTAAGACCATTGGAAAATACAGATATTTACATTACGATTCATTAACAGTAGCAAAATTACAGTTATGAAGTAGCAACAAAAATAATTTTATGGTTGAGGGTCACCACAACATAAGGAACTGTATTAAAGAGTCACAGCATTAGAAAGGTTGAGAACCCCTGGCTTAATCAATAAGGAAAAAATAACAATAAAGAAATAAAATAAAAATATATATATACTTGGGCGTGTAGCTGAATTTTATGTTAGGAAATTGCCCTCTTTGAAAAGGCTGCAATTAATGACCAAATTTATATCCACAGATTGCTTTCAATATTTCCTTTAATTTTAAGTCTAACTTGAGTCTTGTGTATGATTTGGGTTGTTAAGTTTGGGTAATGGCTTCCTCACATGTATGATTTTGCTGGTGGTTTAATGTCTCCAAAACATAATGAATTTCCATCTGGAAAGAGAACTTTAGCCTTGAGTTAGAGGATCAGGCCGATTAAGAGGAGGGAGGCAAAAGAGAGACTCAGACAGACAGATGCTGGTGCAGAGGGGCACTTGCTTCTCATTACTCATCCCCTGAATCGAAGATCAGTCTCTTTTATTGTTTTCTGTTTTAGACTGCAATGGTCTTTATAAATTTAAGACATATGTAGTAATTTTTTGTAGTCTCTCAGAAATATTCAGCTAAATGTTTTAGAAAAGTTCCTGTGTAATTTTTACATTATGTGGATCAGTGAACAGGGCAACTCAATTTGGAGCATTTCTGTTGATGGTGAGGGGTCCTGGAATCAAGGTTTTGTTTATAATTTGAATGCCTTTGATTCAGCAAGGACAACCTACATCTGTACTCTGGATAATCAAAGCATGTATCAGAAATTCCCTGAAAGGTATTTGATTTTCAGAGGTGCTGCCAAGTCCTGTTCATTGCAGTTGCACATTTGTGATGCATCCATTTAGCTTTGTAACTTAAAGAATGGCTGAGATGTCAACTAGAGGTAGCATTGCCACCTAGCTAGTGAGAGAAATAATGTAAATGCTGTCTATTTATAAGGCCTATGTTTAACCTTCTGGAGAGACTTAATAGGGACAACAGCAATTGCTTCTCTGAGGAACCACACAGATCTCATATCATCTTCCTTGGGGGTCATGACTTGGGGGATATTTGGGATAAGCAACATCACCCTTGGAAAACTCACCTACTCTTGGTGTGACAAAGTTGGGAAGATTCACTGATGCGTCCTTGACTCTCTGCCCTTCCATTCTTTTCATTACTTTTTCCTTTGTATTCTCTCCAGATTTCCTCTTCTATGGAATAAAATATTACCATCTTGAACCTGCTAATTCTCTGGTGATTTTTACACATGAAAGCCTTCCTCTGAGGGACATTAGTGTCTGGTATCACCCTGACCGATGAGCCTGTCCTTTCCCCTTTTTAAATCTTACCTTTTCTAGGTTGGCTAAGTATATTCAATGTGTATAATGCAACAAACACACAACTTGTTAATGCCTCTACCTTAAGTCATTCAGAATAGTTCAGTTCATAGGGTTTTAAAACTCTGCTGGCCAGTGATGCACCAAAGTGCATTTCCGTGTGCTGCATTCAGATGACAATGCGTGAGTGTATGTGACCAGTGATATTTTTCTGTCATGATGCACTCTTTTGAGGTGGACATGGTCCTCAATAAACACATGTGCTATTTTTGAATGTGTGAGAAGGGATAAGTAATTTCTAGATATATAGAATGCTGTTTTAGCTTTTATTATACCCCTTTCCACAGCTAACCTATTGTTTTAAGACAAAGAGAAGAACAGGACTATTTTGAAAGATATTTTCACAAACATTGCTTTTGCGAGTGTAAAATAGTATGAAATTTACAGAGGGCTATTCAGTAATATATTTTAAAACTATTAAAAAGCTCATACTATTTGAACTCAATAATTTCACTCTTTTGAATTTACTCTAAAGAGAAAAATAATCACAAATATGCAGAAAGATTTATCTTTCCAGGTTTTTCATGTCAAGTTAATAATAGTGAAACATTAGATACCCTCTATGAGTCTGACAATTGAGAATATTTAAATAAATTATGACATATATATATAGGATGAAATACATTTATGTGTTTAAAGTCTTATTTATGTATAAAAGCATAAAAGTAACAACTGACTCCTAATGATAGTTTTTCCTTAATAGTACATGAGAAAATTTTCATTTCCTTTTATTTTTATTTATTTTACAACTTTTTGCGTCTTGAGTATTTATTGATTTTTAAAAGTTTTAATTTTAGAGAGGGTAGAAGGGAAGGGGGATGGGAAAGAGAGAGGGAGGAGAAAGAAACATTGATGTGAGTAGGCACACAGCCCCTGGCAGTGGAGGATCCAATCTGCAACCCAAGTACATGCCTTTGATTGGGAATCAAGCCTGCAACCCTCTGGTGCATAGGCCAATGCTCTAACCATTTAGCAATGCTGGTCAGAGCAGTATTTATTGATTTTTAAATGAGAAAAATATGCAAGAATTAAATTAAGTAAAAAATCATTGTTCTAATTATCCTTAACCAGAACTATCAACTATATTATTAAGTTGAATTTTTCAGGGATTGATTGTTCATCTTCATGATTATCTAAGAATTTCATTTCTTTTTCTTTTTTTTTATTCCTGAAGCTTAGCTTCTATTAATTTCACTATTTATTAGACTTATGATTCAAAGTGAATGAACATGGAGAAGACAAAGCAGATCCATAGGACCTTTTGATGGACTGGTTTTGAATATAGCTTTTATTAGGATGTAAGAGAAAGTATTTATGTTAATAAATTTTATTTTAATAATTTTTTTAGAGATTGCTTAAGTGTTGAGATTACATGATAACCAGCTGCAAAATTTCTAAATGATTCTAGTTCTTTGTCACTTATGAAAGAAATTGTATGATCAGAATATGTGTGGTCAGACTATCAGAATTGCTTCGTCTTGGGGAAGTGTATCTATAGAAGGTTCTTCCCTCAGACAGCCCTGAGAAGGGCTGTTGACCTGACACAAAGGGCACAAAGTTCTTTTGTCCTTATCCTCTTTCTCTTCTAACTTAGTCTCTTCTGAGGGTTTCTCAGCCACATATCTGATATGCTTGAATATTTAAAGCATTTCAACTACAGAGTGCTGAGCAGGAAATTATTTCAACTGTCATTACTCCATATAATGATCGTGACGACAGGCTTGAAAATTAAATCCATATGTTTGGTAAAAAAGAATCATGTTCTTATACATATGTGTTTAACTTGGCAGACGCATAGACATTTCTGTTTTTATTATATGAACATAGTCAATAGCATGGGGCTTTTGTGTTTTGTTGTTGGTCCAGAACAATGGAAATGCAATATTAAGTAACTATGCAAAGGCACATGCATCCCAGTAGTGGCTTTTTATCTTTTTAAATGTGTGAGGGTTAAACACTTTTTTGTTTAATGACCTTTATGAAGGCTGAAATGAGTTGATTTGTGTCTAGTTGACTAGCCCGAGGAAGTTGTTCTTAATTGCTGCAGTGCTCAAAGTCCAAAACTGTTTTATTAAATTTAGAGACTTAGAAGTATTACTATTTTCAGTTATGATTGTGTCCAATCTATGATGATGAACAAAATTCTAGCCATTTACAGGGAAATAGCATTAATTTAGGAAGGGCGTTCTGATACATTCAGGTATTATGTCTTCAAAATACATTAGCTACTCTGTCAGATCCATAATGAGACAAGGTTCATACATGAAGGGCAGGCACCGAGTGACTACATTGCTGTGATGCCTTTTAGAAACTATTCAGGTTGCTTAATATTGAGCAGTCTATGTTCAGATGATTTGCAAGAAGACTATGGACTGTTAGTTCTTTCTTATGTATTTACCCAGGAATTTCAATGTTTTCTTTTTTTTCCTTTTTTTTTAAACTATAAAAGTCAGTGGTGCTCATTGTAGTAAAATTGGAAAATCCATACAGGTTAAAAAAAAAGAGGTAATACCATTATATTGTATTTCTTAAAAATTCTCTTAAAAGGCAGGAAAAAGAAGTAGCAGAGTTGAGATCTTTAAGTATTATATTGGGCTATTTTCATAAATGTTACATATGATTATTTCTCTTGGCATTAAAATTGATTCAGAAATATATTTTACATTTATAATATTTAACCAAAAAATCTCGAGAATTCCTATTTTTGGACACTTAGGTTGTTTGCAATTGTTAATTAGTATAAATAATGATGTATTGAACATCTTGTGTGTAAATTTTTGCCCTACACCTAACTAATTCCTTAGGACATATTCTTAGAAGTAGAATTTCTGAATCAAATGGTACATTTAAAAAATTTTAAATTCATATTGTCTAATAAGGTTCTTTAAAATCAGATTTATAGAAAATCAGATTTATTTACTGGGAAATGATAAGGCTGAAAGTGGAAAGATTATAGACCAGTGATTTTCAACCTTTTTTTTTTTTTTAATCTCATGGCATATATACTAGTAAAGTAATTACTAAAAATTTGTGGCACACAAAAAAATATATACTTTTTGATGATCTGACAAAAAAATAGGTGTAAGTTTGATTCATTCACAATTCACACCAGATGGCTATTGTGTTGGCTGTTGTCATTTTTTAAACTTGACAATCTAAGGAAAAGAAGTCACTGCCCTCGCCTAAATAGTCAGGTATTGCATATTTTAAAAATTCTTGTGGCACACTGGTTGAAAATTGCTCTTGGAGAGACTTATAAGAATTTAGATTTTGTTCTAAGCTCCTGATTAGCCACAATGGTCAAGACTCTTGGCAATGTCACTTCAACTCTTTGTGCCTTAATTTCCTCATTTCGTGGAATAATTAAATACCACCCTTTTTTTGTTGTTGTTGTTGCCTTTTAAGACAATTTTAAAGCAGGCTGGGTGACAAGTTTTTCAAGTACTTGAAAATTTCAAAAGTGCCGTGAAAGAACAAATAATGACAATCTGGTTGTTTACTTTGTGTTAGTCAACCAAAATCAGATGTTTGGACCTCCAGTTGTTAGAGGTTTGGCTGGAAAAGCAGGCGACAATGAGACGGCCAAAGCAGCATTTACTGTTCAGGATAATTTCAAAGGTATGCTAAAAGAAAGAAAGCTCAGCCAAGAATTTATGACTCGGTCAGAGGCAAAGTTGAGAGCTATCACCTGCTTCAAGGAGGACAGCTTTGGATGAGTTCATATATATGCATGGCACACCGCTGCAGTCTAACTTTATGACTTTTAATGACTCCGACCACCTAATCACTTGTGAAAGGATGTGCTGGAGTTTGCCTTCACTCAGCTTGACAAGGTGATGGGAGGCATATATCTTCCTTACATGAAAACACTTGTCAGTTGCATCATATTTGGTAAGACAAGCACCAATGTCACCTTGGGGGGAAAGAAAAGTAACTCAGCTGACATCCAATGCATATGAGTTCCCAATATGCTGCAACATAGCCTAATTTCAAGTGAAATATGCAAATACACCCTATTTTGTCTGTAGTTTTTATTTTCCAGGTGCTTTCTCTAAGTGCCACATCTTCTGCTGATGGAAACATTGTGTAACTTCTTCTGAGTTGATGCATATTTAAACACACAAGGTGAAGAATTTTCAGCCTTTGAGGAGAAGCAATATGGCAAACCAAATGCAAATCTCTCTGTCACCTGTTCTTGTGTGGCTTGTTTTTATTTTATTTCGGGATTTGGATGCACTTATAGAACCATTTTGCTTTAGTTCAAACTGCTGAATTTTAGGCCTTTTATGGGTAGTTGGTCAGTTGAGTGTAGTCATGTTAATTATGGGTTAGAACTAAGCTGTGTGTGCAAGAGAGGAATGACTGAGTGCCTTGCGGTAATGAGGAACAGCTAAAAGAGTTACATCCCAAATTCATGTGTCTTTCCTATTCCTTTCACTAAACTTCAAAATAGGATAGTTAAACAAGTTTGTTTTGTTATCCCATGGTGGATTTGTATATTTATTTAGTTTTGATTTCTAAATGACTTCTGCATTTGAGCAGTATACTCAAGGAGTCTAGGTTAAATGCATCCAAAAGGCAAATATCATGGGTCAGATGAAGGTCTCGAATCAGAACAGTGGATCCAATCGTTCTGGAGTGGCAGAGGTTTATTTCCTAGGGAAAAGAAAACATTAAGTTGAAAATGGAGCTTTGTCCATAGCAAAAGGAGAAAGCCACCAAAGTAGTTTAGTGTGAGGCATTGTTGATTGCTAGGATTGTGTCCCATGGAAAACAAAAGAAGCTCCTTGCCGACCATCAGACTGTTCCTAATAAATGTCCTTGTTTTGTAAGGAGATGGGTGGTCTCTCTTTGTGTACCGTGGAGGACCTGATCAGCAGTCGCGTCTGGGTTTTCCAGGTTACTAGTAAACCACTTAAATGGAGTCTCTACAGTGTATGTTTTTCACTTGTTTTGACTACATATTCATTTATTGCTGCTGGCATTCTCATATATAAAGCTATCAGATGTTGCAAATAAAGAGGCCAAAGATTCTATTGTATTTCATGTACAGATTTCCTTCATTTGCTGCCTAGTCACATAGATTTGATCATTCCTGAGTGGACCCTTTCCTCCAACTGAATTGGGTAGTAGGATTCTGCCTATTTTGGATACAAAAACTGCTGAGAATTTATTTGCTCATATGTGTAGAGCAAACAAAAACTTTGTTTTCCATTTAATATAGCTTTATTTAGATTTCATTGTTTCCCATCATGTAGGAATGAGGCCAGGGGATGTGCTAAACCAATTTGTTTCTCCACCCAAGAAACAAAACAGCCCCATCGTCAGAATCTGATTCTTCATCTGTTAAGCCTATCCAACTGCTAATGAAAACAGTTGATGATTACTTTATATAGTTTTTAGAAGGTCCAGAAAGAAGAGCCAGCTGCCTGTAATTGTCTTCATAACAGTCTAAGATAAACACAGATTGTGATGTGACATAGTTCCACTTAACAGTGCCACACACTTGGAGAAAGAGAGATTTCATACGCTCAGAAAAAGAACAACACATCCAGAATTGGGAGGCCAATTGTGAAACACTGGCCTGGAAAATAGTAGATTAAAATTACATTTTTTTTCAGCATAATTCAATAAGGGATAAAATGTCAAGTTTGTATTGGTGGTTATCCATGAAATAGTTTTTTCTTAAGCTATTAATCATAACACGTGAGAAAAAGCCATATAGTTTACCATCTTAGTGAACACCGAGGTCTTTGGGACTGGTAGGCCATGTGGAAAATTCCATTTTCAGTTTCAAGCTGTTGTTTCTTCCCAAAACTCAACATTCATGACTGTGTGATGTTATTATTTCTTCTTGCACTATTTCTTTTTCCGAGATTGGTGCAAGTTGTATTCCAGTGATCATCCAAATGACAAGGTTGATTTTTTTAAAAAATTATAAATCATTTGAGAATGAAATGAGCAAACTTCACTATTAATCTGAATTGAAATACTGGTTAGGAAACAAACTTTTTATCATCAATTTTTCCAGCAATTGTCTCTTACAAGTGAGCTGGAAAGAAATGATCTACCTTAGCGTTTATTATTGTGTAGCTCTTTCCACATTTGGTCCATTGGTTACGGGTTTCCTGCTCTTGCTATTGTGCAGCGGTGGAAGAAGCAAACAAAGGCCCCGCACTGAATTGTCACATGACTATTTGGGATAGTTAGGAGCAACATTTTCTTCTTGTATGAAACAATAACATTTAAATTTTGTAGTTATGTATCATGAGTGTCTGACAGCAGAAACCATTGTGATTGGCAGGCAGTAGATTAAATTTATGGGTTTTAGGCTTTTTTTTCTTCTTAATAAGGATACCTTGAGAAAGTCCAAGGGAAATGAAAGTCAGTTTTGTCATCTCGCACAGATTTCAAAGGCAGGGGGCTACACGGGGGCTTGAAAGGTCTATATTACACTGCTGCTGTCTAGCCATACTTGACAATGAGACATACTGTATTTGCTCACGGTGCTGGAGTTTATCATGCAAGAAGAGTAATTATATTTGAATTGTGTCAGCCAGCTACCCTAAAATGAAGGAACGTCAACGAATGTTGCTCCAAGGAGAAGGAGATGATTAGTTATAATTATACTCAGTGTCCAAGAAAATGCTTCATTCCCTCATTCTGTTGCAAAGGGGAGAGGGGGGGAAAAACCAACAAAATTTTTCAATACTTCTCAGTATTTTAAAAAACTTTTAAGGTGACCATATATTATAGAAATTTCAGATAGGCTCTCTGGTGTGACCATTTAACTATCTGAAGACATGCTTAGTCTGTGCACAATGTTAGAGTTTTCAAAAATAGAAAATATATAATACATTGTCTAGATTTTTCTTCACCAGGGAAATATTAGACAATGGGAAGCAAATTTCTCAATTCACCTAACTGTGGTTTCATCTAGATAGTGTCAAGGCTTAAAATATGGCTTTACAGCCACTCATGAATATGGTGATTTGATTTATAATTCTTGTCAAAGTGTTTGAGGTGATGGGATGAATCCTTGGAGTGTTGCTACTTTGTGTGTGTGTGTGTGTGTGTGTGTGTGTGTGTGTGTGTGTGTGTATGGTCAGTTAATGACTACCTAAACTTAGTTTTCATTTCTTAAAAAATACACATTTTGAAATTTATGTGTACTTGAGGATTTTTAGTTGGTGCATTTTGCTGAATATTCTTTATGGTGTGTGTGTAGATTCCATTATTAGTCTAGAGTGAGAATTTTGGCAGAAATACTTTGTTGATTAACTCTCATAGTGGTTGATTCCTATAATTTCTGTGCATAACTTTTGGGATTAATTTCTTAGTTCAGTTATTTTTTTTGTAATTTTGAGATGATATAATTAATGGAATTGGGTTATCTTTCTGTTATAAGAATTAGTTTCATTTATAATTATTGACATTTTGTAGTTTCAGTAACTTCCCAATACATTCTCATCAAACTAATGTTATAAGTAATGGTAAGATGACTAGAAATAATGGATTTAAAAAGGAATGATGTCCCAAGATATATTTGCTGAAAAACAAAAACAAAAAACCAAGATAGTACTAGCTAATTTACCTATTAATTCAACTTCCATAGCAATGAAGAATGAGTCAATACATTTTAAAAGTTACTTCTGTTATTTAAGAGGTATAGTGTTTCCATTTTGTAACCATAATTTTGTAAAAATATGTCTATATTTTCATTAAAAAATTTTGAAACTCTTATCAGACAAGGTGCAGTGCAACTATGCCTAATATACAAAGTGAATTGGGGATATTACATAGTCTTCATGTAAACCATACCTTACTATTTCACCTCAAACAGCTAGATCTCTGAGACATTTTCATATATGTATATTTCTTTTCTACTCAGCAGTTCAAGTCACATAACATGTTGCAAAAGAGTGAAACTGCTGCCTGATGTAACTGTCTGTCCGGGTGTTGATGGCCACCTAAGCATTCTGATTCCTTAAGTTAGATACAAATGTGCCCCATGAGCCATGTTGCTGCAGTGAACTGTTTAGATGGTCTTTCCTTACTGCGATTTCCTTTTTTAATATGTTTAAATTTAACCAGACCCATAAATATATTTTACAAATGAAAAGTTTCTGTATAAGATTTTTAAGATTTCTAAATTGTACTTGACTGTAAATATTTCAGCTTAAGGATATCACCAATCTATACTTTCTACTGTGTCTTCTACAATATCATTTTCTTTCCCTTTAGATGAACTTCATTTTGACAGATGGCTGGTTGTTTAGATATGTTGGTCTAGCCTCATGTCAGTAACTATAGCTCCCAGGTCCTTTAGGCATTTTTGTATTATTTTGTTTCAGTTAAGTATGCAGAGTTAAGTTAACCATGGTTTCCATTCATAGCCACAGAGATTCACTATCACAGCCTCTCTCTTGTTTCACGTAGTTTTTACATATGGTCCCCATCTTCATTTCCATCCATTATCTTACCCCATAGACATCTACTCTAATGTTCTTTTTTTAAAAATATATTTTATTGATTTTTTACAGGGAGGAAAGGAGAGGGATAGAGAGTTAGAAACATCGATGAGAGAGAAACATCGATCAGCTGCCTCTTGCACGCCCCTCACTGGGGATGTGCCCGCAACCAAGGTACGTGCCCTTGACAGGAATCAAACCTGGGACCGTCCGCAGGCCGACGCTCTCTCCACTGAGCCAAACCAGTATGGGCTACTCTAATGTTCTTAATGTATGTTCTTGTAATTCTTGTTATATATAAATGTATATAGATACATACATAAATTACACAACATATAAACATATATAGACAAATTTAAGTATACTCTTGAAAATATATAGTATTCAGTATGTTTTAAAATTTGTAAAAATGACATGCTATAAATCTCATTACATTTATTACTTTTAAAAATTTAATATTGTTTTTGTTGCTACTAGTAAATGGAAGTCTGGCTCATGAGGTCTGCCTCTGGATTCTGTTATGTGCATATTTGATATTTTACCATTTCCTAGACATGGATATTATAATCCCTCCTCTATTTGTATCCATAAGCAATGCTTCTGTGAACATCCTTGTACATATTTTTGTGGACCTGTGAGGGCATAAATTCAGAAAGACTGCTGGGTTGAGGGACATGTGTCCCTTTCCTTTTAGTAAAGCCTTTTCCAACTAGATTTTGACTGATGGATGAATGAATGAATGCTGGTTTATATTTTGGGGTCACCTAGAATATTTTCCCCCTCTTGTTTGAGCTTCAAAATCAGGTTAATAAATATCTTGGTGAGAAGTGTGCCCCTTGATTTCCCTTTTATATCAGCTAATTAATTAGATAGCAATATAAATATGTTCTGATGTATTGCCATTTTTTTTAAAACTTTGGAGTAAAATTGTTGAGGTTTTATATTAAGTTGTATAGCATTGTAATCATTAAGTTTACAAGTAGAATGTTTGTTTTAGATGATCCTACATTTACTTAGATGATTAATAAAATAATTTTTGCCCACTCATACAGTAACAATGAGCAAGAATATCCAGAGTGCACCACTGTGCCATGTGTTTATGTGTGTATGTGTATGTATACCTATTTGAACTCTATTTTGTCTGGTTAGCTTGTCTTTAGCGGGATTTCTTCTTTTACATGTATATTCTGCCACCCAAATTCAATAAGCAATCCAAAGTAAGACCTTCAGAAAGGAAATCAAAGTGATATGTGATGAGTACTATTATTTGCTGAATATTTTTGTCAAGCCTCATTGTCCAAAGAGCCTCCATTTCAGTGAGTTCTAGGCTGCATTGCAGAGCATCTTTTGTTTACTGAAAATGTAGACCTGGTACAGGTAAACTTTCCTTTCAGGTGGAGGGGTCTGCTTATGTAGAATAAATACTAAACTGAGAATCTCTGATCAGTTTCTTATGGGGAATTGTATAAACTTATGAAACTACTTTAAGTATTGTTTTACTTTCATGTTTTTCTAGTATATTGTGTTTCATATATCAAGAACTGCAATAAATATGATTATAAAGGAAAATATGTTACTTAGCTTGGTCATAAGAAAGCTATTTTATGGTTTTTTAAATAAAATCGAAATGACTATTTCTTAATTAAGGAGATCTGATTATAATTTAAAACAAAATCATTTTTTCTGATATAATAAAATAGAAAAAGAAAAGAATAACTCTTAGGTATTCTGCTATATTATTTTATAATAATAGCCTTCTACATATTGAATAAGAACTGATTTCTTTTTCTACTTCCATTGTAACTTTTTTAGTGTATTTTAAAATTTTAGCTGACATTAACACTGGTTTATGTAACAATTATTGAACCCCTCTCTTTAAAACCTAAATATGTTAACAGTTTTCACAACAATAATAGAAACGAAATTATTTTAACTTTTAATGTACATGTTTTAAAGATTCTGAACATTCTCTTTGGAATTGAACAGTTCTTTCTGGCTTGTGTTGGGGCTGGCCTGGTTATTAATTCATTAGGGAATGGTGGATCCATTCTTAGGCTCTTCTGCCTTTCTTCAGTCCTGGGAGCCAAGGAGAGAGAGAGGAGGAGGGGTGTGGGTTGGGAAAGACAGTGAAGGGAAGAGAGAGACAGGGAAGACAAAGCCTGAGAGGGAGACAATGACATTAGAGGTGACACGTAGTTATCATGAGCTCCCTCAATCTGAAGGCAAGAATAATGAAGGGTTTTCCCTGCCTTCTACAGCCCGAGGACAACCCTATGGCCACAGCACCTTTTCTAATCCCATTTTCTGTGTGCTGTGTGTCATAATCTGTAAGGCACTGGTTCCAACTGAAAACACTGAATCCAAATCGTGACTGGGTCTTGTATTTATTTGCACTTTAAAACTACAGTGTGTGGGGAAACTCACTCTTAAAAAATAAAAGAGAGAGGGGCAATGGCAAAACAATATCATGAGCATGTTGACATTAAATTGGAATCATTGGACCCAGCGTGCCTTGAAATTGTAGTCCTCTAATTTATAGTAGTATTTTACCAATGACAGAGCAGCATGTGGCCTCTTTAAAATTTTTTTGTAAAAATTTCCCCCCCTGTGGACTACCTTTGTTTCTCCCAGTTTAGGGTCTTGTGAAACAATAAGCAGCCGTCTTAGAGTCTGGCTGACCCTAAGCACCTCAATGTCTTCAGAACCATGTGAGGTTCAGCAATAAATTCTGAGTGGGAATGAGGCAGGACAGTTTTCCTAGATGCAGGGACCTGGGAGGCAGCCTGTGAAAAGCAGCAGGGTTCTACACTACAGGTTGTTTTGTCCACGACCATAAATGGTAATTTCCAGTAAGAAGAACAGGAGCACATTGAAATAGCCATTTACTAAATTTCCTGAACCAATCTGGTGAGTAGAACAGTCAGTGGATTAAATGATTTTATCATCCAGCAAGAAGAGAGTTGATGGTTTAAAAGTGTGAAAAGCCTGTGTGTGTGTGTGTGTGTGTGTGTGTGTGTGTGTGTGTGTGTGTTAGAAGGGATGAATAGTATTTGTAACCTTCCTGAGCATTAGAGGCAAAAAGGGCCAAATAGAACTGAAATGAAATGACTCATCGGTGTGACAGTAGAAAGGGAAGGAGAAAAGCAGGGAAATTGGAAAACAGCAGAGATTTCTAGGGATTCATGTCGGCCTGTGTGCCAAGGAGGTTCTAGCCAGATTTTAAGCTAATAGTTATTGGAAAGAGCCTACTCCAGCCATTTACAAGTGCCAATTAATCATTATAGCTGTAAACATTTTACTGATACACACAAATACTGTGATTGTAAAAAGTCATTATTTAGACTTTTAGTCATTTTAATTTTATGGTCAATACCAGTGTGTTCATTATGTTATTCCTTCAATGTTTGGCTATTGGAGACATGTTAAGAATTTATTATAACAGTTCATTGTGAAACTGCATTTACTTTTTATAAATATAAGTCAAAAACAATAATTTTGAGCTAGTTTACCCTAATAAAAAGATTGTTAATAATATTTTTAATAAAGCAGTTTAAAAATTGCTGGAAGAGAGGCTTTTAAATGAATATCAACTTAGATTTTAAAATTCTCCTTATTTCACTTACTTTCATTTTCTTGTGGCCATTTTGGGTATACTAATTTCTTTGTTGTTTAACTGTCTATAGCTGTAAATTTGCTGTATGTAATTATGTAACAATTCCAAAAGAAAATACCTAGTTCACTTGGGGTTTAATAGGAATTCTTGGCTGAAGATTAGAGAGTTGTTTTAAAAATATTTAGTGTAAAATGCATACTAAACATTTTATCGTAATTATACCTGCTGGAGTAGTACAAAATATAGAATAAGGAAATGGATTAAAAAGATGCTGTTCCCACCAATGGACACCTAATAACTTAGTCAAAAAGGCTTTTTGATTGTTAGAATTCTTTAAGTGTATTGTCTGGTTTTTGGAATTTAGTTATTATTAGATCTGGCCTATCAACTCATCCTCATCAAAAGAAAACCAATTTTTTTTAAAAATCTGCATTTTTTTCACTTAGTTTATAATTTAGCTTTCATGTCTAATAAAATTTACTGGTTCCCATTAGAATACCATTATTTCTACCCTTTTCTATCTAGTAGTTATTTATAAAGAAAACACACAAATATTACAGAGAGACCATTTCAGGTCATTTATCTTTGTGTGTGTTTAATGGAATTTTGGCTCCTTTAGTACATCTTCATTTCAGAGAAATTAATGGATGCCCCAATGGATAAATAAGCAGCATCATTTGTGTGCTTTATTAGATGAATTACCAATTATTAAAGTGATAATATTCTAGTAAGGTCACCAGTCACTTTATCTCAGAATAATATGAATACTGTAATAGGAGTAATTTTATAATTTCTGGTAAATTATGAATGCAGACTTTCGTTTCATTCCAACATCGTCACTAACTAGCTGTATGATTTTGGACAATTCACTTAATATTGTCAGGCTTCAGGTTTCTTATTTCTAAAATGAGGACAGGGAAGAGGCATTCAGAAGTCCTTTTTATTCTAAAATTTTATGGTATAGAAAGGAATGCATGAGCTTAATTGAGTGTCTATGTAGAAAACCGTAATTACCTTGACAGAGTGATCAAATTCAATTGAACAATGGTTTCCTTTTCAAGGTTTGAGAATTATTACTGAAAAGAAAACTGAGATATCTTCAGTGATTCTGACCATTTCATTTGGTTTTGCTTCATTATTATCTGATAGTTGTCTAAAATTAAGAAGAGATACTGAACAATAGTTTGCAGTACCTTAGAAAATGACATCATACTTTTATTAGGAATCTATTTGCTGTAAGTGACAGAACTCCAACTCAAATTACCTTAAGAAAACAAGGGGAATTTTTGAAATCAAAAGTCATCCAAGGATGGATCATCAGGTATAGGTAGCCTCAGTGTTTCAAGTGATATCCTTAGGATTTGTTTCTCTATCCATTTGCCCTATTTTCCTATTGGTTTATCAGATAGGCAGGTTCTCAGTTTGTTGGGAAAGGAAACCACAAGAATATAGTCTTTTGAAATTTGACTAAAAGGAAAAACTCACAACATAATATCAAATCTAATCAAATACTCTTCCTTTCATTAGGTCATGTAGTCTTCCAATCATTGTGGCAGGAATAAGGATGGAGTATTCTGATTGGCAAGCTGTGAGTCATAGGATCACTATGTGACTACCGCAGATTTACCCCACTGGAGTCACAAGAAATGGGCTGTCCAGAGGAAAATAATATTCTGTTATTAGATGTGCTCTGAAAAGACACAACAAAATAACAAATCTAACACAAAGCCTTAAATTGAATATATTTTTGTCAATTGAAAAATTTGTCAACACACATGGAAAATAATTAGAACTAGAGATCCTTTAATTAGCAAAATGTTCTATTACCAATGCATGAAATTAGACTTATTAAAAAACAAACATCTCACTGATGTCTCAGAAAGCAAGGTTCAAGCCAGCACAGTGTAGGAGGAAGAATGTGCACTTGGCGATGCACAGATTTGTTCCAAACCAGCTTTTTCAGTGACTGGTCCTGTGGCTCTAGGCAGGTGACTTAATCTCTCTATTCCTCATTCTTATTTATAAAATGGGGAGAGTCATAATCCCCTTTCACAGGATTCATATCAATTCAGACCTAAGGAGTCTAGATGCTAATTCCTAACATAGTGCTAAAAATTTAATAAACATTATTTTGTTTTTTTCTTCCTTTATTTTTATTTTTTTCCTTTCTTCCCTTCTTCCCCTCTGTTTTCCTTCCTTTCTCTCTCAAATCTAGCTAGTCATGGATACATTCTTTTCCACTTATTTAATTAAAGAATAAGTGTACTTACTTGAAGTAACAATTGATTAACTATCTGTTTATTAAAGAGGAAAAAATTTAAAAAATGTAGATTTTCCTTTAGATGAGTTAAGAATGATGTAATTTAAAGCATATGCTATTAAGTGACTTCTGCCTCTTTATCCCTGAACAGAAAAATAAATAAACAAAATTATTTTATTCCTAAGCATTCACAAACGAATGATTTATTACATGTTTACAGGTTAATCTATCTAGAAGGAAGGGTAAAAAGAGTCTAATAAAATGCTGGAATTCTTAAATAAATATATTTCATCTTTATTTGAACTCTTTCTATACAATTTGACACTTGAAAAAGCTATAAGAAATGAGAGCACAGAATGAATATGTATACTTTGGCAATGAGTAGAAAAAATCATTACATTTAGTATTTTATTAACAGAATCAACCTGGTTCATAGCAAACACACAGGGTATATTTAGTTTATATTACATGTTTTTGAGTTTCTTAAAAAGTCCTTTTTATTGATAATATTTTTGTTATTAAGGAAGGTAATAATTTCTCCTAAAACTTTTTTGATATGAAAAAAATGAAAGTGGTAATTTTTTTCATAAAAGTCATTTTCAAGAATGAGATTTTAAATTATGTCACTGTTTCTTTTTAGATTACAAGAAGTTATTGAATTTTAAGCGGAACAAAAGGCAAATTCAAAGGAGTTGTTTCCTGTGGGACAATAACAATAGCTTCCTAGACAATGGCATCAAAAGTCAGGCTTCCATTAGTGGATGGAAGCTCAACAATTGCTGGCTGCTGGGCAGTGGGCAGGAACTGTACATTGGGGTTTTAATTGCTATTTTGCTCTAGGTCATGCCTTGCTGTTTCAATTAAATCTCTGGTGTACAGAGTCCCTTATCCCCTTCTTCTTGCATTTGATCACCTAATGGAAAGAAGCCTCCATTCCTCAGGGAAATAACTTTGGACAGCGTGAATCAATCTCTCCCTTCCTTTCTCCCCCAATCTCTCCTCTGTAAAATCTAATTTGAGTGTTACTATAGCAAATCAAATGTAAGAACGGGAATAGAATTGGTGTTCATTTTTCTGCTCCTCATTATTGCTTTCAATGCAAAGTTTTTAACCAGCAAGGGAAAAAGGGTTGATTTAATCATAACAGTTTAAAATTGATGTATAGGGAGAAAAAGTCAAGTGGAATGCAAGTGTGGAAACCACCAGGATATATTTATCCCCAGTTTCTGCAACTGAATAAAAAGTATAATTTTGAAAAAGTCTTGAGTGTTCAAATGAGTAACATACCTTATTTTAACCCATATGTTTTAATTATGTAGACTCTCAATAGGCATGAGTATTAGCCTCAAATAGTTGCAATGTAGCACAGCAGGTGAAATGTATGCATAAATAACTCTAATGTTAGGCAGAATGTGATAAACTATTGCTTTAAAAGTGATATTGACAAGCTTTGGGAGTTCAGAGAAAGGAAGTTTATTTCCATTGGAATATGAAGCAAGGGGACAGTGAAGGATTAGAAAGGCAAAAACAAGCACATTTAAGAAGCTGATAATCTGTAAGCGAAATCTTGACCGTTAACTAAGATTTTAAACATACAGTGAAATTTCAAAAGCAATGTAATATTTCATAGATTTTGAATATGAGGAGGGACCAGTCATCTTAATATTACTGTCACCAGAGGCCCAATGCGTGAAATTCACGCAAGAGCCTTGGCTCTGGCCCCTGCCTGCCACTGCTGCCATGGCTAGGGGGCCTCTGCTGCCTCTGCCCTGGCCCTCGCAAGGAAGGACCGCAGGTCTAATTAGCATATTACCCTTTTATTATTATAGACGAGCCCATTTAAATGAATTAAAATTATTTCATAGAGGCTACATACGTTTTTATTGAGTGGGGCTAAACATTTTATACAGATGCATTTTTGTGGGTGGACTTGGGCTTTGGAAGCCAGTATATGGGTTTGACTATCAGTCTGTTCCGGTTTTTATCTTCATGAGGAATTTTAATCTTTGCCTGTTCTGATACTTTACTAATTAAAACTGCAGCCATCGTGGTCTCCGACACTTTGAAGTTAATCAAGCCAGTGTCATGTGACTAGGTGTGCCCAGGAAGGTGTAAACATGGAGATATTTTTACCATCTGGTGCATGAGTGGCTTAATTTATTTAAGTGCGTATCATTGAAATACTATTTGTAAATGGTTTAATATTCACAAAAAAATTGGATCATGTATCCTGAAGACTTTTAGTATGCAATTCTCTCTCCACTTTGTCTTTAAGAAATTTTGTGAGTTGAAATGGTTGGAATTTGGTTTAAAAGTTGTAACTTATGAATTTTATAACAATTTTAAATTAACTAAGCAACTAATCACTTATTAATTGAGTGATTAACACACACACACACACACACACCACACACAACTTCGTAGTCCTGGAATAGTACCAAGGATAAGTTAATTTGCTGGCCGCTTTCAAAGAACAAGTACAGTTCAGATTTGTGGTTTGTAAGAAAAAAATGGTGTAATTAACTAGAGTTTAATTCATTATTTATATCATTGGAATTTTCATTGAAAAGTGTGATAATGAGCAGGTAATGGCAACTCTAAAAATGAATAATGACTGAAAAATGTACTGGTTTATAACCCTGTGGTGTTGGGGTGGAATAGCATAGATGGCTTTGTGGTAGCTAAGTTCAGAAGAAAGTAGGTTTCAGTCATGCCCACCTGCCCACCGAAGCTACAGATTTGAACAAGTTTCTCCTTGGATCATCATTTTCCTCAAATGTTGAATGGGAAGAATAGTAACTATTGTTTGGAGTTGTTTAAGGACAAGTTAAATAGTGCATGTGAAGTGCCAGGCTTATAATTGACACTATTATTCATAGGTTTTATTATTGCTGCTATGTATCATTTTCAGAAGAATTTTAGGCCATCTCAAATCCTTAAGAATATTTGTTGATGCTAAACCTAAATAAGGAAAAACTCAGAGAAGTCAATGTTGTCAAGAGTGTTGTGAAACAAAATCTCACTTCTGGTGACAGTGCAAACAATGAAGGGAACATTTCTTTTGGAAAATGTTTTTAACAATTTGATCTCTATTGTAACACCATAGTGGTGCAAGAATGCACTACTTAAGAGTGTGGGTTAGAGAACTGAGTGAGCAGAAAGAGCTTTTGAGAAAAATACCAATATCATGTCATGTTATGTGGGGAAAAGGAGGTACACTATTTTATGTACTAATATATGATAACTACAACAATATAAAAACATAGTTGTAAAAACAATTAAGGGAATATACAAAAATGATAATATGTATATTGGATGGTGTTCTTAGGGCAGTGATTCTCAACTTTCCTAATGCCGCGACCCTTTAGCACAGTTCCTCATGTTGTAGTGACCCCCCAACCATAAAATTATTTTTGTTGCTACTTCATAACTGTAATGTTACCACTGTTGTTAATCGTAATGCAAATATCTGATATGCAGGATGTCTTAGGCGACCCCTGGGAAAGGGTTGTTCGACCCCCAAAGGGGTCGTGACCCACAAGTTGAGAACCGCTGTCTTAAGGTCTTATAATTAGGTTAACTTAAAAACAAAACAAAAATTTATTTATATAGAAGTTTTTTTAAGTTGCACTAATATGCCTGCATCTTTTGAGAAATGGAGAGGAGGAGAAGAATTTGGCATTTTACTATGAACATGGTAAACTCTCAGCTCAAGTTCCAAAGTATGGGATTTATTTGCACGTGAATTATAATGAAACAGGAAACTAGATATATTCCCATAAATTTAAGATTAAAAGTAGGGAGAAAAATTTAAGACAAATAAAAGTAAAAGATCTCGCCACCACACCAACCAGATGTATTTATTTATGTCAGAGTATGAACAGAAATTGTAGCTATTGGAAGTGTTAATATGCTAATCTAATGTTTCTTTGGGAAATTTGCATCTTTGCCATCTTCTATGTTTCCAAAAATATAGTATAACCTTGACACTGTTTCACTGTGTTGGTCTTTTCCTCTTATTTACTAAAACAGAAAAGGATAGAAGAAATGTAAAAAGATTCTGTTTCTTACAGAACAGCTCTTAAGGAAAGTATATTTTCTAAGACAAAAGGTTACATAATTAAACAGAAAATCTGGAAGTTGATCCCTGATGCCACTAGCCACCACAGATGTGGAGGGGATCATTAAACATTAACACAGTGGATAGGTCTGTGATAGGGTTAAACGAACAAAGCAAGTTGCAGTAAAACCATATAGCATATCATTTGAATTCATACACTTTGACAGTAAATAAGAAAATGGATACATACAAATTTTAGAATACGAAATATCTCCCCAAAAAGGAGCTGGTGTGGAGTGGAAAGTGGGTACAACATATGGGGCAAGGGCTAAAACATTGCTAATATTCTGTTAATTTTTGTGGAAGGTTTATGAGTATTTTACAGTTATTTTATATCTTATAGCTTTATATTATTTATTTTTATAATGTATAAAATATTTTATCAAAATAAAAATTAAATAAAAACATTAACACAGTAGCTGGCCAGATTTATTGAATCATTTTTCACTTAGAATATACACACTCTTCATACTGTTCCTTCCCTGATACCTTTCCAATAAAAAAACTATGAGAACATTTTTTTCTTTTTGTAAAGAGAGTGTATCAGGAACCTTTTCCTCTAGTCCTATTGAAGATATATTTCCAAGAAGCCTAAATAATGAGACCCAAGACCTGAGAAGTTGCCTAAATCAAGCCTTGCAAAGAATCATAAGATCCCTACACTTCTATCACTCTACTTTTCTCTGTATATTGACAAATTTTATAATAGGCTATAAACTCTGGTATATTTAAGAAGGTATTTAATATTGTAAGTTTCCTTTAATTGAAAGTGATGATCTAAAACCAAAATACCCTTGATATACAATTAAGAATTTAGGAATCTATTGTATTATATAGAGACTATAGTTAGCAATACTATATTGTACAATTAAAAATTTGCTAAGAGAGTAGATCTTATGTTGTGTTCTTATCACACAAAATAATATCAACAAATAATAAAGGTGGGAGAAAACTTCTGGGGGTTATGGATATGCTTATGGCACAGATTGTGGTGATGGTGCATGGATATATACTTATCTCCAAGCTCATCAAGTTGTATAAATTAAATATATAGCTTTTCATAAGTCAATCATATCTTAATAAAGTGGTTAAAAAGGACAGAAGAATTATAATATTGGGTTCATTCATTTTTAAGAATTTGATGTTTGAATATGTTTATTATATTGAGAATGTTTTACACAGTTTTTCATTTCTGGCTGTCTCCTGACTTAATAGGGAAGTACACTCATGCATATTTAGAGGTAGATGCATTCTGTGCACACAAACTTTTAACAATGTTAATGTATAAATAAACATATTCAAACTTGTAAAACCATGCATACTTTATGGAAGACTATCTTAAGGCAATTTTCAATAATTCAACTTCTTTAAGGCAACCATCTAACAGAACTCTCAAGTCAAATATTTTTATTTTAAAATAAAAATATGTTGGTGAATTTCAATATTAGTTTCAACCATGAAATTAGGCAGTATCCAAAAAAAAATCATGCAATGGGTCTTATGAAAAATGTAATACATCCTTCCCCACATTTTACTATCAACATTTATTTTCTCTTTTGGAATCTATTTTCTAGGCGTGATTGTTTGGATTATGTCTACTGCTAGCTAAGACTTGCGTTTTCTCTATTATATAAGAAGTAATAGGTAGAGGCAATGGCAATGCTAATGTGAGCTGAGTTCATATTGTTTTATTAATCAATTAGATTAATTAACATTTATGTATATCTAATAATTTTTGAAAGCCACTTACAAAGTAAGCTAGTAAGAAAGAATGACTGGTTTTATTTCAATAGAAACAAACTACCATTCTTTGGAATGTCTTCAAAGCATTTGTAATTTGGCTGAAAGAAAGAAAAAAACAATTAGTTGATTCTGAGCTGAAACTTAAGTGGGGTTGAGGAAATGAAATGGTTGTTATTGAGGGCAGAGTTTCAGCGGGCTGACTAATGTCCTAAATTCTGTGGTAAACACAGATTATACAGTCATAGATTTAGGGTTACCTATTATATTGGATGAAAGGTTAGTATCTTATTTTCAAACTTTGCAGAATTTAAAACTTTCCTGTGGTTCAGACCTGTTCCAGGGAAAGGAATTCTTCAGTTTATTTGAATTTTGGGACAGGACTTAATAATCCAAATTAGTTTATTATACTCACAGAGTGTAAACATTTGAGACCAGGAAAATTAAGTCTTTAAGATCTCTGGGGGTAGGTGGGGGGGCAATGGGAAGATATGTAAATATGTAACACATTAATAAAAAAAATAAAAAATAATAATTTTTAAAAAAGCAAAAAAAAAAAAAAGATCTCTGGTTTACAGAAAACAGCAGACTCCATGCAGGAAATACTTTCTCTTTTATTTAGTTGATGATGTTACAAAGCATGAAACCTATAAATAATAGCAGTTTTCTTCTGAGTTGTCTGAATTAGCCTTTCTAGAATCAGGAATAAGCCAGGAGAAGTTTTCTCTGAATGTTTGAGACCCAAAGAAGCTTTCTTAATTTGAAGGTTCAGATAAGTTCAACTGAATTTGTCAAGAGACTGCACTTCTATACTGTACATGCCAAGTACTCTGCCAGACACTCCTGAATGTTGCAAAGTCATGGGCAGGAACTCTTGCCCATAGCAATCTTCTGAACTGAGTAGGAATTCTTTTCTGTTGAATTTTGGTTGACATGAAAAATATTTATCCAGAAAGTTTATTTTGCATATTTTTTCATGCTTATAATATCATATGATCTTTTTATTGCAGAATAGCATGTCTTCAGTTCATGAGATAAAGTTTTCTTCTACACATGCAGTATTCTCCATTAATGGGTACAAGATTTATCAAAACAAATATCATAAAAAACTTTTGATTTGCATTTATAGTTATCATAATTAGGTTACTTTTAATTGTTACAATGGAATTAGAGGAAAATCCACATGCTGAGTGAGCCAAAGTCAAAACTTGTGTATTTTATTTTATTTTAAATATTTTTATTAATTTTAGAGAGAAAGGAAGAGGGAGAGAGACATAGTAACATCAATGATGAGAGATAATCATTATTTGGCTGCTTCCTGCACATCCCACACTGGAGATAGAGCTCACAGCCCAGGCATGTGTCCTAATCAGGAATCTAACCATGACCTCCTAGTTAATAGGCTGATGATCAACCACTGAGCAATGCAGGCGGGGTTTATTTTATGTTTTAAAACTGAAGGCTATTACCTCTTTGGTGCTTTGGTGCTCAATTGCTGACTATCATGACTGAATTGTAGGTCTAGGCTGATATTGCTACAGGGCTAAATTCTATGTTTAAACATTCCACAAATGGGTATAGTAATTGAATCTATACTATCATTGATACATATGAAGCTTGAAAAGGAAAGTGCTTATTGCATAATAGTACTTTATACATTACCTATTATTATTTTTATTGAACCCATTTCACTTTGTGGTTGACTATTACCCTTGTTGGCACTTTTTAGAAAAAATTTTTAATTAATTTGTTACATGTATACATATCTTCCCATTGCTACCCCGCTCCCAGGCATACTCTAACACCCCAGTGTCTTGTGTTCATTGGTTATGCTCATATGCATGCATTCAAGTCCTTTGGTTGATCTCTTACTACCCCATCTCTCCTTAACCTTCCTGCTGTAATTTGACAGTCCTTTTGATGCTTTACTGTCTCAGTATCTATCCTTTTGTATATCAGTTTATAATGTTCTTTATTATCCACAAATGAGTGAGATCATGCGGTGTTTCTCCTTCATTGACTGGCTTATTTCATTTAGCATAAGGCTCTCCAGTTCCATCCAGGTTGCTGCAAATGGTTAGAATTCCTTCTTTTTGATGGCAGCATAGAATTCCATTGTGTAGATGTACCATCGTTTTCTGATCCACTCATCTGCTGACGGGCACCTAGACTGTTTCCAAATTGTAGCTATTGTAAATTGTGCTGCTATGAACATAGGGGTGCATAAATCCTTTCTGATTGGTGTTTGTAATTTCTTAGAATATATTCCTAAAAGTGGGATTGCTGGATCAAATGGGAGTTCCATTTTTAGTTTTTTGAGGAAACTCCGTACTGTTTTCCACAGTGTCTGCACCAATCTGCATTCCAGCCAACAGTGCACAAGGGTTCCTTTTTCTCTGCATCCTCACCAACACTTGTCATTTGTTGATTTGTTGATGATTGCCATTCTGACAGGTGTGAGATGGTATCGCATTGTCATTTTGATTTGCATCTCTCAGATAATTAGTGACTTTGAATATATTTTCATGTGTCTCTTGGCCTTCCTTCTGTCATCTTTTGAAAAGGTTCTATTTAGGTCTGTTGCCCATATTTTGTATTGGGTCATTTATCTTCCTTTTATTAAGTTGTATAAGTTGTCTGTAGATGTTGCAATTAAACCTTTATCAGTGATAACATTTGCAAATATGTTCTCCCATACAGTGGTCTTTCTTGTTGTTTTGTTGATGGTTTCTTTTGCTGTGCAAAAGCTTTTTATTTTGATGTAGTCCCATTTGTTTATTTTTTCTTTAGCTTCCATTGCCCTTAGAGCAGTATCAGTGAAGAAGTTCTTTCGGCATATGTCTGAGATTGTGCTGCCTGTGGATTCCTCTAGTATTTTTATGGTTTCCCATCTTATGTTTAAGTCCTATATCCATTTGGAGTTTATTTTTGTGTATGGTGTAAGTTGGTGGTCTAGTTTCATTTTTTTGCATGTTTTAGTCCTATTTTCCCAACACCATTTATTGAAGAGGCTGTCTTGACTCCATTGTATGTTCATGCCTCCTTTGTCAAATATTAATTGATCATAGTGGTTTGGGTGGATATCTGGATTCTCTATTCCATTGGTCTATATGTCTGTTCTTGTGCCAGTACCAGGCTGTTTTGAGGACAGTTGCTTTGTAATATAGCTTAAAATCTGGTATTGAGATCCCATATACTTTATTCTTCTTTCTCAGGATTGCTGTGGCTATTCAGGGTCTTTTTTGTTCCAGATGAATCTTTGGAGAGTTCTTTCTAAGTCTGTGAAATACGTTGTTGGTATTTTTTTAATTTTTTTATTAATTTTTTATTAATTTTTTTATACATATCTCCCCATTGCCCCCCCTCCCTCCCAGGCATACCCCGACCCCCCAGTGTCTGTGATCATTGGTTATGCTTATATGCATGCATACAAGTCCTTTGATTGATCACTTATCTACCTCACCTAACTTTAATCTTTCTGCTGTAATTTCACAATCTGTTTGATGCTTTATGATTTTTGTCCTCCTGAGAATTATCAGTCTACTCCCTTTCTGTGCTCCTGATTCTATTATATTCACCAGTTTATTTTGTTGATCAAATTTTTAATTCACTTAGTTTTTAGATTCACTTGTTGATAGATATGTATTTGTTGTTCATAATTTTTTGTTTTTTACCTTTATCTTCTTCCTCTTCTAAAAGAGTACCTTTCAGCATTTCATATAATACTGGTTTGGAGTTGATGAACTCCTTTACCTTTTCCTTATATGTGAAGTTCTTTATCTGCCCTTCAATTCTGAATGATAGCTTTGCTGGATAGATTATTCTTGGTTGTAGGTTCATGCTATTCATCACATTGAATATTTCTTGCCACTCCCGTCTGGCCTGCATCGTTTCTGTTGAGAAATCAGCTGACAGTCGTACGGGTGCTCCCTTGTAGGTAATGAACTGTTTTTCTCTTGCTGCTTTTAATACTCTCCTTGTGTTTTGCTCTTGGTATTTTAATTATGATGTGTCTTGGTGTGGTCCTCTTTGAATTCCTTTTATTTGGGGTTCTGTGTGCTTCCTGGACTTGTAAGTCTATTTCTTTTACCAGATGTGGGAAGTTTTCAGTCATTATTTTTTTAAATAGGTTTTCAGTATCTTGTTCTCTCTCTTCTTCTGGCACCCCCACAATTCTGATGTTGGTACGCTTGAAGCTGTCCCAGAGGCTCCTTACATTATCTTCACATTTTTTGGATTCTTTTCTCTTCTTGCTTTTCCAGTTAAATGTTTTCTGCTTCTTTATATTTCAAATTTTTGACTTGATTCTTGCCTTTCTCTAGTCTGCTGTTAGGACTCTGTATAATATTTTTTATTTCAGTCAGTGTCTCTAGTTGGTCCTTTTTCATCTCCTCTTGGGTCTCAGTAACTTTATCCAACTTTTCTAGCATATTCTTGAAAAACCTTATATGCGTGGTTTTGAACTCTATATCCAGTCGTTTTTTTTCCTCCATTTCTTTTGTTTGTAATTTCTTCCCTTGTCTTGGCATTTTCACTATGCCAGGGAAACTTCTGTGTTGAATTCAGCTTTATGGTACCAGACGTGCAAAGCAGCAGAAGACTCTGTTGAGCTTGGGATGGGTGGAGTCTTAGGGATTAAGATACCACCTTGCCTTCCAGTCAGCCCCGCCCTCCACAGCCCCTGAGTCTCATGTGACTGGGTAATGGCTGGAGTGGTCCTTGTGCCCGAGCACCCGCAGTGCCTCTAACCGCTGCCTTCAGGCTCCCCTGCACACCAGGACCACACGAGTCTAGGTCCCCAGGGTTTCGCCTGAAACAGGGGCTTAGTGGAGTCAGAAGTGGCGCATTTGGGAGGGTCTGTCTCCCACCCACTTGTGAAAGCCAGTGGCACAATCAGCAATCTGTCCTCTGCGCAGTGCTGTGCGCACCACCAGGCCTTTGATCTTTTGCGACTCCCCTAAATTTCCGTGCACTTCTCTCTTTTCACAGTCCAAACTCCCCCCGTATGAGTTTTGGCTGGATCTGGGGTTGAGTGTCGTAGGATAAGGGGTTCAATGCCTTTGAGAATCTCCGTTTCCCTCCTGCCAGAGAAAGCCAGCCAGGTACTCGGGCACCCGCTCTCTCCACGCGCGTCTCCGTATCTCAGCTTTTTGCAGCTCCTCTGGGTCTCCGTGAGCCCCTCTCTTTCTTTCTAGTTGTAGAACTTCCACTCAGCCAGCTTTCCTGTGGTTCTGGATGATGTCCGTTCTGTCTTTTAGTTGTAGTTTTGAAATTGTTGTGTGAGGCAGCAGTGTAGGTGTTTACCTATGCCGCCATCTTGGATTCCTCCTGTTGTCGGTATTTTAATGGGTAGTGCATTGAATCTATAGATTGCTTTGGGTAGTATGGACATTTTAATGATGTTGATTCTTCCAATCCATGAGCATGATATGCTCTTCCATCTGTTTACGTCTTCCTCTATCTCTTTTTTCAGTGTCTTGTAGTTTTCTGCGTATAGGTCTTTTACCTCCTTAGTTAGGTTTATTCCTAAGTATCTTAATCTTTTTGGTGTGATGGTAAATGGGATTGCTTTTTTAGTCTCTCTTTCTATAATTTCACTATTAGTATATAGAAATGCCATAGATTTCTTGGCATTAATTTTGTATCCTGCTACATTGCCAAATTCATTTATTAAGTCTATTAGTTTTTGGATGGAGTCCTTTGGGTTTTTTATGTACAGTATCATATCATCTGCAAATAAGGACAGCTTTACTTCTTCTTTTTCAATTTGGATGCCTTTTATTTCTTCTTCTTGTCTAATTGCAATGGCTAATATTCCAGTACTATGTCGAACAGGAGTGGTAAGAGTGGGCATCCCTGTCTTGTTCCTGTTCTTAGGGGAAATGGTTTTAGTTTTTGCCCATTGAATATGATGTTAGCTGTGGGTTTATCACATATGGCTTTTATGATGTTGAGGTACGATCCTTCTATTCCCATCTTGTTGAGAGTTTTATCAAGAAAGGGTGTTGGATTTTGGCACTTTCTTTATCATAGAAAATAGGTGCCAAATATGTATGCATCTTGGTTTTTGTTCACTGACATATCCCAAATGTGAAGCAGAGTACCTGGCAGTAAGTAGGTGCTCAATAATTTGTTAAATGAAATACTATTACACTGGTCTCAGTCAGGCTTTTGGTGTACCATCCAGCCTTTGAATTCAACTTGATCCCTAATAGGTTTGCTAATATAACGGTGTGATCAAATATACTCCAAACATGACAGTCATGTTCAGGAGAGGTCCTGGATCTCTGCCTTTTGTACAGAGAGCATGAAAACTCTACACCTGATAGGAAATTTAGTAAAGCCTTCCATTTTGGCTTTTATTGGCTATATTTTAATAAAGCTGCTTATGTCTGAGGACTTTGCATTATAGGCATTATCTTAGAGGGAAAGTTATAAATAAAGGAGAGGTAATATTTTAATTCAGTTTTTAAAATTTATGATTTTTATAACAAATGGTTAAACTTAGAGTTAATGACAAAATATTAAAGGAATTAATATATCTGGGATCTATTCCAAAACACAGCTGGGTTCTTTCATCTTTCTAATTATGTCAAATGAAGAGAAATAAAAAGTCATTTCAGGACAGATTTTTTTTGTAATTTAAGGTTAAAAAACTTTTTCTGGTTGATATAGTGTATGCTTTTGTGTCCCCCCTTGTGAATTAGCTTGCTGAATACTGAGAGGACAACACTACTAATTTGGCTTAATCATAAAAATACAAATCTCCCTTTGCCTTTGTGGTACATCATAGCAGAACATGCTTCAGTAGATGATTCCAGCTTTTTCAAAGATTTCTAAATTCTAATTACTCTTGAGATTTATGCTGCCTTTAAAGTTTAAGAATTTTTATATTTATTTAGTGTTCTAAATAAATCCCAGATTTATTTCATTTGACTTCTTATAATTCCCTATGGTTATGTTTACTGTTATACATTTACCAATTACTGTCCCTGTTTTAAAGTGAAGTTTTCATTTGTGAATCAGCAGAGTAACATTTTTAACTTGATACATTCATATTGTGTTTTGTGCCTTGGCATCTATTTCCACTCCTTAACAAGTTTATTCATGTTAATCACTAATTTTAATGTGCTCTGACCAGAGTAATTTGGATTGGTAGATTTGCCATTTTATCTTTTTTTCTTTCATATCTTTTATGGCTTCATGTTTCTATTGCTCTATTGTTCATATTGACTATGCCTCCATATTAGCACTGATCAAACTGTATTATCTTAATATATGTCTCTTAAACCGAGATTGAAATTTTTTTTAAGATATGAAGCATGCTTTTCAATTTTATATCTCTAGCACATGGCTTGCAGTAACCATTCAATATATTTTTGTTGAATGAATAAAATGAAAATGTGGCATGTAGTATTTATTATTTAAGCCATAGAATATACAGAGTTATGAGGAAAATAGTCACAACAAGTATATATATGTATATGAGTAGTATTATATTTTTAAGTATAAGAGGTATGCAAGTATAAAATGTATATCTCTGATGGACCCTTGAAAGCAAACTGGTCTTATCCTACTTTCAAGAAGTATAAACTTAACTAATCTGATTTGAAACCATACTATTGTGAACTTTCAGGTTCCACATAAATGACCCTAACCTAAACTAATTTTATAAGTTTTTATAAAATTAAATATACTCTATTTGTTTAGATTCAAAGCTAAGCTACAGCTCACTACCTAGTATAGCTCTTCTATACTAGCTAGAATTATAATATGGCCCTTGCATAGTTTTATTCAGTGGAAATACATCTCATATTCCCTTTAATAATCATTCTGATTATTGGGAAATGATTATATTATTATTTTTAATGTTTATTAGCAAAGTTAGTTTCTAGGTTATGAGGATCTGAACTTAAATGTGACAAGAATTGCTTTTTTGTGATACAGGAGACCCAAAATACTTCTTGAGTGCATTTACAAATTTATCTACAGTTTTTCAGGGCCAAAGAACCAAGTAAATGTCAGGTATTAGAAAAATAAGTTGGCAGTTGCCCCTTTCTCCAGGATGTAGAAATCTGCCCACCCTAACAAGGAGAAAAAGTCAAATACACTCTGACGATAATGTTTCTTGAGCTTTTGGAGAGCTGAGGTCATCAGGTAACCTAAATTCTAAATGGTAACAAGTCCTCAGAATATGTACTATCTCAACTTCTAGAAAGAGACAAGTACTATTACAAGCAGGTTAGAATAAATCATCTAAAATTTTAGCCAATTGTTCAAGCCAAGTATGGGCTAGTATGCCAACCTAAAATAAATGGGTTCTCACACACTAATAGGATCTTTTCTATTTGCCTTTCCTAGGTGCTCATGAGGGCAGGTTAGAGTCCTGCATAGACCATCCTTCATTGGGGTATAGGTATGTAGGAGGCCATTGGAGTGTCCAGGGGAAAACTCAAAACCCCTCCTTTCCTGGTCTCTTGTATCATATGGATAAAAAGCCTTAAGCCACTGAGGACATTCATCAAACGCTGTCACTCACAAGGCATGAGGAACCATTGTGGCAAGGAAAGAAGAAGAAGGAAAAACTGTGGAAGAACAAGTGATACCAGACCTTGGTTCTAGAGCCCATAGTGATACCAAACCCTGGTTCACCACCCCAAGGAGACCAAGACTCCTGCCTGAGACAAACCACAAATGCAATGTGGAGTTTGGCTGCCATGGAAGGAAGGCAGAAATTTTAAAAAATCTCTATCTCAAGAATTATAGGAAAATATTAAATGGGCCAATATATGTGTTAATAGGGTCCTAGAAGAAAATAAAGAGAATGCGTAAAAAAATACTTGAAGAGATAAAGGTTGAGAACTCTCCCCAAACAACAGCAGATATCAAATCACAAATCCAAGAACCTCATCACTGCAAGTAGGATAAATGCCTAAAGCAAAGTATAACAACACAATCAGAAATTTTGAAATCTGATTATAATCAAAGCTAAAGACATAATCAGGACAGCAGCTAGAGAAAAGGGTATTTTAATCAAATAAACAAAGAACACACTATAGTGGACTTCTTGTTAGGAACTATGAAACCCAAAAGACTCAGTGTTATCTTTAAAGTATTTAAAGAAAAAATGTATCAACTCAAATTTCGATGCTCAGTATTGTAGGGTTTATAATATTATATCTGTATAAATAAAGTGTGAGAAAACAAAGATGTAAATTTTAGGAGATAGTAACTGGAAATATATTGTTATAAGGTTCTTATACAGTATGTGAAATAACAATGTTATTTTAAAATAAACTAAGATAAATAAAAAATGTATAGTGTCAACCTTAGGACAACCATTAAAATTTTTAAGAAGTGTGTATAACTAATCAGCCTACTTTGAAGAAAAAAATAATAAAAATATATACAATTAAAATATCTTTATGAAAGAGAGAAAAAAGAACATCTGGGAAATAGGAAACAACAAAAAAGGTGGTAGATTTAAACCTATTTTATTGATAATTTCCTTAAAATTAATTATTTATTAAAAGTCAGAGATTGTTAGATTAGATAACAAGACCCAACTATTTACTGTGTATAAGAATCTACTTTCATATAAAGATGTGGGTTTGTTAAAAGTAAAAGGATGGAAAAATATACAGCATACAAGCACAAATCAATACAAGGTGAAGGGAACACATCAAAATCAGACAAAATAGACTTTAGCAAGAAATATTATCCAGGATTAGAAGGGTCATTACATACTGATAAATATGTTAATTCATGAAGAAGACAAAAATTTTAAGTCTGAATTTGAAGAATAACAAGACTTCAAAATGAATGAAGCAAAATGGATAGAAAGAAAAATCTGTTATTATAGTTGGAGATGCCAACACCCTTATCTTAGTAATCAATGATACAAGTAAAGAGAAAATATTAAAAATGTAGAAGATGTAAGCACTCTATTAACCAATATGCCCTAATTGACATTTAACATTTATCAAAGTTTACCATATTCTGAGCCATAAAACAAATCTCAACAAGTTTTAAAGAATTAAAATCTGATAGAGAGTACATTGTTTGGCCACCCAAAAGCAGAAAGAAATGTGGAAAATTATAAAATATGTGATTAAATGGCACACAGACATATCTTGGAGATATTGTGGGTTTGGTTTCAGACCGTGACAATAAAGTGAATATCACAATAAAGAGAGCCATATGAATTTTTTGGTTTCCATTTAAAGTTTTCACAGTATGCTCTAGTTTATTCGGTGTACAATACTTTATGTTTAAAGAAACTATAAACCTGTACCTTACTTAAAAATATGTTAATTCAAAAAAATGTTACCTATCATCTCAGCCTCCAGTGGGTTCAAATCTTCTTGCTCTCAGGGGTTCTCCCCTTGTTATTGATAGCTGCTGATAGGTGGTTCCTAAAGAATGGGGTGGCTGTGGCAGTTTCTTAAAGTAAGACAACAATCACCATAGTAACATCAAAAGTCACTGATCTCAGATGACAAATACAATAATCATGAAAAAGTTTGAAATACTATGAGAATTACCAAAATGTGACACAGAGGCATGAAGTGAGCAAATGCTGTTGAAAAAGTGACTTTGATAAGCTTGCTGAACTAGGTAGGGATTGTCACAAACAAGTAGTATCTGCGAAGTACAATAATACAAAGCCCAACAAAATGAGGTATGTCTGTACTTCTAAATAGCTCATGAGTCAAAAAGAAAGTCACATGGGAAATTAGAAAATATCTGGAATAGAATGAATAAGAAAATTTGGTAACTTAAAAACTGGGGATGTATATAAGTGCATTAAATGATTTTAAAAAATGAATAAAAGTTTATAGCATTACATTCTTGTATAAAAAACAAAAAGTTTTGCATCGATATTTAAAATCTTCATCTTTGGAAACTAGAAAAAATAGTAAATTAAACTAAGGCATGCAGAATGAAGCCTACTCAGACAAAAAATAAAAAGTGAAAAATACAGAAGTATGAGTATACTAAATTGATCTAAAATTTAAAGAAATAATAGTAGAAATCCCAACTGAATGATTTTTGGGAGAGAGTGAAGAGGTGGGTGACACTCTTTAAAAGCTGACACTCAAATGTATATGAAAGGGCCTAGAACAGGCAAGATACTCTTCAGGAAGATGCCACTTTGACCTCAGTAATTTAGAAAGTTTTTTGAAGATGCAAGTTGATCTGGGCCTTGAAAAATAAGTAGGATTTTGAACAGGTAGAAATTACAGGAGAGGACCTTCTAAACACAAATACAATATAGTTTTTGGAGAATCATGATCAGACTGGTTTGGCTAGAACAGAAGGTTTCTGTATTGAGAGGATGGAAAAGATGGCTAAAGGCCAAACAGTGGACTTTAAATGCCAGATGCAAGAAGCTGGTGTTTACATGGGGCAATGGAGATGATACTAGAATGTAATGCAAGGGATAATGTAGTAGCAGTGCCTGACATGGATTGGAGTAGAAGGATACAAGTGGTGTATCTAACCATTAAGTGGTCAATCGGAAGCCTTCCTCAGAAGGTAGAGACCAGTGTTCCCAATGTTGTGAATAGATGATTGAATGTGGAGATAAGTGAGACTAATCGAAGATAAGTAAGATTTTAATTTAGGGTACCTGGAGGAATGGTGAGAGATCTTGAGTAGCAAGAGGAACTTAAGGGAAAAGTTTTGGAGAAAATAATAATTTGAAACATATTCAACTTAAGGAATGGGCACTGTAGTCCAAGCAGAAATGTTCAAACAGCCATCAGAAATGGAGAATTGGAGTTCATCAGGAGGGGATGTCTGTGTAAATGAACCAATCCAGTGACGTAGAAGCTGAAGTTACAAAGGAGATCTTATCATCAGAACTTAAAGAGAGTAAAAGGGCTGTGGCCTGAGTCTCTGGGAACACCCACACTGAGGAAGCTAAGGAAAAGAGGAGACAGCAAAAGAATCTGGGACAAGGTTATTAGAAACATGTAAAAACCCAGAAGAGGCTGGCTTTCAAGAAGAGGTGTTAACAGTTTGCACTGCTATAAATTGGTAAAGAATGAAGGCAAGGCAATTTCCTTTTGAATTTGTGGTCAAGAGATCATGGATAATAATGGGAACACAGTTTCAGTGGACTGGGGGCAGAAACCAAAAATTCAGAATCCAAGCAGTTTGTATGGGAGTTCATTACCAAACATTTTGAAAAATGAGAAAAAAGAAAGAAATCACATTATAGATAGAGGAAACAAAACACCACGTATCAGGCTATCTGTTTAAATGTATCTTCAAAGATGAAAGGGGACTTGATTGACATTTTTTAGTTCAGAGATAGTTATAGGAGGACTTCCTAGGGGCAAGAGTGGTCCCCATCCTGAACCAGGCCAGCAGATAATTTTTGTTTGGGCAATAGTGTGCTTTAGAAATGGAATTAGGTTTGAACATTTATAATTGGGAAGATTTTCCATAAAAATGTCTGGTTTTTAGCATCTTTTTAAAAAAAATATTTTATTGATCTTTCACAGAGAGCAAGGGAGAGGGATAGAAAGCTAGAAACATCGATGAGAGAGAGACATCGATCAGCCGCCTCCTGCTGGGGATGTGCCCACAACCAAGGTACATGACCTTGACCGGAATTGAACCTGGTACCCTTCAATCCGCAGGCTGATGCTCTATCCACTGAGCCAAACCGGTTTCGGCTGGTTTCTAGCATCTTTTGAAAAAAATTAGAAATTTGGCCACACTGCGACTATGTTCCTCAATGTCATTGATGAGCTGGAGTTGAATGGCAGCAGCCCTTTGGAAGAGCACATGTTCTTAGCCAGGAGCTCTGTGTGCATCTCTCCATTAGACCACTTCCTACTTCCTGGATATTTAGAGGGATTCTGAATTGACAATCCATAATTAAGCCCAACTTCTTCATTTCATAGAAGAGGAGACTGAAGTCCAAAGTGGAGGCATGACTTGTCTCAAAGCCACATATCTGGTCAGTGGAAGAATTCATTTTTTTAGTCTATGTCTTCTGATTCTTATCTCATAGGCATCATACCTTGTTAACTATTTTTTCTGACTTTGTAGTCTCCAGAGGACTGGCCCTAGAAATTTCTGTACCCTTCCCAGCTTCTAACATTGCCAGGTGATACCTACATAGTTGGTCTGGCTCTGTGCCTGCCTATGTTCTTACTGATTTTCATGTTGTCCAGAAAATGACCAACCTGTTCTTCCTTGGACAAGAAGGTAACTTTACTAGTCACCAAATCCAAGCTGACTCTTTTCAGAACTTTGGCATTATGTGAGGCACACAAATTCCCCATAAGGTTTCTTTCATGGAGATTTTTGAGGCCTAAGTGGAATGATGTTAAACAATGACTATCATGTGTTGCCTCCCAAAGTAGAAAATTAAATTCAGCTCGCTAAAATGAATACCAGATCATTCTCTCCCAGTCCTCCTGCCCAAATCTATAGTTAGTCTTTCAAGGGAATTTGAATATAGTGTTTGGGATTTTTATTTTTCTGCCTTAAGAAGGAAGTGATAAGGTAATGGTCTTTTTTATTTTCTTTCTAGATATGAACATTTACTAACCTTTCAAAAGTATTCCTTTGAAATTTAGGAGACATCAAAATGCTATTAGGAAAAGAGGCTGTATTATTAGCTAGAGCATAAACAGACTCTAACCCACTCACTCAGAAAGGATTTTCGGAAGTCCTGAGGTAATTGTTATATTAATTCCTTTCTCTCCACCCCTGCCTCTGCTCTTCCACTACCCAATATTAATAGTCCTCAATTAAAAATAGAGCAGTTTTTTTTTATTGTGTTACATGTATACATATCTCCCCAGAGCAGTTGATGATGTTGGCTATTGGATTTCGGGCAGACAGTGTTAATGGTAATGTTGAATATATAATAGCTCTGTGGAAATTTGGAACTATTCTATTGTTATTTCAATGCAGTAGGACTTCTGACATAAATAGTGTTTTAGAGTGTTCCAAATCAGCCAGCTCTTCCCTGAATTTATCTTTCATGCAATGTTTTGCCAAATGCAACCTTTAGCCAGTTCTGTGTACACTAATGGTGTGATTGTTTTCTACCTTCCTCTAGAGTTTCTGTTCCTCTACAGTAGGCTGCAGTCTATTTATCAAGTTATCATTGCTAACAATTTTGCAAACTGTTTATCACTGCCCAGCGTAGATCACCATACTTTCAGATCAGCTTCGTTGTGGCCCAGGGCACTGCCACACCTGAGAAGTTGATGACAGTAGACCCCATTGCCACTTTCTTAGTTGGTCAGGTTGGGCTAAGTCATAAACAAGCTATGGATCTCAGTGGCTGTTAATAAGATTTGTTTCTCACATCACTGTCCAATGTTTCCATGGTTGCCTTCATGGATGGTCATGCATTGGATTTTATGAAATAAGTGTGAAAGTGACGTATTGCTTTCCTTTACATGTAGGTGGTCAAAACGTGGTCACCTACACCTAAACCAACTATAAGAAACACTAGGAGTTTTTTTTCTTTTTTTATGAAAACAAAAGTTAGTGAATATTTATCAAATTGTGCCATAATATGAATCTGAGTATACTATCACTTTGTGGATAGCTCTTTCATTTTTTTTAAAGTACCTCTGACTTTCTGACATAGACTTTGAAGCTCTATAATTCAGCTTTATGGTTTGACCATAGATTTCTACATAAAATGAAGGCTTTTTTGAGTCACTCTGGATATATTCAAATGATAGCCTGATAAAGTCAACTGAAATATTGCCTTGTTACTCATGTAGACATTTTATTATTACTGGGAATGTTTTATTACAAGTGAAAAATTACGGTTGATAGGTTCATAATCTGGGTCACTGACGTGGGGAGATGTTGCAATATAAAACTGCAAAATGATTGGATTATATATGAAAATACATAATCTTGTAAAAGCTGATATGCTAATATCGCTATTTAGGTGGAGGTGCAGAATTCCATTGACTTTAATAAGGCAAGTTGGAGATTAATTTTAAGCATTTGAATGTGTGAGTGCAGAATCTAACCAGTGAATAAAAAGTTGTAAATATTTCCCCAACTTTCTGAGTCTTGATTTTTTTTCATCTGTAAAAATGGGTATAATGATAAGATGTTGTTCTTAAGGGAGCTTGAAGGACAAAGTAAATTCATCTATACACAGTGCTTACTACATAGCACACAGTCAGTGTCCTGCTGCTGTGCTGAAGGTAATGATGAGTATTAATGGTAATAACAAGCCAGGCAGACAAGCAAATGCTTTCCTTTGCTAGAGAAGCAGGATGATGTGCTGCGTGTAGAATGGACTCCCTAACTCTGCTTCCCTCAGAAGACTTGTCTTCTTTTGTTTTCATCCATCCTTCTTCTGAATGTCTTACTATTTCTACTTTTTACAACATAAAACTCAATATATTTTTGTCCCAACCCCTTCTTCCCCCTCTAGCCAATACTTCTCTCCTATCTCTTCTTACTTGTTGCTTTATATTTTATCTTTATTGTAGAAAGTATTATAGATGTCCTCTTTTTATCTCCACTAACCCCTTCTAGCCCCTTCCTCACAACCCAGCCCAGGCCTTCACCACCCTATTGTCTGTGTCCATGGGTTATGCATGTCTGCATACAAATTCTTTGGTTAATCTCTTCCACCTACCCACCTATCCCTAGCTTCCCTCTGAGATTCCACAGTCCGTTCTATGCTTCTATGTCTCTGGATCTATTTTGTTCATCAGTTTATTTATTTTTCTTTAGATTCCACATATGAGTGAGATCATGTGATAGTTGTTCTTCTCTAACTGCCTTATTTCCCTTAGCATAATACTCCCTTCATGCTGTCTTAAAGGGTAAGAGATGCATCATTTTTATTGCTGTAGGCAATGGATCTCCTATCTCTTCTTCCTTCAATTCCTGTATATTTCATAGATAATTTTGGTGAGTGTTATTTAGTTAAGAGTTTTATCTCCTGTTGACTCTAATCTAGAGCATTAGAAATAATAGAAGCCTTTAATATTCTAATTGATTGAGAATCCTAGAGTGATAACTAAACAGCTCTAATATCTGTTTCTTACTTCTAATTCTCTCTCATTGTGTACCTTCACTTTTTAAATTGGTTAGTCAATAGTTTTCATTGTAAAGTTATTTTCTTTGTTTTCTAAACCCACCACTCAATAATCAAACATTTTATAATTTAAAATTTGCCTAGAGGGTAATTATTCAATAATCAACACTATTTTTCCCCTCCTCTCTTCTTTCTGTTTCTTTTCATGCAGGGTCAACTTGCTTCCCAACTCCAGGGGTCAGTTTTCTCATGGAATTTTATGTAAATAGTAGCCCTTGTCATTTTGCAACTAAGTAAGCCATCCTTCCTCCACCCAAACCAAGTTTTACTAAAACAATACTTTGCAGAATCATATTTAAGCTTCCTGCCATAAAAATATAAATAAGCCAGAAATTGCTAACAGGCATATTGGAGAGATATTAATATAATTTTATAAAATGCACACATATGATTATTTTTGCTTCTAAAATGACAATAGATCTACCTGATATTTTTTTCACCATGTAAATAAAATTGGAGTTTTTGAGAGCTTATGCTTCTTGACTTATGGGTCTGGTTACTACTGTGTCATTATAGTATGACTCACATCTCATAATCAGATTTACTGAAAGCCCATTAATATGGTTGGGGATCCTCTTCAGAATCCCTTTCCCCACATGGCTCACCAGCAATGGCATCTCAGAGAATTACAGCAGTATTTGTTATTTTAAGAGCTACAGTAGTGCCTTTGGACAAAGTTATTATTGAGATGACTATGAAAGTGACTCACATGCTTCCCAACGTTTACGCTTGCTTAATATCAGTGGCAGTTTCAGATGGTTAGTGTTATTGTCTTTCCAAAGCATTTTGACATTTGTGCTTACAAGCTTGCTAAAATGGTATGCTGCTTACTCTATTCAACTAAGGTCATCGCTTCTGAACTAATAGAGGAAGCATTTCAGAAAGTGGTGGGAGATGGGCCCCAGCCTGCAAATTCTTGGTAGAAGTCATGCAATTGTGAAAAATTTATTGGTATGACAATTTTTGCTGTCTCCACCACACTGTCATAGTCAGCTTTTACTTTTTTTTTTTTAGTGGTTAGGCTAGAATAGTGGTTGGCAAACTGCGGCGCCACATGTGGCTCTTTGGCTCCTTGAGTGTGGCTCTTCCACAAAATACCACTGCCTGGGCAAGTCTATTTTGAAGAAGTGGCCTTAGAAGAAGTTTAAGTTTAAAATATTTGGCTCTTAAAAATAAATTTCAATTGTTGTACTGTTGATAATTGGCTCTGTTGACTAATGAGTTTGCTGACCACTGGGCTAGAATAACTTAGAGAATATTTGCACCCTTTAAATGCATTCTGTGTTTTCTTGTATCATAGATGTTAATGAAGCAAAATGAAACAAAAAATATAAAATAAAGGAAATGTAAATATCTAGTATCTTTCTTTTAGGTTTGCCTTTTTTTTTTTTTAGATTTAGAGCAATAGGTTTGTATCTGATTTGTGAATCTGTAGCATAGCTGAATTTTGCCTCCTCAGGTACTTGTGTAGGTGGTATTTAAAACATTAATGTAATAAGCAAATGTTACTTGAGCATCTATCATATGGTACTCTTTCTCTTAACAAGACTCACTACTTTCGTAAACTGTTTCTCCTGATGGATCTGTGATGGTCTTTTCTGGTGGCATGGAAGTAAAGTGGCGTAAAGGTTGAGAGCCACTGACCCAAAGGGTGGCTATTTTTAAAAATATATATTTTATTGATATTTTTACAGAGAGGAAGGGTGAGGGATAGAGAGTTGGAGACATCAGTCAGCTGCCTCCTACACACCCCCAACTGGGGATGTGCCCACAACCAAGGTATATATGCCCTTGACCAGAATCAAACTTGGGACCCTTCAGTCCGCAGGCCAATGCTCTATCCACTGAGCCAAACCGGTTAGGGCCAAAGGGTGGCTATTGATGGAGACTGAGAGATTTAACAGCACAGGCCTGAGCACAGTAATTGCCTGATAGAAATTGTTTTTCTTTTTTATTATTACTTGAATGACTTGGGCAGTTCTGTACGAGAATTGAATTTGAAATAATTATTACCTGTTGATTCCTAGCCAAACTCTCTTTTTTCTTTCTTTGCCCCAGTTTTAAGAGAGAAAGAAACTAAGAACACAAGAACAGAGGCAGCAGACACTATGCAAACAGAAAACAAGCCGAAGGCAAGAAGACAGATGCTAATGATAGAGGGAAGATGATTGAGAACAGCATAAAGCAGGACAAGGGAATGAAGTAAGATAACAGGTGGCGGGTTAACTTCTGATAATAATTCTCTCCTATAGAGAAGTAAGCTAATATTTAATGAGCATCTATTTTTCTGTGCTACCGCCTTTTCAAACTTTTAAAAATCCATAACGTTTTTGAAGTATTATTGTTCCCATTAAATGTGGGAGAACTAATGCTCAGAGAGCATGTGGGATCTGTTTCAAAGCCATAAGGGTGCATAACCAGTATTTGCTAGGAGATCTATTTTACTTTCAAGCCTATGTGCTTTCCACTAGACCTTAGAGAATTAAGAAATGAAAAGAAGGCTATAAGTAAATGGTCTGTTTATAAGATATTTTTCACAGTAGCCGAAATTATTAAATAATGGATAAAACATAATTAAAAATAGAAGGATATTATTACCTCTTAATAAATCATACTCACTTCTGATCTTCTACCATGACTAGAATCTTCTCTTTCCAAGGTAACTCTTGAAACATCCACACTCTTAAGGTAACCTCTCTCTGGCTGATGCTGTGCTGGGTTCTTGGGCTGTGTAGATACTGGCTTGTGGGAGGACCTTGATGCAGAATTCCTCATACCCACTTTCTTCTCTTGCCCCAGCTAGTTACTTTGGACACACATGGCCTGATTTGTTTGCTGCAGTACACTATAAAAACTCTCATTTCCTCTAGTGCCATGACTTGGAAAAGTTAGGAAACACTGCCATAAATATTAATACCATCAGACCTAACTTGCTATAGTAAGATAAATATAAAATCCAGCAGGCAGTTGGTCTTCCCCAAATCCGATAGAGAAATTGAGACGGGCTGATAAGATGAAGGCAGCCTGCTAGGTTCTCTGGTTATCAGCACATTAAGGTAAATCTGCTCTTCATTCAGAGTGAAGTGTCATCCTGAGCAACGTGGATGTGGAAATAATAGAAACCCTTCACAGTTCCCTCCATAAAGCATCTATTTGGGACTTCTTTCTTAACATTGAGATGAGGAGAAAACACAAGGATAAGGGCATGTGGCTGGCTGGAAGCCAATCACAACTATTATCTACCCCTTTTTCTCTGAATTCCCTCTTCAAAGTAACTTTCTTAAATGTATTTTTTTCACCTAAATCAATTGTTTAAGCAAAGGTTTAACCTAATGTCACCATAGGACCACAAAAACTATCGCATTTACAATATTTTCCCTGAAGGTGTTCCCTGACCACATGCTCTTGGATGGCCAAGTTGAGTCATAGGGTAATAAGCAGAGACTCCATTTGTACATGCTGTCTTCAGAGGTGGTAACTGTGTGTGTGTGACTGTGCCTGCAGGGCTGCCCAGTGTCCTACCTGTTACATCGTGACTGCTAGTTGTTATTAAAGTCGCACAGAACCAGATCTACAAAGGTACCTCATTCCAGTGAAATGACATAACCCTGATTTTGTGCAAATCCTCCTTCAGGAAGAGATTTGTTCCTCTCTTTTCATGACTCATTGTTTGCCTTTGGAGGAAATTTTGGTCAGAGTTGTTATGATCTTCTGACACAACACATGCAGTGAAATTAGGCTTAGAAGCAAGCCCCAAAATGAGTAAGTTTCAAGGTATCCCATGTTCAGACATTCTCGTGGGATGGCCAGGAGTGAGTCAGGTCTGATTGATTACACAAATTCTTGTATTTTTGTGCTCAAGCGAAACTGTTGCACACCTAAGAAATTGTTATATACTTTAGGGTATAGATGATGAACTTGTTGTAGTAGCAGAGTAATAAAAAAAAACCTACATAAAGCCCTAAAAAAAAAAAAAAAACAAACCCAACCAACATGCACTGATTGTTGTTATAGCCATATTTCTTGGGAGGATCAATGTTCAAATATTGACAATTTCAGAATTCTTAGTCACAAAAGACTCTCCAGTATCTTTAGACTCTCCAGTGTTCACCTTTTAATTCTCAGTTGATAGATTTAAGCACCTACTGGACTAAAATATAACACAGTTCACTGTTCCGTTATTTTCTTTGATTAAATCCAGGAGGTTGATGTCCCTCAAAAACACATACATTTTTACCATTGGAGAAGCAGCCAGTTTTATGAAGGCTGGAAAGGAACAAGCTATTGCTTCAGGTTCAGTTTGTCTAGAAAAAAAATTTCCAATGTGTGCAATGTAGCTCAGCCTGGAGACACTCCTCTTAAGCCCAAAAGTTTCAAAATCTTGACTTTTGTAGGAATACATTTTGAATCACATGTTACACAGAACTACTGGCTTGTTCCTAACAAGCGGGTTCTTTTTCACTGGGATTTGGTTTTTGGCCTTGGTCCCCTGTGTATACATTTCTGACATGGGGTGCTTGGGCTGTTTGTTTAAACTGGTCTGTGCTTAAAGGAATCTGTTGGAGAATGTGAGAGCATTTCTGGAATTCTTTGGAATACTTTGACTATTTGCCACTTCCCTGCTTCCAGCTCAATTGTTTTGATGACAGGTGGTGACTTTCCTCAAGTTAATTGTCAGAGTAACAAAGAGATGTGCAATTCACATTTATCATTAGGGTTAGAAAAATCTGGATAGGGAGCCTCACCTAATGATAACAGATAATATTTGTTCAGCCCTACTTTATGCCACTCATAATTGGTCTAATCCTAATGACAGCTTTTTGATGTAGGTGCTAATATGATCACTTTTCAGATGAGAAAACTGAGGGTTTGAGAGATCACACAGGTGTCCCAGGTGACAGAACTAATAAGCATTGGAGAATTCAGTGCCCAGGGCTTGGAATTTTCCAGGTTTATAAATGTTTGGTGTGGTACAGGATGTCATGTATATGTTTACCATTTATTGATTCTTCTGCAAAGCTGGTGATGCTTCTCTTTTTGGCAGTGGCTTGTTTTTGTTTGTCTCTCTGATCCACAACACAGCGTATCTGACTATTTTCTCGAGATGGTTTTGATGCTCTGTTCACATAAATTAACCTGAGCTTCTCCCAGAGGGATGCCATCTCCCCTCTCTGTCAGGCTTCCTTCCTCGCTCTTTCATGCCCAGTTCAGCTCTTGCTTTTACTGTGACACTTTGCTTTAATTCCCAGGGTGGAGTCAGTCTCTCCCCATCCTGTGCTCTTAACTCTGTAGAGTAGTTATCAAGTTATGGCATAGTTATTAGCATGCATGTCTTTCTCCCCTCATTATGTTTGAATCTGCTTCAGGCAGAAGTATTACCTATTTATCTTATATTCTCAGCATGTAGCACAGTTGTGAATGTACTGAGAGCCAGATGAATGGTAGGAGGCCCAGGAAGATGGTAAAAATGAAAGGAATTCTGTCATTTGAGAGATTAATAATAATACCTCATTTTTATTACTCAGAGAAGCACTTGTGTTAATAGTCTGTATTCCTATGACAGAAGAGCTAGTGTGTAATTAAAAGGATATAGATTTGGGTGGACCTTGGAGCTTATACAATTTTGGGACCACCTCCTTAAAAAGGAATACAAAATTCCAAATACAACATTATGTAAGAAGTAAATATTTATTACAAATAAGAAATATGAAATTATAAATTAACAAAATCTGATAAATACCACATATAAATCCAGAAAAATAGCAAACTTTGAAAAATTAATACCCTGCCCTGCACACTTTCATATTACTGTTTTCCCCTATATTTTTGGTTACATGCTTTTAAAATCAACTCTGCATCAGACAGTAGCTTTGTATTATTTTTCATAGAGAAAATACAAAGATAATCTAGTTTTTTCTCTAGTTGATTGAAATTTATTTTTTATTATTAATAATGTAGAAAATTTTGCTTCTACTTTATAACTTGTCCTTGGTAATATCAAGTAAAATTTTAGAATTACTTTAAAATTTGGGAAGACCTCTATTCGTTTTCTTTCATATGTGAGCTGTATGACTTGGAAGAATTTTTTAAACTCTTCCTGTACATTCATGTTATATTGCTCCATGAGTTGATAAAACAAGTACTTAAAATATATTTCTTTTATAACTTAAAAAATACACAGATCATTGGGCAAATTGATGCATATCATCTGCCTTTCAGTAAGAGTCTCTTTATTAGGTTACTTAAAAATATTGAATGCAGTCAGGCAAGCCAAGAGAATGAGGAAGGTGACATGTCCATTGTATTTTCCAACAAGGATGTCTCTGAACTTACAAGCATCCATCTCACTATAGCATTGGAGAGTTCTTCCAAGGTGAGAAGGAGAAACTAGGGATTGATATAAAAATGGAGACAGTGAGTATAGTCTATGCATTTGAGACTTGTGTAAAGTACAGAAAGTAAAATGGTAAGAAGAGTATTTTACCATTTATTATTACCATTTTACCATTTATTATTAACTCTCAGTAGAGTTAAATTACCATTTTACCATTTATTATTAACTCTCAGTAGAGTTAAATAACAAACTGGGAGGATAGGAGCTGTTTGCATTTTTTTATTTGATAAATATTTATTGTTCAGATTATTACAATTGTTCCTCTTCCCCTTTATCCCCCATAGCTCTCCTCCACCCAGCTCCCACCCCTCCTTCTGCCCTTAACACCCCCCCGCATTGTCTTCATCCATAGGTGTATTATTTTTGTCCAGTTTCTCCCTGAACCCCCCTTGCCCCTTTTCCTCTGAGAATTGTCAGTCCACTCCCTTTT
>JAAGEH010000293.1:26947238-27007238 GCA_011751065.1 Lasiurus cinereus | reverse complement strand
TTCCTCTGGTCTGCTGTTAGGTCTCTGTATAATATTTTTAATTTCAGTCAGTGTATGTTAAATTTTAGTTGGTCCTTTTTCATCCCTAGTTGGTTCTTTTTCATCTCCTCTTGGGTCTCGCTAAATTTATCCATCTTTTCTAGGAAATTCTTGAAAAACCTTATAATTAGGATTTGAACTCTATATTCAGTGGTTTGTTTTGCTCCATTTCTTTTGTTTGTGATCTGTTTTTTTTTTGTCTCTACATTTTTGCTGCTTCCCTGAGTTGGTAGAGTAGCTTTGTGTGCTAGGTGTCCATTATGGCCCAGTAGCTCCGCCTCCCCAGTTACCTGAGGTAGACTCTATTGGTGCACTCCTTTGTGGACTGTGTGTACAGCCTTGTTGTGGTTAAGTCTTGATTGTTGTTGGTATCACGGGGGGGGGGGGAGGGGAGATTAACCTCCAAGCCAATTGGTTGTGAGGATCAGCTGTGTCTATACTGGAAGAACTTCTGTGCTGGAGTCAGCCTTATGATACAATACTTGCAAAATTGCAAAAGCCTCTGTGTTCAGCTTGGATGGGGCAGAGTCTCAGGGCTGAGCAGGCAGCCTTGGCTTCCCATCAGACCTGTCCTACGCAGCCCCTGGGTCTCAGTAATCACTACAGCCTTCTCTGCGCACACTTGCGCTCTCGTGCCTCCAGATCTCTGCCTTTCTGGCTCCCCTGAGTTTTTGTGTGCTCCAGGGACCCATATGAGTATGGGTCCCCAGGGTCTCGCCCCAAACTGGGGTTCAGTGCAGTTAGAAGTGGATTTCAATGCAGTTGGGAGTTTCTGTCTCCCTCCCACTAGAGGAAGCCAGCCAGGCACTCTGCTTCCCGTCCTCTCTACACGTGTGTCTCCATACCTCAGCTTTATACAGCTCCTCTGAGTCTCCATGAGTACCTCTCTTTTCTTCTAGTTGTAGAATTTCCACTCATCCTGCTTTCCTGTGGTTCTCCATGATGTCCATTTTGTTTTGTAGCTGTAGTTTTGAAATTGTTGGCAAGGCAGCAGTTTAGGTGTTCACCTATGCCGCCATCTTGGTTCCTCCTTCTTTATTCACTTTAACTCTTTGCTCTTGAACTGTAGTGCCTGGGTTGTTTCTATCCAGGGTTGGCACCTCCCAGGGAGCCCGGACGGTGGGGTGGGCAATTGGTCCTGGCTGAGGTCAGACCTGGCAGTGGGCGGGAGCAACGGGGGGGAGGGATCTTGTTTGTATTTATAAGAGAGTTGCTTGATGTCAGATTTGTAAATCTGTCTAACCAACTCTGTACTGTCTCTGATGTAATGCCTAGAGATGGTTTGTGGGAAAGTGTAAACCTGACATCAATCACCAATGTGTAGAAACGCTCTCTCTAATTACCCATTGTGCATTTGAAATCATGTTTAGATAGGGCAGTGTTTTAAGTTATTCAACTTGTACCATCTTTCCAGGGGAATATTAATGAAATGGTCTGTTAATGGACCACTTCATTTTTATGAGGTACTTTCACATCCATCATCTCATTGAAGCATCACAATTATGAAATTATTTATAAGCAAATAAGTCATTTACAACTTATAAGAAAGAGGTGAGATTGATCTTAAAGATCTTCAGGTGAAAATACTGAAGAGAAGACAGTTGTCAATTCTGGGAAGTGAAAGAAGGAAATGGCATTGAAAGTGCCTTTTCCCGCTTGGTGGTGTGGATCTAAGGGACCGATGTGGTTATATATGGGGAATTTTAAAATAGTTTTTTTTTGCAGGATGCAATTTATTTTCCTTCCCTCTTTTGTGTCCCCTGCAAAATATTCAGAAAAACAAGATTTATTGTTCCAATATTTTTTATAGCAAAGGATACTAAGGGAATAATGACTATATTTTAGTGAGAACTTCTCAGGTTATGAGTAAAAATTCAGATTCAAATTCAGTAGAGGTAGGTGGGAAAGGAAGCTCAAGGTGTGCTGAGCTCTGCGTCCAGGTGGGTGTGGGTGGCAAGTTGGAGGGGGAGGTTGAGAACAGAGCTGAGATCTGGATTTAACTTATTTTAGTAATACCCTTTGGTATTATAGAGCTGCTAATAGGAGGTGGGTGTGGGGCCTCAGTCCTACCCTGTCTCTCTAAGCCCCAAAGGATGGCATACCAATGTGTCCAGGGGCATAGATTTTTAGAGCAAGGCTCTCTGGGTCTGAATCTGAGCTCTTCCACTTATTAGTTGTATTATCTTGGACAAGTACTTAAATCTCTGCATGCCTCAGTTTCCCCATTGACAAATGGGGATAATTTGTCACAGGATGAGCTGAATTGCTATTGGGAAACCCAGTAGAAAACACCAGGCAATTATTTGTAAAATGATTAAAAAATACCTTTCTGATTGTCTGTAAGGTAGGTGACAGTGCTTTATTAGCTTCCCCAAGTGTGAATTGCATTTCATTACCCCCTCCCAGCTGCATGGTTGCCCACTTGTACACATGTCCAGTGTCTGACTTGTTTAAAGCTTCCCCTTCTGATTTGTGGCCTCCAAGAGAGGGTAGAGTGGCCTAGTTAGAGCCAGGAAGTAGCTCCATTCAGTACAAAGCAAGCAAACTGAGGAAGAGGTGTTCTATCTCATTTTGTTGCCTTGCCCTTGCTTATTTTAGTTTTCAGCTCTTCCAGTAGGAAGTGATTGAAAATACTACCCAGGCACAGGAAAAGATTTCTTCCATGCCTCCTCTGCTGCACCCCACCCCACCCACAACCTTGTGCATTCTAATATTTCTAATATTCAATTGTACCTGGCCAGGAAATTTGCAGCAGATTTTGAAAATCTGTAATGATTCTCTTTCCTCCTTCTTTTCCCTCTGCATTTTTTTCAGAGGTAAAGTATTCTTACTTGCTGAATTTGACCAGTTTTTATTTAATTTGTTAAGGCAAAACAGATATTTATTTATTTATTATGTTAAAATATTTTAAAATAGATTTGAGAGAAAGAGGGAGACAGGGAGAGAGGAAAGGAGGGAGGGAAAAAAGGAAAGAGGAAGGTAGAGAGGGAGGAATGGAAAGAGAGACAGAGAGAGAAATGGATCTGCTGCCTTCTTCATCCCCATATTTGAATTGAACCAGCTACCCAGACATGTGCCCTGAACTGGAGACCTTTTGGTGCATCGACGTGGCACAATGCTCAGCCAACTGAGGCACACTGGCCAGGACAAAAGCAGATATGCATTTAAAAATCAAAACTTTTCTCTCTGGTATTCTCAATTGCTTTGTTATTTTTTGAATGATGTTTCCTTTGATAGCTGTCACACTACAATATGCTAGGTGTTGTCAGTAGCTGTTAGCCAGCTGGTGGGGCAGGATGTCCTCATAGCAGCTGGGTGTTGTCTCTTGTCTTTCTCTTCTGTCACAAAGGAGGGTCTTCATAGACTCTTGTTGGACGCCATGACCACCCAGACAAGCTACTGGCTCACACAGCTGTAAAAGGCAGTGGGGCAGGCTTGTTTATATCTGCTGCCGGGAGTGCAAATAAGTGCACTAGTTCTGTAAATATGCATGGTCTAATAGCCCATATTACAAAGTGTATGTTAAGAAGCTTTAAAATATACAATCTTTGATTAGGAAATACCACTTCTAATCACCTTTTATATTACTTTGACAAGTGTGCCAAGGTGCACAAACAAGGATGTTTATAAAAACAAGTTATTCATAACAGCATGAAATTGTAAACATCCCCACTACCCATGAACAGTGAATGACTAGTAACTTATGGCGCATTGACATACTGGAATGTCAGGCAACTATTTAAATCAGTGACTTGGAATATAATTAATTTATATAATATTCATATGGGAAAGTAGTAATTATATTTTGCTATGAAAATTAGAATATAGTTTACTATGTTAAAAAGTTTTATATTTACCTATCTATGAATTTTTATTTGTTTAGAAAAAGTCAGAAAATATAAATAACAAAGTATTAATAATAGTAATCTCACATGTAATTATGGATGATTTTAACATATCTATTTTTCTAATTTTTCTGTAGTGTAATGAAAATGACCATGTGAAATGCTTTGAGTGATTTAAACTGTTCTTCCATGTAGCCTGATTTAGAAATGTTTATTCATATGAATATATGTTAATAATATTTCATTATGTCAAAAGGAGAAAAGAGGCAAGGTGATTTTTGCAATGCCATGTTAGTTCACAATGCTGAAATTGCACTTGATCTTATTTTGTCAACTTTTACAGAAAAAAAAGCCCCATAAAATTAGATTTTGGCTGGCTTAGCTATACCCTGTCTGTTATCAGATTCTCAAATCTCAAATCTGTACCACAAATCCAGAAGGATCTACTGTCTTCTATGTGCTCACAGTATGCACACAGAAGCCAAAAAAATAAAAAAATAAAATAAGCCCAAACCCAGTATATGTACTAGATTTATATTTAACTCGGAAGAAACTCTGAAGAAACATCATTAGTGCCCAAGATTCCATGACATTGAATTTGCTTCCAATTTAAATTTTTATACATTCTTAGCTGCAACTTTGTGGCCACATTAGATAACCTATTGAATTCCAAAGGTCTTTATTAAGTGGGGTTTTAATGTTGTTTCTAAGATAAGGAAGAAAAAATGTCATCATGGTAAGTTAGGCAACCAGGTTTTAAGGCTGCTTCTCCTGCAATTGACTGCTGAATGATCTGGCATGATGATGATGATGATGATAATAGCAGTAGTCATGTAGTAGTAGTAGGTAATAATAGTAACTAACTTTAATCGGGTTGGCTCAGTGGATAGAGTGTCAGCCTGTGGACTCAAGGGTCTCAGTTTCGATTCTGGTCAGGGGCATGTGTCTTAGTTGCAGGCACATCCACAGTGTGGGCTTTGTAGGAAGCAGCTGATCGATGTTTCTCTCTCATCAATGATTCTGACTCTCTATCACTCTCCCTTCTGTAAAAAATCAACAAAATATGTTTTAAAAAATAATAGTAACTACTAGGCAGTTGTAATAATAACAACAATAATAATCTAATAACTACGAGTATTCTATCTTTAGATCCCTTACTATAAGCAAAGACATCTAATTACTTTACATTCATTGTCTTATTTAATCCTGAAATCTCCCTAATAAGTAGACATTTTTATTCTCATTTTATAGAAAAGAGAATTGAGGTTTGAGAGGTTTAATAATCTGCACAAACGACAATTAATAGATGGCAGAGATAGGCACCAAACCCAGTTTTTTTTTCTCTAAATCCTGTGTTCTTTCTGATACTTATACTATCTTTCCAAATATCTTATAGTCTTTGGTCTTTGGTTGGGTATTAGTAAAATGAGAAGGTTAAGCTAATTAAATAGTATCTCTTCCTGTAACGTTAACATTCTTAGAGTCTGCATGCATTACAGTAGAGAATTGAGGTAAATAAATATGAATAAAGCTAACTTGCCTGGGTTTATATTTTGGCTTTACAACTCGCTGGTCTTGTGATCTTGTCTAGTTAATTAACCTGTTTGTGCTTCAGTTTCCTCCTTGGCAAAATGAAGCCTGCAATAACTGCTTCAGAAGGTAGCTGAAAGAGATCACATATGTACCGTGTCGGGCACAGAGGAAGTGCTCTATAAATGCTAATGGTATAGAGGGAACTTGAGAGCAGAGTTCTAGAACATCATTCCCAATCTGACAAGGGGACCCTCTCTTCCTTAACAGCTGTGAAGGTTAACCTGCACTTAAGCTCCTGCAGTGTCTGGGGTAGTTGCTTACCACAGCAAATGCCTTAGCACTTCTACTGATGTGGAATATTTAGCTGAAAAAAAATGAATATTCCTCATTTTTTTAAATAAGCATTTCTTCTGCAGTGGCCTTGATAACTTTGACTCCAAATTATGTCAGAATATGTGCATGCAGGGATGTAGATATACATGTATGTACATATAGAGAGACTATATGATTAGCTAACCCCCTGTACCCTAACAACTCATACATTGTTGGATAGAGTTAAAGCTCCTTTAATTGTCTGTCATATGGCAATTCAGGGTCAGTATTTCTTTTCAGAAAAATTGCCTAAAACATATGTCTTTGTTTTCTTATTGGTAAAATCCAGCTAATAATCAGTCATCTACTAGGATCATTGTGACAGTAATTTGAGATAATCTATGTAAAGCACTTCAATTTGTGGCATATTAAGTCCTCAAAAATGCCTGACAATATTATTAATAATAATCATTTGTTTTCTTTCATTAATAGGTAACTAGCACAAAACCTGGGGCCCATGTGAACTAGTCTCTGAACAAAGTTGCATTCAAAGAAGTATAGTAAAATGGACCAGAGTAATTAAAAGGAAGACTAACATTTACATGTTTTCTCAAAATAAATTAAATAAAATCTAATTTTATTTCCTTTTTAGTATGGTTATTTTATATCCCGAATCTTACATTCAGCAAAAAAACAAAACAATTTCAAGTTCAGGGTGACCAGCTCATCCCAGTTTGTCAAGGACCTTTCCACTTGGAGCCCTGAAAGTCCCATGACCCAGGAACCTCTCAGTCCTGGGAACTCTGGGAAGGTCGTTCACTCAGCTTTTAACTCACTTGCCTGACTCCTTGAAGTCCCAAGCTTGTCTGTTTCTTTGTTCATCTTTATATTTCGAAGCTTTGTGTCTCTCATCCTGGAGGAATGTGGAAAACTCATTAATTCACACATTGCTTTCCTGCTATGCATCCCTAGTATTTTTGAGCATATTGAGTCAGAGAATTATAGAACTTTGTACATGAAACTTCTCTTAGAAAACATCTTACCATATTTTGAGACATGGCTAACCAAGGCCCGGATAGCTATAATTGGATGGAGAGAGAAAAATCTCACCCTTGCATTATTGTCATGGAATTCCTGGGGGCACAAAACCAGGTGGAAAGAAAAGTTGGTTCAGATTATGGTGTCTGAAGCACCTGTGATAGGCATTAGATGGTAGTGTTGATGGGGGGTGGGGGGAAAGGGACACAGACACCTGGCACCAATGATTCTAAAAGATGAGTGAAAAATAGAGAAGGAAAGTGCAGGGCAGTGATTCTCATTTTTAAGCAGGGCAGGCAGGATAGTCATTGGGAGCCAGATGTCAGCTACAGAGCTTTGCAGGGACATACTTCCAGGCAGAGAGCTATAGAGCCAACCTTCGGAAGGGGACCAGAGTTTAGTCAGGTTGCAGGTAGGGAGTCCCGAAGGAATAAGACAAAATCCCAATTATCTGAACTGGGACACAAGATGGAGACTCTATCTCAATGAAAAGGCAACAGCTTCTCCTCAGACTTTCCTCAGACTTGGGGCACTAAGTTAGGGTGAGAATATCTACAAGGGTGGCAGTGCTGTCTCCCAGAATCTTAGGCTTTGTCCCATAATCTTAATTCCTGCCTAACATTAGGATCGGCGCCAAAATGGTAGTTATTGTTTATGGTGAATAGGCATCATATTGAGTAGTTATAAAAATCAGGATTCTGTCGCTCCAATTCCTAAAGATTCTGTTCCAGTAGACTTGAGGTCAGTCCCAGGAATATGCAATGTTTACATGCCCTAGCCCATTAAACAGGTTGGCATTTGAGGTCAATGCACTAAAGCAGTGGTCAGCAAACTCATTAGTCAACAGAGCAGCAAACCACAGACCGCTCATGAGCCACAGTTTGCCGACCACTGCACTAAAGGATCCAGGGGTGTCGGCTGCAGACAGCTCTCACATTTGTCCATCAGAACCTGAGGCCCAGAGCCAAGACCAGACCCCATCTTCTGGTTTTGATTCAGTTGCTCTCTGTGTGTAGAGTTCCATGTCATGCTTGCACAATATCTTTTGTTTTCTATGTATTATGTTAAATGTCTTCTAAGCCAATATGCCTCTCTGTGGGGGCGCTTTGTCTCTGTGAACCTTGGGATTTTTATTTTGTTCCTAATAAGGAAGTTTCTCATAACTCTAACTTTGGTACACCATAAATTAAATGAACATTATTTTCAACAACTGTTTCTTTATAACTGGCTGGAAATCTCCCAATCATTCTGACAGCCTAAACTCAAGCCAGATCACCCCTCGAAGTATGGGCTGGACTCTCCAAAAGCTTGGTTGGCTGATGGAGAGTTGCTGATCCAACGGAACCAAAGTCAGGACAACTTGGCAAATACATGGAGTGCTTTTCTTTTTCTTTTAATAATTCTAAATGTGGATTCTGAATGCACAGGCCCTCTATGTGAAACATGGGGATCAAGGAATAAAGAAAGAAGCCAAGCGCAGTTTTAATGAATGGCATTATGAAATCCAGCGTGTTGTGTTGATTAACCTGAAGAGCAGTTCCAGTTTCTGATAACTAAGTCTAAAAGGCTTGTTCTTAATTTAGCTATAGAAATGAGCAATAACAAGGAGGTTTGAAAGCTATGGAGAAATACAGGGATACTGATGAAGGTGTCAGATATACATCCTTAATAATTTAAGGTTTAATAATAAAAAAGCAACATGATTATATTGAGTGGGCAATTAAGTTTCTGATACTTCTCATTCTTTCTAGAATGCAAAGAATTTTGTAGCAATACAGTAAAGATTCCTTAAGCTAAGTATTTCAAGTGAGAGTAAATATCATTTGAGATGTGCAGCTTTGAAAACAACCCATTGATTCCAAAATTGTTATATGGTTTTCACATAGGTTAAAACCTATTTTATTATTAATAATTCTAAAACCTACATTTATGAAATTGCCAAGCATGTAAGAAGAATAATGTATCGTAAACCATTACTGTGCCGAGGACACTTTTTCTACTTCTCTGTTATTTTCTTTTTCACTAAGTAGGTAATTTTCAAAGAAGATAAGCATTGCTTTTCAAATAGGCTGCTGAGTTGATTGGGACTGTGGCTCTGGGAAAGACATAGCGAGTAGCTTGGTTCCCTTTAATGATAAAGCAAGACACAAACAGCACCATCTCTTAAATACACAGTGAGACACACACATACAAACATTTATATCCTAGGAAACCAAAGGATCCCTTACAGATCAAAATGATCTCAGGCTCTTTTCTGGAAGGATACAATTATGTCTAAAAATACATAAATAAACATTTAGACTTTAATGGCTCAATCAGCTATTACCCATGCCCAGTTTAGCTATTACCTTTACTGTGACATTTTGCTTGAATTCCCAGGTGGAATCAATCTCTCTCCATCCTGTGCTCCTAACTCTGCAGAGCAGTTATCAAGTTAGAGGGGGTTAGAAGTATTAGCTGTAGAGAGAGCAATCCGGAAATGGCGTCTTTACATTCTATTCTGTAACTTGCATCATGCTGTTCAATTGGAAAACACTTTTCTTGAATGTATCCTGGTTACATTTACACCTTGATGATTACATTTGTAGTTTTTACAAGTGAGATAGTCTCTCATTCCCTGCTTTCCTGGCTTTCTCTTGCTCTTACAGAAGTTTCTCCTGAAGTTCCATTTTCTAGGAACTCCCTTTCTCACTGGCATTTCCAGCACATGGTGGACAAGAATAAGTAAAGTGAACTGGGGAGTAAGTCCAAAGCTTCTCTTCTCATAGTTGAGTATACTCAAGGCAAATTTGTTATATTTCTCCTTTAATGAGCACCAAAATCCATTTACCAAATGCTTTTCACACATGTTTTCCATAAGCCTAGAACTCTGGTGAATATTTGGAAGATACAATGGCTTTTGATGGTCCCTAAAGAAAGCTATTGAATTTTCTCTAGTTCATTTTGTATCCATTTTATTGTGTGAAAACTGTTTTATTCTACTTTACATTGTGCTTTATAAATGTCAAGGGTTTAAATGTCTATGAACAACTTTGAATTTCTGTCTCATAAATTGGGTTTCCCAGGGACATCTTATTTTCTTTTACAGTTTTGCAGTTGCATGATTATAGGGCATTGCAATGTTTAGTTATTCTCCAGGGATGAGCTCTCCAAAGAGCTCAGAGAGGCTTTTTGTTTTTGAGTTAAAAAAAATTCCTCCTTGGCTCATAGTAATACCCCAGACCCCTCCCAGTATTCTTCAGTTTAAATAGCCTGGAGAATAAGTTGTCCAAAATGGAACTAATTAATGTATGTAAAACAATGTACGAGTCACTATTTCTTTTTTACAGAGAGACTGCAAGATTAATTTCTTTGGTTCCCTCAAAACAGCATTTTATTTAGATTGGAGTCCTTATAACCTTTTCTTTTATGTACTTAATGACCTAGATTTTTTTTGTTTGACTCTACAATCTAAAGTCTATTTAGATCTGCTAATGGTATAAGCCTTCTGTGCTGACAGAACAGCCCATGTGCTAACTTTCAGCTCCCCTTCCCTCCCCCCATATGAAGTCTGCTGATAAAAGTTGTTCAGCACTGTCAAGCTTATCAACGGGCTTCAGTGAGGAGTGTGGCATTTCAGTGACACCAAGCCAGAGACCAAGCTGTTCAGACATACCATTCATCACCTCCCTTCATAAGCCCTGAACAGGCATTCCTGCTTTTAATCGGTACATATATGGTCTTGGGAACAAATTCAAAGGTACCTGCTGCACCAAAGTAGGGCAGTCGTTAAATCAATGGTTGTTGGATTGGTCATGTACTGACTGCTTTCATTGAGGTATATTGCTCAAGAGAGATTGATGAATAGTGACTAAGATAGTTATGCATGGGCAAGACCTTTATAAAACCTTAGGTTTGGGGTTTCAAAGGAACCATCTGTTAAAAGGATATCAGCCCAGCAGTAAAGAATTTCAAAATAGACTCTGTGTCAACCTTAATATGAAAAACAAAACAAAACAAAAACCACAAGCACCCCAAACCCCCAAAATCTAAACTATGACATCATATAAAATAAAGAGGTATTATGCAAATTGACCATTCCAACACACAAGATGTCAAAGATGGCCACCACAATATGACTGGTAGGGGAGGGCAGTTAGGGGTGACCAGGCCAGCAGAGGAGGGCAGTAGGGGGAGACCAGGCCTACAGGGGAGGGAAGTTGGAGGCAACTAGGCCTGCAAGGGAGGGCAGTCAGGGGCAACCAGGCTTTCAGGGGAGGGCAGTTGCCAGGGGGCAGGTCGTCAAGGTAGGACAGTTAGGGGTGACCAGGCCAGCAGGGGAGCAGTTAGGTGTTGATCAGGCTGGCAGGGAAGTGGTTAGGAGGTGATCAGGCTGGGAGACAGGAGCGGTTAGGGGCAATGAGACAGGCAGGCAGGTGAGTGGTTGGGAGTCAGCAGTCCTGGATTACGATAGGGCAGTTGGACATCCCTTGAGGGGTCCCAGATTGGAGGGGGTGCTATCTGGCTGAGGGACACACCTCCATGCATGAATTTTGTGTACCAGGCCTTTAGTTCCCTATAAAATATCAGGCCACTAAACTAGAGGGCTGGCCTCCATCAAAGTTTGACTTGGGGTGATCAGACCTCATGGTGCTCTTAAACCTGTTGGGTGAGGGAGGCTGCAGGGCTGTGACTTCCCTCATTAACATAGATGTGTGTATGGCCTTATTCCTACTATTGGTTGTTATGGCTTTCCGAAAAATAAGGTTCCTTAAACATCCAATATTAGAATGTGATTAAATAAATTGATTTGTAACTAATTAGATTAGGAGGCAGCCATTGAACATCACATGTTCTAAGAATATCTAACAACATAGTAAAATACTCATTAATACCAAAGGAGGAGAGGCAACAAGATACAAAAAAGCTTAAAATGTAGTACCAAAAAGTTTTCAGTATTTGCCTCTGGATGTTAGTATTATAGTAAATTTAAAATGTTTCTTTTTATGCTTTCTTCTATTTCCTGGATATTCCAGAACCACATACTCTTCTTATAATGAAGAAAGGTTATTTTTAACAAAGAAAAGAAATGATTAGCTGGAAGAGGTTAAGGGCGGGGGGCGCGGGGGCAGGAAATAAAGAATGACCTATGTAATACTTTCAACAATAAAGATTAAAAGAAAAAACAAAACAAAAACAGTGATTAAAACAAATATTTCAAGTTTGAATCTACCAGTTCTAAATTCTGTTGAATAAGATTTTGAGTTAGATAGAGATTATTTAATCCTGAGAGTTGGACTATCTTGAACAGGTAAAATGTTGGTTAAATATGTTTTTAATAGAATTTAGCTCTCATTTTATCATTTCAAAGGGCCATGTTAAAGATGAAAATGAAAATAATATAATAATTTTCAATATGTGAAACTATACACAAAGTTTTAAATTTTACATATTATTTCCAGTGGAAGATGAAAACGTTAAGCTAGTACAACAATATTATAGAATATCCTGGTTTAATTGCATAAGGAGTCAGATTTGAGCTATATTTATAGAGGTGTGGATCACAGTTAAATTTTATTTGGAATAAGTGATTATGAAAATTTGGTTATTTCACATACATATCACATTTTAAGTCCTCAGTAACTGTGTTTGTGTGTGTGTGTGTGTTTACTTTTGTTTTTATTTATTTATTTAATTGTTTGTTTTTTATGTATAGGGCGTAATGTCACAGGAAGGTCATAGTATCCCGCCACCTGGGAGGAGTAAGCCCAAGTTGCTGTTGGATGGGTTAATCACAGAGGAGCCTATCTTCAGGCACTCTGCTCTCTCTACATCCAAATGTGTGTGTTTTTAAATGAATAATGAATGTCTGTTTTCAGTCAATTCACAACGCAGCATCACTTTTGCCAGTGACTAAGTTCATTATTTATTTGCCCTTTGACTAAAAGTAACAAGTGGCTAGAAAGCTGAATTTACCAGTGTGGGATTCTAAGCTGTGAGTATGTGACTAAAGTTATTCTGTGCTCTGTGATAGCCATGAAAAAAAGCTTTTAGTGCTGTTTCTAGGACATACAGAAATTCAGGAGTAAGCTTTGTGAAATCCTGCTCTTATTGTTTTGTTTTGTTTTATGATACAGAGGAAGGGGATAGGAGATGTTGGGGAGAATATATCATAATTGAATAACTATAATTTCTTAACCTATAAAAGCAAAATGGGGGCAATAATATTAAACTTTATGTTAGCATTGTAATGATCTAATTATTAATATTCATAGGAAAGAAGCAAAAGGGAGGCCAGACATTATATGCATGGCCATCTGGGATGCTTCACTAGGAAGCTGCAATTTCACACTCCCCAGGGAACCACCTGTCCATTCCCTGAAGATTATTGGAGAAAGGGGAAGATGGGTACATGCCACATGCACAGTAAAGTCAAAATGAAGTAGGGAAGGTGCCTGTCAGTTAAATCTGGAATAAAGATAATTGGCTACAGAGATGGAGCCACTGCAAGCCCATGATGAAATCTTAGAGGGTTAAAACCCCAGATGAAGGAACTCTCTCTCTCTCTCTCTCTCTCTCTCTCTCTCTCTCTCTCTCTCTCTCCCACCCCTCTTTTTCCCTCTCTCTCTCATTCCTATAGCTTTGTTCCTGCTCCCTTGCTCTCGCCCATGTTCCCTCCATACCATGTGGCCCTAGAAACTGCATGGCTCACGGCCATGTGGACTCCCATGCAATAGACTGCAGCTAGGAACACAGGCTAAGCTAACCTGGACTGCACTGTGCAAATATAGAATGGAAACTCTGAGCAACAGCTTTAATCCTAGATCTGCTGAAGGCATAGCTCAACTTGGAAGACAGAGAAAACATACCTTGTTTATCTGATTTTGCAAGCTATTTTGTTTTTTGATAGGTTTCAAAGCAAAACAAAGATAAATGTTGATCCATATAAGTGCAAGAGGAGTGGAACCATTAGTTAAACTAAATAAGGCCAATCCAAACTTTATTTTAACATATATAACAATGTTTTAGAATTATTTTTAAGGGCTTGCTAACTCTACAGAATTGCAATTAATATTTGTAATATGCTTTGTTTCGGAGGTGTGGTTTTACACTCACAGGCTGTTACTATATGTGGTTATTCAGGGTTGGGGTGAAATCAGTCATCTAGTTGTTGAGTATTTTTTAAATTGAATGGAATATGGTAGCTGAAAAATGGTTCCTGATGAAGAATCAGAAAATATGCATTTTGTTCTCATCACTTACTGCTACTGTGGTTTTCCTGGGAATAAACTAAACAGACCTCATGGTTGCTCTCTGATGGCGACATGACTGCTCAGTGTGTTTTTAAAGGATGGATTGCCAATTTGGGAACAGATTCATTTGACCTTCTAGTGAATGAGAAAATTTTAGGGTTACTTTTCCTTACTCCTAACTAAAATATTGTACTAATAACTTTTAATTTTCTCCAAAGGATTCTTCCCTTTATGAGTTTGGATAAGGGAGAAAGAAAGGAAGTATGGTCATATTTACATGAAAGGCTCTACCTGAGTGTTTTAAATACAGTACAGTAAAGCATAATGGATTGCTTCTAGCCTCAGTGGCTATAATTCTGAGGTGTGGGAAGCCTGTCATGATCTATATCCATGACAGTGAAATTAATTGACTATATTCCCATGTGTCCTCAGCCTCATGAGTCACCTGAAGTTTCCTTGTGACCACAGGAAGATGCTTATTACATTTTCTTCTACTGAAATAGTTGTATTTCTTTCCATTTCAGGAGATTCCAGCAATTATAAAACATAAGGCCAATATTTTACATAGACTCAACAGCTTTTCTTTCTTTTTAGTTAAATTCTCCATACACCAGAGTGTATCTGTTCTGATAAAATATTCAGCAGTATTCTAATTAGTAAAATGCATATTGTAAATAAGCCATGTTTTTTTCAGATGACCAAACTAGATCTAGTCACAGTAATAAATTACCTCACTGCAAAATACCCCACAAATAACCCAATATTTCACCTCTGTACCCCAAGTCACTATTATCTTTCATAGAGTGAAGTCTGTTATGCTCCTTTATGTACTTAGGGATATTAATTCCTTTTCATTAATTGTGTGCATATTACAAACATGTATTTGTCTTGAGTTATAAAATTGGCTCATAAATAAAATTCAATAGACAATGAAGGACTACCTATGGATAGTTGATGGAAGTGGTTAAATCTTTTTCTGTGAGAGTAGAATTTTCCCTCTTTGAATAGGATCAGATCATTTGGCCATGTTAGCTAGAGTTGTTGGTAAATATTTCTAGAATGAATGAATAAATATACCTTCAATGAGCACAAAATTCTCTTTACTCATTTTGCCCATCTCTTCCTGAACTCTAATTGAGGTGTTCTGAGAATAATCACAGGGAGTCTAAAATACAATCCTAATTTTATAAGCAAAAGTCTAATAGTCTGTTGTATTATTTTGAACTAAGCTGGGTGAACAGGAGGAAGATATAGAACATAGGATATTGACCTGTAGAGCCAGAGTTCACCAGTCAGTATGTGGGGATGGCGCAGAAGTTCTCCCAGCTTTTGGGCACAGGCACTCAGGTTTTTAATTTTCTAATTTTCTCACCAAAATTGTCTGTGAAGCTGGAACTTTAAAGTTTATTCTCTATCTAGATCCGGGGTGGGAATCTTCCAGCCCTCGGGCTGTATAAGGCTCACGAAATCATTTGCTCTGTCCTTGGCATTAGGGGTGAGTTCATTAAATGACCAAATATAGCAGGCTAATTTTTAAGTTGATAATTTTGTATGGTCATTGAATGATGTTATAATTATCCAAATGCCCCTTGGCAGAAAAAAAGGTTCCTCACCCCCGATCTAGATATATTTATTCTTTGTGGTTTTTTTTCATGGACTTTTTTGATAAAGATTTTCTCAGGCTTTTTTATAAAGATTTGACTTTGGAAAACAGCGTTGAAAAATAGTTGCTTTCACCACATTCCTTAGGATGTTACACAATACATTTACAATAACCCAATATTTTCAAATGCTTAGTGTGTTCTTAGGGACTTGATATAGAGTATCACATTTGCTCTTTCTTCTCACTGACTCCGTGCAAAGTACACCATTATTGCCCTTAGTTAACTAAAGTAGGTGAGTTGTCCAAGGATATAGTGTATCTGGTGGGCCCATGAATTTGAACACCAGTTTCTCTTATTCCAAGCTCTTAACCACTACTCCCAGTTGCTTCTTGAATGACATTATCACACTTCCAGCAAAGGGTTTGAAAACATTAGGACCTAAACTTAACAATCACCAAGCAGTGTATTGCAGAATGAGTAGACTCTTTTCTCCTTATTTTCAAGGAGCAACACCCGAATCATTTGTACATGGATGAGTGTGCCATGCAAACTGATAGTGTACTTTGGAATTAGAATTTGATTCAATTTGTATCTGTTTTCTTTGGTTCACATCTCAGCATTAAGGGTAACAGGTCATATGGTGATAAAAAGTTGATTTGCCCCCTTATTTCCTTGTCATACCAGTATCACCTGAAATGACACCTAAACGTATGGTCAGTAGTAAATGTTCATGGAACTCTTCCTTTTGAAATATGAAAGAATATCTTCACTCCAAAGTATGGTTGATCCTCATTACTCACCCATCCCAAACTCACAACTTAGCCTACACACTAACATTCAGATCAATACATGTGGTACTTCTGAGGCCACCTGCAGATGTGGGGAGAATGCTAAAAATTTTAAGTCTCTGGATACACACATACCCAGAGAGTTTAAATAAAGTGATACTCTGCCTTCCTGTTTCAGCTCTCCTACTATAAATAAGTGTTTCTTTTCATCTATGCAGTGTCACATTAATTTTGCATCTTTTGGGGTTGTTGTGTGTTTTATTTTTTATTTTTTTGGTGATAACTGCTGTTTAATGTGACCTGAAACTAGTAATGAAGTAGTATTGCCTGGCATTCTTAAACACAGTGAAGTTGTGCTATGACTTGCAAAGGAAACACGTGTATTAGATAAGCTCCATTTAGGCATGTAATAGTGTTGTTGGCTATTGGTTGAATGTAAATGAACCAACAATATGATACGTTCAGAAAAAGGAAACATTGCGTTTGCATGTGGTTATTTAGTTTTCTCAGAACCTTTTATTAAAGAGACTATCCTTTCCCCTGATCAAATATTAGTTGATCAAATAAATATGTGTGTGTTTATTTCTGGGCCCTTGATTCTATTCCGTTAACCCATGTGTCTATTTTTGCCAATACCATTCTGTTTTGATTACTATAGCTTGTAATATAAATTGAGATTAGGAAGTGTGAAGCCTCTAGCCTTGTTCTTTCTCAGAATTGCTTTTGCTACTCAGGGTCTTTTCTGATTACATATAAATATTATAATTGTTTTTCAATTTCTGTGAAAAATGCCACTGGAATTTTGGTAGGAATTTCACTGAATCTATAAATTGTTTGGGGTAGTATGGACATTTTAGCAATATTTATTCTTGGGATTTAGCAACACAAGCTATCTTTCTACTTGTATCTTCTTCCATTTCTTTCACCAAAGTCTTATAGTTTTCAGTGTACAGATCTTCATCTCCTTGGTTAAATTTATCTGTATGCATTTTATCCTTTTGGATGCTATTATAAATGGGATTGTTTTATTTATTTTTGTTTCCAGACAGTTCATTGTTAGTATAGAGAAACACAATTGATTTTTGTGTAATGATTTTGTATCCTACAACTTTACTGAATGTGTTTTTTAGTTCTAACAGCCTCTAGGATTTTCTATATTTAAGATCACATTATTTACCAATAGAGTCACTTTAACTTCTTTCAGATTTGGATTCCTTTTATTTCTTTTTCTTGCCTAAATTACTCTGGCTAGGATGTCCAGTGCTGTGTTGAATAAAAGTAGCAAAAGTGAGCACTTTAGTTTTGTTTCTGATGTGAAGGAAAATCTTTCAACCTTTTACCACTGAGTATATTAACTGAGGCCTTGTCATATATGGCCTTTATTATGTTGAGGTGTGTTCCTTCTATACCATTTGTTGAAAGTTTCTATCATAAAAGTATATTGAATTTTCTCAAATGCTTTTTCTGCATCAATTGAGATAGTCATACAATTTTTATCTTTCATCTGTTAATGTGGTATATCACATTTATTGATTTACAAATGTTAAACCATCTGTAACATCCCAGGGATAAGTCTCACTTGGTCATACTGTAGGATCCTTTTAATGTGCTATTGAATTCAGTTTGCTAGTACTGTTGAGAATTTTTATAGCTATGTTCATCAGGGGTCTTGGCCTGCACTACTTTCAAAGCTCAGAGTCTTTATCACTGTTTTGCGAGTTATCTGCACAACAAATCTGCTCTGAAGAAACTCAGCTGCCTGCTTTAGTGACCACATGGGACTGTCTGTGGCTGCATTTTCTGCCTGTCTCTGACTGCAGTATTATGGCTGCATTTCTGGATTTATTATTCTCTACCATAACGTTGTAAAGGAGGCATTTTAAACTCTCTTTAACTTGCATGTGTTAAACATGGAGAGTGTGTGGGAAGGGATGAAGAAGAACAGCTATGACCCTGGCTAGTTTGGCTTAATGGATAGAGCGTTGGCCTGCAGACCAAGGGGTCTCAGGTTCATTTCTATTCAAGGGCATGTACCTTGGTTGCAGACTCCTCCTCGGCCTGGCCTGGGCCCTGGTCGGGGCACATGAAGTAGACAACCAACCAATGTGTTTCTCTCATTCATGTTCCTCTCTGTCTTTCCCTCTCTTTTCTACTCCCCCTATAAATCAATGGCAATATATCCATGGGTAAGGATTAACAAAACAAACAAAAGAGCAGCTATGGATTTCAATCAATAGCTGGAGGTTCTGTGAATTAAGTAGACTTCTTATTTCCTGAATAGCATGTGATTCTTGAAAAAGAATGCTCATGTCCAGGGAAGGACCTATCTTGGCATGGACTAACAGGTAAAACTTTAAAGGTTGGGTACAGTTTTGTACCCCTTTGGCTTTGCTCTCTTAAATGTATATTGGGCTGACTTTTTTTTCCTATTACTAATTCACTCATTATTTTTTTATTTTTTGTAATTCTTTATCTTATCTTATTTTATTTTATTTATTGATTAAGGTATTACATATGTGTTCTTAACCCTCCATTCCGCCCTCATGCCCTCACCTGCTGATGTCTGTGTCCATTGGTTAGGCTTATATGCATGCATACAAGTCCTTTGGTTGATCTCTTCCCCTTACCCCCACCCTCCCCTGCCTTCCCTCTGAGGTTTGATGGTTTGATTGACGCATTTTTGTCTCTGGATCTGTTTTTGTCATCAATTTATGTTGTTCATTATATCCCACAAATGAGTGAGATCATGTGATATTTATCTTTCTCTGACTGACTTATTTCACTTAACATAATGCTCTCTAGGTCCATCCATGCTATTGCAAATGGTGGGAGTTCTTTCCTTTTTACAGCAGCGTAGTATTCCATTGTTGGACTGATTTTTAAACACTAGGCAGCTTTTTAGAAATACCATTTTTCAAACACTGCCTTATTCAGTTGGTCTGGGCGATTGTGATGATTGGTTTAGGAAACACAAACAGCATTTGTAATGGAGAAGGAAGAAGATGTCTGTGATAACTGTGAAAGCCTGCTTTCCTTTGTAAGAAGGCTCCTATGAAGTGGTTCATATTCCCAGTGTGTTGCATCTTTCTGACTTAGGGTTGCAGTGTTGGAAGGCTGGGTGAGGCTGTGCCCTGGTTATTGTACAAGTTGCTTCTTGGTGTCTAAAGTGCAGCCCTAACTGTCTGCATTACATGGCTCTCTTCTGGGATGTCCTGTTGAGAGCACTGAAGAGTTTCTAACTGGCAATGTTAATTCACTGGGAATCAGACTTGAAATCAGCTAAGCAAAAACATTGCTTAAAACTATAAAATTCTACACACATTTCATATATTATTATTATTACTAACAAAAGCAGTAACTATTATTGATGAATCTCGTGGGTGACCTGAGAAATGTAGTTGGCCAACCTGAATATGATAGAGAAGGGCCTGAATGTGGCTGATGGACAGACCTTGGGTGAGTGCCAACTATGTGCAATAAACTGAGTTTGCTCATGCTCTGAAGTCCCATGAGGAAATTTTTTCACATTGTATCCTTTGGCAATGTTTAAAAAAATTTTTTCAGGGTTTGTACTTTTAAAATGTGTGTATAATCCCTATAAAACTACGCCTTACCAAAGACATTGTTTTTCTATCAGATTTCTTCATCCTTGTCCATCCATGAACATTTTACATAAGTTTCTTCATATGAAGACACAATTTCCTTAAGTTCTTTTCACCATACAGGTTTCCCTGCCCCCACCCCTGAGGTTCTAATCTTCACAATTCTGATAGTATTGACTACATTTACTATTCTATTTGGTTATTCTACTATTATTAGGTATTTAGGTTGTTTTAAATAACCCTGGAATTAAGATGAATATCTTCATGTCAAAAGTGGGACGCTGCTGACTTTTCCCCTATTTGAATTATCTTCTTTGTCCAAACTTTCAAGTGTGAGATTGCAGTTGCAAAAGATAGGAACATTTTCCAGGCTTCTGATAACTCTTAGAAAATCCTCTGGGGTTGGCTTCCTCATATGGAAATGAGGTTGTAGTAATATAGGCAGTGTTTATAGCAGAGCACTCAGTAGATGTTGGCTCCTACTGCTGCCTCCTCCACCACCACTATCACCATTATTGCCACTACTATCATTACTCTACTATTATTGGTAAAAGTTTGGCTTTATATTCCTGAATGAAACCAGGTATCTTAATACAATTTTGATTGTCAGATTGCTCTGCTCAAGTATTTGCGTTCTCCTTGTCTTTTCAAAATGATTTATAGGCTGTTTGGTTTTGGCTCTTCTTCCTCAGTACCAGAATTCTCTCCTTAACTGTCTTATTTCTACTTTCTTTCCCTTCTCTTCTTCTCATGGAGCTGTTTTCGCCTGGGAAAGTAAAATATGTGTTTCTTATATTTATATACAATCTTCTTACATTTGGTTTTGATAAAGCTAAACTAAAGAAGAAAATAGGGTGCTGAAAAAGAGACACCATTGTCTGAGACTCAACTTGAGCATTTATTGGAGACAGATGTAAAAGTCTGACCTCTGGTGGCTATAAGCTGCACCTGTAGGCCAGATGTGCCCAGTCTAAAATGGGATCTCTGGAAAATGTATCCTCCAGCAATGGACAATCTAGTGCAAGGATGATTGGCCTTTAAAGATCCTTTGTAATCAAGGTGAAGGTCATACCTGATGTCAGTAAAGACACCTTGCCATCTTCCTCACAGAGGAATTATAACTTAGTTCTTCAGAATACAGCACTTTAAGTGTTCCAAGGATTATACTCTACAAAAATATTTTCTTAAACGATCAGTAACATCACCACTACCACCACCTGGTGAGATATATATAGAAATTTCAGGGGGAAGTGAACTGCCAAATCTTAGCAAAAGGGAGCATTGGTGGGATTAAAATTTTATTTAAAAAATTGTGTTGTTTTTTGTCTTGAGAAAATTTTTAAATGAAGATATATCTTATTTCCTAATCAAATGTCTTTAAAATTTTTACCTCCCATAATTTAGTTTTTTTAAATAAAAATAAAAGTACCAAAGATGATTTTCAGCTATTATTATTTATTTATCATGTAATTAAAAGAGAATAATATGAATGAAGAAAATGAAATTATATCTAGGAAGTCACAAAAAGTTTGTGAGAATATGCATGGAGTCTATTTATGTTTCCAATTGTTTAAAACAATACTGGAATGGTGCCCTTTTGCTTATGCTTGAGAATAAATGTTTAAGTCATTTTAATTACTTTGTTTTTATAAAAACCTCAGTTTTAAGGTGATTGAATGAATGGACAGGGTACTAATAGTTAATAATTTTATTGTGTGTTTGATGCATCTGTACACAAAAGCACATTTAAAAAATGAGGACTGACTTAATCCTAGCTATGTGTCTGGATCACACAAAAATGTAGAAATTGAGGCAGTCAACATTGAAAATGATGGGTACTTCTATCATTTCTAGACATAGTCTCCTTTGATCCTAATGTTAAGTAGGTGCCAGTGTCTATGTTATTGTCTGCAGTCAGGAAAGGGACTATTAATAAGGCAAGTGCTTAGCAAATTGGTTCATCAACCTCCCCAGTGTTTGAACAATTGACCTTGACTTCGAATGAGTATGACGAATGCCTTCCTGCTAAAATAGGCTCTAAATCTGAATGTCTCAGTCTCTTTAATACCAACATTTTAAAGCTTGGTTCATTTTTAAATGTTTATTAATTCTGTTATTTGAATGCATTTACTCAAATTATAATTTATAGTTATAAATAATTTTTATATTTATATGCTTATTGCAAAAAGTTTAGAAAATATCAAAATATAAGAAAAGGACAATATTCTTCCCCTGCAAAGGTATTTTGACATTATTGTTGATTAGAAATGGCCCTCTTTTTTAAAAATCAAGAATTAATTAGCAAAATGAAATAGCTAATATTTACTCCATGTGACTCTGTCCCAGGCATTGTTTTCAGTCTTTGTGTGTAATGCTCACCACATCCCATGAGTTGGGTACTGTTATTAACCCTAAATTATGCAGATGAAAATAACTATGGGCACGTTGCTGAAAGTGAGACAGTTATGTGGCTGAGTGCAACTGGATTCAGGCTTCCTGAATGCAGAGCCTGTCCCTACACACAGCGCAAATATAAGGTTATAAGAGCTGCATGTGGACTAGTAACTTCCCAGAGGCCATGCCTTAAAACACTCCCCACCCAGACATGTAGAAAGGCTTAGTTTAAATCAGTTGAGATAATTGGAAGATATTATCTACTATTAATGAATTTTGCTATCATATCATTTATTTAAAACACTAGAGGCCCAGTGCATGAAAATAATGCACTGGAGGGGGTATCCCTCAGCCCAGCCTGCCCCTTCTCACAGTCTGGGAGCCCTCAGGGCAGGAGGCATCCCAGTGATCAGGGGAAGGTGATGCCCCATCACACCTCTGCTGCTACCACTGCCAGCAGTGCAAGCCTCAGCCAGCCCTGGTTACCTGAGCCTCTGGCTGGCCCTGGGCAGCTGGGGGCTAAGAGGACTGGGGGACTCCAGAGGCAGGTGTGTGGAGCACCTAGGCCTGCCTGAGGGTGGGCCTGGCCTTGCTGCATGCCTGCCATCTTGTGGCTATGGGTGCCGCCATTTTTTAGGATGAGGCAGTCAATTAGCATATTCCCTCCTTATTGGCTAGGGGCGCTGCCACCTTTGTGATGGTGTGAGGGTCAATTAGCATATTCCCTCTTTATTAGATACGATTTTTGACAGCATATGGTTGATATCATTTCTTTCATACTGTAATCTACCCTGGATATTTTGAGCAAACAGGAATTGATTGAAGAAAAAAATGTCTTGTTTATTTGAATTTTTTCTAGTTATAATCTTTTTAATTCACTGAGCTTTAAAAAAATTAGCATCAGTAATTTTTTTTTTTTTGCTAGAAATTAACTGCCCTTCTGGAAAGTGTCTCATTATCTTACTTCCTGCTTACCTTATTCTTAGTTGAATCCACAAACTCCCATCCCCATTTAACCAGTCCCATGTGGACAATCAAGAGGAAATAATAGCCACAGCAGGACTGCTGGACATCCCAGGGTAGGGGAGGATTAGTGATGGGAGAAGCGTGCTGTGCTCTCTCTGATTTGTTGTTTATCAGTGACACCGACACATTTATCCCCTGGGTCAGGGGCTGTCATTGATCTCAGATCACTCTTCTTGAGTGACAGACCCAGGGAACCCAATTCCCTGCTAACCCTGTTGCACACCTGCCAGGAAAGGGGGTGGTATATAGCCAGCCCCTGTGCAGAGAGCTCTGGAGTCCAGGGACCACAGCTTGCATAGCCCCAGAGAAGAAAGGGACACATGGTGGTGAGGGAGAGGACAGGTGTGTGAGGTTCATTTGGTAGAGTTTCGGGGTGAAGGCTGAGGCACATATAATGCCAGGAATACAGCTTCTCCTCTTTGATGATGTAGATCTCTCCCCTGATATCAACAGAGCAAAGCAAAGCTGGTTTCTGTTTGCTGAAAAACCCTGCAACTCCTCCTCCCAAGCATGACATAAAGCCACTCCCCATGAGCGTTAGGTAAGGTGGTGACTGCAGTCATTTCATTGACTCAGCAAATACTTATTTGATGCTTGCTGTGTACTCTGTTCAGGTGCTTGGGTATAGTAGTGTTCAGGTACTCTTCTAGATACCAGGGATCTGAAGCTCCCATACAGCTGAGCGTTTACAGAACTGGTCTGTTTCTCCTTGTCACCCATCTTCCACATAGTCATCCTGAACCCTGGTTCATACAGTAGGTACATTTGGTCATGCAGGTAGAAAGAATTCAAAGCATGAAAAGTACCAGAGCAGAACGGAGTCACAAAGGATAAAGAAAGGGGTGTTGAGCAGAGGCCAAGAGACCAACCTGAGGAATCCCATCACCTCACTCTGTCCAGGTTGACAGCAGTGCTGAAATGGACCTTCCTACTGAGAGCTGCTCTTTCAGCATTCCCGTGGCTCCTCCTCACTCAGGCATCCTAGGGAAGCCTCTCCTTCCAGCCACTTGGACCTGTCTTTAGAACTTGATGGGTGCTCTCATTTCTGGTAGCCTGCTCCACAAAGCCAGAGAGGTCTCTGGTGAAGTGAGAAGGACTTGTATTTAGAATGCCTGGAGCGGAGAGGGTTGGGTAAATAGAGGTGAGTCCAACAGTTGTAGAAAGCAGTGCGAGACACTGATGGATGCAAAAAGACTTCCTTGCAGTGGTCATGTGGCTGTCTGTGTTCCCTCCCAGGGAATGTGGACAGGAACAAGAATCCAGAATCTATCCACAGAGAGGGGGAATGACTCGGGCTGGGCAGCTCTGATTTCCACGCAAGTTGCTTCACTTTACCGTTTACCTATTCAAACATAGACCACTGTGTCCCTCAAAATGCATCACACTCACAGGTCATGCATCTTGCTCTTTCAGGAGCACACCATTTGGGCAGACTGTGCACCTTAGAGTCACTTAGACAATTGATCAATCGCGTTTTGTAGTAAGAAGAAGGCATAGGAAATTGTCTTAGATGAAACCACTAAAATGGAAATTGTGGATGGTTTTGTTGCTGTTATTGTTGCTTTGCTTTGTTTTCATCAAGGGAGATGTAAGCACTGAACTCCTCTAGACCAAGAGGCCGCTCCTGGTAGTTTGAAAATGGGATGGGAGATGTTGAGGACCATTTCTGCTAAAGCAGAAGAACAGATCCTAATCCTAGGCCTTTTCCCTCCAAGCACCCAGCATGTGCAACCATCACTGTTCTCTGTGCCTGAATGGCCAAATTCTAGGATGGCTGGAGAATCGGGGGCCACAAAGATCACATCCAAGACCTGGGCCTGAGGCACGGATGGGGCTTTTATCTGATGCCCAGAGCAAGTCCTGCTGTGAATTTGTGGATCACAGGAAACTCTCAGGGCTTCTGTTTTTTCAGTCTGGGTGCTTTAATCTGTAATTATTATTTCAGATGTGGTGGTTCTGAGAGCACACTAAAAAATGACAAAAAGTTCAGGCCCATTTTTCTTGACAAGTAACAAAACGATGTGAGGCTATTTAAGCTTTGGTTGTTAGTCTCTTCTCTGAATAGTAGGAGGCTCCTCATTGCTGGGCGACCCAGCTGATCAGGCCTAATGAGGCCTAAAGAGCCGCTGCTGCTCAAAGCCTCTCGTACATGTTGAACAAGTGACCTTTTCTCGCTGGTGACATGCTCCGGGATGTGAGCAGATTAAACAAGTTGCATTCACAGTTCAGCCTTAAGGTGGCTCTTACTGAAACTACAGGGATAGGGATATGTGATATTAAAAAAAATCAGATTAATAGAGGCTGGGTCTGGACAAAATTAGGAAAAAGGTAAAGTTTATCTTTTCCCCTTTTGTGTGTCTTTCACTTGCATTTCCCAAGTAAAGTTTAGGGGACTGGGGGTGTATATGATTGAATGTACGTGTGAATTTCTGTATATGTCTGTTATGCGGGCAGTCCTGTCTTCAAATGTATTAATAATTCAACTTTTATCCTCAGTAGCATTGGTTACACATTTTAAAGTCCTTAGCTAAGAATGGTTCTCTGTGCCATGGGCAGTGTATGAAATGTGTCAAGGTTTTACTTCAATTAGGTCATGTCTTTTTAAGAAGCCTTAACTCAGATATGTCCTGGTGATTTTAATTAATCTTCATTCAGAATTTCTTTCCTAAATGGTGGTCAACAGCACTTCTGACCCTTTCTAAAAAGAAAATATTCAAGACATGCCAAAGGGAAAACACAAGGTCAAAGCGGAAATAACTATGTTTACATTGAACTCTAAAGCACTGACCAGAGGTTACCATTATATAACTTGCAACTGTGGAGAACAGGAAATTTAGTCAAGGAAGAACAGTGTTTTCTTAAACTATAGTGTAAGAGAAATTAAAACCTAGACAAATTATGATTAATTTAAAAATATTGCTAAGACTGAAAGGCAAATTTTAAAAATTCCTCTATAATTATTTCTATGTCTATGCCTACCTACTTGTTAGTTTCTCTATGATGGCTGTGATGTAAATTGGCATTCCTCTAAGTGTACCCCACCTGCAAGATGCTCAGGGCAAAATAGTTCCCTAGTCACTAAGTTTGGCCATCACTGCCTGAATGCCATGTATTTCTCTCATTGTGAGAATCAAAGGACTGCCTCAGACAGAGAATTCTGAGAAATTTTGCCATGCACAAATTTGTCAAACTTTATTCAGGCCAACGTTTCCCAAATTCATTGATTCCAACTCATTCTTTTTCAATAACCTCTGCTTTGCATTATTCTTTCTTAATAAATGCAGAAAGTAGACAATTTTGTTTTAATAGGGTGCTAATTTCACCAAATTGATACACAGAAGGAAATTTTAAACAAAAATTTTTTAAAAGCCTTGACAGGTCAGTAATTATGGAATAAAATTAATTATCAAAAAATTTCTTATAATTTCCTAGGTTACATGTTTTAATGGTCAATTTTAGGAATCTTTAAAGAGCTCATATTTCTAATACTATATACATATTAAAATAATAAATCATTTTGGAGTATATAACATGATGGGCAATATCCTTGCTACAAATACCTGTAAGAGATTTTCTCCCTGCCCTCAAACTCTCTACCCAGCTGAAGAAAATTTCAGTACAATTGTTTTTAGAAATGGGCATGAAAAAATCTTAATTAAATAATAGTAATTACAGTTTTTGGTATATTTAAGAACAATCTAACATAATTAACCAGTGTTAAGCAGGAATGTAAAGATAATTTGTTAAGGTATCTATTAACAATTATTTCAAATGACTAATATTGATTAATCATATGACTATTGAGAAAGATTTTGAAAGTCCATTGATAATTTCTGTAGGAAATTATCTGTTATTTAGGACTTTAAGAATAATTCTTTAACAAGTTAATTAGTCCCTGCAATAAATTAATTACCAATATTTTATTTAATGCTGAAAAACTATAGTTATTCTTTTAATATAAAAAATGGTATAAGGATGTCTATTAGCACTAACATTTACATTTCAGATCAATATAGGATACAAAATAGAAACAGGAAGTCTATCGGTAATAAAAGATTATCAAAACACAAAGTTATTGCTATCGATAATATAAGTCAATGTAAAAAATCAAAGGAAATCATCCCCACAAAATTCCAATAGTTCAGGTAATTGGCTGGTATAAAATAAATGTGGGGAAAAAAATCAATAACGTTTTCCTAAGTGCCTTAATACTCTGTAGCTGAGACAAAAGATCTCACTAATAAGAACAAAAATAAAATAAAATAAATTCTGTTCTTAATTAATCCAAATAAATAGATCATTTTCCTTTGTTAATGTACAGTATTAATAAATTCTAATTAGAAATCAAAGTCCTTTTGCTATTTTAAAAACTAACATTAATTTAGAAAGCCAAACAAGTGAGCAAAAGCTAAAACATTTTGGGGAACAAAACTAATGGCTGAGAAGATTTTATTTTACCAGAATGGATAAAGAAGAAAAAATAGATCAGTTTTAAAAATTGTATATTACAGAGTGTAGTGTTGTTCAGGAAGTTATTAGCGTCAAATAAATGAAACTATTTTAAACAGACTTTAAAAGTTATATAACATATTCTTTATTTTGCTCACATGTATTGTGAATCTGCAAGGGGGGACTTATAATATGCCACATTTTCACACTCCTTTAAACATGAAACTTATTTTAACATTGTTGGTACCTTTGTTCCTTAAAACATCCTTTGTAAAAGGCTTGCAAGAATAATCTAGAAAGTGAGAATATTTCCTAAATAAGAAACTCTCCTGGGCTCACAGAACATTAATAAGTTTATCTCCCTGACTGGCCCCTGCTAACTCCTAAATAGGTTTCTCTCAGTTTAAAATGACACCTTCTCTATATCTCACGATTTCTGCTATTACAGAATACACAACTTCTCCTCTCTATTGCTGTTTGGTCACACTTGGGGAGACTATATGGCAAAATTTACTATTTAGATCTTATTTTTTATTATTATTAGCTAATATGTAAATAGCACTGGAATGTAATTGCATAAGAGGTATTTTTAATATATAGAGTATAATATATATATATATATATCACAAGCTGGAGCTCCAGAGTTTGATTCATTCTGAACAGGCATGGTTTTTTAGGAGGGTCCTGAGAACAGCCACTAAGGAGTTTTGAGATCTTCCAGCTGTGGGCCTTTAACTATAAGACTCCTAGAGATTAGAAAATTACTATATTTGAGACCTGTTTGGCTCAGTGGACAGAGCGTCGGCCTGCGGACTGAAAGGTCCCAGGTTTGATTCCGGTCGGGGGCATGTACCTTGCTTGCGGGCACAACTCCAGTAGGGGCCGTGCAGGAGGCGGCTGATCGATGTCTCTCTCTCATCTATGTTTCTGACTTTGTATCCCTCTCCCTTCCTCTCTGTAAAAAATCAATATAATACATTTTAAAAAAGAAAATAAAAAGAAAATTACTATAAAGTTTTGGCCAGAGCTATTCATTTACTTGTTTTTTGAGTTTAATTTAGAGTATAAAATAATATCAAAGACCTTGAAGTCATATTCTAGTTTAATGGTACTTTAACTACACTATTCTTAGTGTGACTACAAAGATCGTCCTTGACCCCAACTCCCACCCTCTCCCACTTAATCCCCATAAATATATGTAGCTTTTTGACACTTGGTAACTACCTTTATCTCCTATGTTATATTACCTATGTTCACTGTTGAAATGTAATCCCTTCCTGCCTCTTTATCAGTCCTTTTCTCTCCCCTTTTTCTTCCTTTCATCTCAACCCTATGACTAACTCTTTATAGGTTGGCTACTTTCTTTTATGCACTATTTCTTATAAGCAAGGTTGCTGCCGAGGAGCACAGCTGCCCCTTCCCCTTGGTCTTCCGTAGGCTGCCTCCATCACACATCTCTGGTTTAACATATCTCTGAGCCACAGGCAGCATCTGAGAAAATTTCTTGCATACCTTATGGATTTAAAAGCCATGCCATACAGTGGAGTTTACTGCCTATAGTGCAATTTGATCTTCATGTCCAATAAGTGTCAGCAGATGACTAAATGGTTCTCATTAGCATAAGTTGGCCTTTTCCCATGTGAGCAGAGCCCAGCTCTATCTTTAAAAGATGGAGTTAAGTCAGCATTTCAACCGACTGGACACGTGTATTATGCAAATTTGAAAAATTAGTTCCAGCTCCTAGATAGCACATTTCTTCTGAAAACCTTCAGGAACTGATAATAACATTGGGGGGAAATGTCTAATCCATCACAACAAACTTCTAATGTTTAATCAGTCAAAAATTTGATTGTAGATGAGAGACATTGTCTCCCATGAGAAATATATTTGAGTTCAGGGAATAAAGTTTCAGAAGAAGTAGGAGGATATACAATAGATATTATTTTTGGTAACAATAGTATATTTCATCTGCTTTATATCAAACATTACAAAACATTTTCTAGACTTAAAAATAGGGTAACATTTATCTTAAGTTATTCCTTTTCATAGACTATCATAAACCACAGAAACCTTGTATTGTAAAAAACTATATGCATAATTTAATTATATCCTATTCTAAAATGTGAAAATGTTTAGACATCTTGCATTGCAAATGAGAGGCAGAATTTCAGAGCAACTCATTAAAAGCAAACATAAATCCACTGATTAGATTGGTAAAAGTGGTAAAACATTCTAAGTGAAAATATAAATTTAAGTTAGCCAAAGGAAAAGCTTTAGTAGAATGAAAATCAATATGGCAAAAATTTTGCATTTCTCTTTGCACCTGATGTACTTAAAGGCAGATTGCTTAGGAGATTTGCTGTTTATTCCTGATAGCCACATGATATGAGGTGTGCTTGAGATTGGCCTCAAGATATGCTTGCAGAGGTAAGAATACTGACAAGACCAGGAACTGTCGCATTATTAAATCATAAACCACAATTAGGGAAGAGCACAGATTCATTTTCATTTTGTAATGCAAGCAGAATAGGAAAAAAATGACTCCCAATTCCCATATATATTAATAAAAACTGTATGGTTTCAAGATCAGATACAATGAAAAAAAGTAAAGAGGAAAAAGGTTTAAAAGAATTTTCTAACAAGATTGGAAACTGATCGACACACATGGCATCTTTCACACAATCAACTACATTGTTTAAAGGTGAACTCATTAGTGAAACTAATGAATTATAAAATACCTACAATATTGTAGCCTTTATTAAAATCTGAATTGTACGTATAATGCAAAATCTTTAAGTTTGGTGTATTGTCAGATGTTTTTTTTTAAAATAACAGACTTCTGAAAAATAAATCCTAGTAAAACATGCTGCCAAAATTACTGCAGTTTCAGCATTCTTAGAAAATGGAAAAGCTTATAAAATTTACATTGGTTAATAAAAGAGAGAAATAATGAATTTTTCCATTCACATTTGGAAAGAGAAATTCCCTTGTCTCTATTCCAGAAGGAAAATGACATCCTATCTTGACCACTGTTGAATTTCAAAACAGCGTATTTAAAATTAAACTTCATGCAGAAATAGGGCTAGGATGTGCTAGTTTTAAGAAATGTCTACATTATATTTTACAAAAGAAAAGAAACATTCAATGGAAAAGTTAAATTCAGTAATGCCTAACACTTTTTTTTTCTCTACCCAAAAGTAAATAATCAAAAAAACCACTTCATCTATTAACTGATTATTATTTAAACTTATTCATGATATTGTAAACAAAAGGTAAAAAAAATTGGTAGGGTATCTGTTTATTAATAGTGACTATTTTTAGATGGCAAGAATAAACAAATTTCTACAAATGTAAAACACTAATAAAGGGTTTGATATAAAATGTGCTAAAATAAAACTATGTAGAGAAAACTTGATTGCAAAGTGATGATACCCACATCAGATTTATAAACAAAATCTGGCAGTGAACACAATGAAAAAAGTGCATTCTTAAAGTTAATACTTTATAAATCAATATTCTAATATCATTAAAAATAATAAAAATGCCATCTATATTTTTAGTCTACATCAACACACAACAATGTACATAAATAATTAAAAGAATTGAAAAAAAAGAAAGGCGTTTGCCAGAGAAGAACTGTAGCCCAAAGATTCAATCATGACTGAAGCCACATTCTTTTTAAAACCATGATGATCACAGTGGGAAGTTGGAATTTTGCATGGTTTGTTATTAACTATGAAGCAATTGCTATAGACCTGAAATTCAAAACTTTTTAGACCATAGTCTTCTTCAAAATGGCAAAGACACTGTGGGTGGCCCACTTCATTTGCTCATGAGAAATAAATAGAAGATAAAATAAATATTTTCTAGAAACTTGGTTGCAAAATGATGATACATACATCAGATTTGTAAACAAAATCTGACAATGAACACAATGAAAAAAGTTAGTTCTTATTTAAAGTTAACACTTTGTAAATCAATTTTCTGATCTCATTAAAAATAAAAAAATGCCATCCATATTTTTAGGTTACAGCAACACCTAACACTGTCATGAAAAATTAAGAAAATGGGAAAAAGACATTAAGAATGCATAATTAATTAAAAAGACGATTTTTGAAATGGAAAAGGCTAGTTTTATATTTTATGAGATTCCAACGAACTCACTTAATTTCATTCATTTCAGATAAATTACTCATAACAGTGATTAAAAAACTAGACAATAATAAACATTAAAAATAAAAAGTGATTAATTAGCTCTAGTTGAGTATCTCAGTTGGTTAGAGCACTGACCCAATATGCCAAGGTTGTGGATTCGATCCCTGGTCAAGGCACATGCAAGAGTCAATCAGTGGGTTCATGAATAGGTGGAACAACAAATTGATGTTTCTTTCTTTCTTTATCTCAACTCTCTCTCACCCTTCCTCTCTCTAAAATAAACATTAAAAAATGAGTAATTACAAGTCTGTAGACACCTTGAAAGCTTTTGTATCTATGTTGGAAAAGCATTTCAGAGCCCGTCTCTTCCTTTGCTGAAAAATTCTGTCCTAATTCCATTATGTGAGTGGAGCTAAGCAGGCATCTGAGATATGTGTATGTCAGGGAGGGTGTCAGTAGCTCAGAGCCCAAGCAGGGGAAGATGGTACCCACTGTGATAACAGGTGTCAGAGCCCTAGCAGGTGAGGAGAGCATCCCTGTAATTGGGTGGGAAGTCAGGGAAAGGAAAGGGAATGAGAAGCTGGCATAGAGTTTCAGATTCTATGGGTAAGGAGTGAGTCCACAAGGAGGAGTGGCCCAGTGGGGGAGTTGGAGCCTGAGGGGGATAGGAAGACCTTCTCCAAGGAGTGCTTGCCTGGTACAAGGTGGAAGAGCCCAAGCATGGAGAGGGGAATGTCCATGCTGGGGTGCCCTGCTGTGGGGCTTCTGAAACCAAGTAGGAAAGGGTCTTGGGGAAGAGTATCAGAGCCGCAGTAGGATGAGGAGGGCATCCCCACAGAGGGATGATGTGAGGTGTCAGAGCCCAAGTGGGTTGGGGAGCTGTCCACATAGAGACAGCCACATAGAGGAAGATGGGTGGCAGGTTACATCCAGAGGGATAGATCAAATTAAATATATTGGAGACAGCGTTCACTTTGAGAGAAGGGAGCAAACTAGAATAAACGCTATTGTGTTGGATTGGACTTGTAAGACTGTATATGAACTGATGGTCTGAGATAGGTGATAGGTAGGTAGGTTGATGGATGGATGGATGGATGGATGGATGGATGGATGGATAGATAGATAGATAGATAGATAGATAGATAGATAGATAAATGAAAGATAGATATAGCAGTAATTAAAGGTGTAAATATATGAATATGGAAGAGATTTGGACCTTTATCTAAATTTACATATTTCCTAGCTCTTTGCACTAAGTGGGGCTTGAAGCAGTGGCCCCCAATAAAATCTGGCACTCAGATATGGGCTTTTAAATACTATCTTCCACCAGGCCTTGAAGAGATAGCTAATTCCCAGGATAGGGCAAGGAAAATTCAAGACATATAGGACATCTTGTGCCAGAAAACAAGAAAATGCTAGAAAGATGTTAGGGACATGTCAAAAGGAAACAGAAGCAAGCTTGAATATGCTCCTTCTGGCCAATTTAGGACAGTCAGAGGATAAGAATTATGACAATATTGGATTAAAAACTATTGAATAAAATTGGAAATCCCTTAGATATAATAAATTCATGAGTAAATTGAGAATTTGAAGAGGATCAAGGTATTTATGAGAACCCTGCTAGCGGTTCTCAACTTGTGGTTCGTGACCCACAGGTTGAGAACTGCTGATGTAGAGCCAAAGACCATCGGAAAACACAGATATTTACATTATGATTCATTAATAGTAGCAAAATTACAGTTATGAAGTAGCAACAAAGTAATTTTAAGGTTGGGGATCACCACAACATAAGGAACTATATTAAAGTGTCACGGCATTAGAAGGTTGAGAACCACTGTTCTAAAGGCTCCTACTACCTCAGGATAAAATAAAAAGTGTTTAACATATTTTATGAGATTCTTTACAATTTCTCTCTTGCTTCACTTCTTGGAAACCTGGGCACTATCCACATTGTCTAACCCTTCCTCACACCTCTAGTCCCACTCTCCTCTATACCCTCCACCAATACACATAGTCATATACTTGTATTTTCTGGAATGTATCTCTGATCTTGGAGATGTTAAAAATATGTCTAGTCCTGATTAAAACATTCTTCCCTTTGTTCTTTACTTGGATAAATTCTTATCATCCTTTATGTTTTAGTTTTGATATTGTTTTCTTTAAAAAATTTATCTAACATTCCAGGACTTTGTTCGATAAAGTGCCCTCACAGTTGCTAGTATGTGTCCTCTATCACAGTCCTTCATACACCCTTGGGATTCTCTGTTTACTGTCTCACTAGGATATAAGCTTCTCTGGCAGGCTTACTTATGACTTGCTTGTCTTTCTTTTCCTATTGCCCAGTTTAGTAGTTTTCACTAAGTGGGTGCACTTAGTAAACATTTGTTAAATGAATGAATGGATGGATGGATAGATGGATGGATGGATGAATCTTTGTAAAAGAAAAAGACTATATAATGCTGGCAAAGATATTTTGAAGTTAAAAAAAAGTAGCATATGTGCGGGAAATTGAATGATTCAAATGAAGCTAAAATGCTTCAAAGTTGTTGGACAGGAACTTCCTACTTAATAAAGCAGAAATTGTAATTAAGGGAAACCACTTCATTTGGGTGGGGGGTGGGATGTTACAAAGACAATGAGGATGGAGAATTGGGAGAAGACTTTGCGTATATACTATTTTAAAATTCGATTTAGAAATTTCTTTCCTTGACTTTAGAGATTAAAGCACCTGTTCAGAAAAGGGATAAAATAAGATCTATTTTTACCAACATTCACTGAACTATGATGGGATGATAACTAGAAAGAAAAAGAAGCATTTAATTGATCTTTTCAGAAAGGATTTAGGGAGCATATTTCTCCTGTCTGACCAGAGTCCTTTCCTTGACCCGATGCCACTGCTCTGCTCTATGTCTGCTTGTAAATATGGGTTACTGCTATCCACATTTCCCTGAAATCTATTTTCAAGATGTGTAACTTATTTTTATGTCCTCAGTGCCTGGCACAAATTATTGCCCAATAAATACTGGAAAATAAACAAATGAAGGAGAGCAGTGTCCCCCTCTCCATTTTCTTCCTATCCTATTGACTAGTCATGAGAGCACAACTGCCTAGCTGAGCACAGCTCCCAGGGCTGCTGACTAACAGCAGGTCACAGCCCCAGGGACATGGCCACAGTGCTCACAGCTCACATTCCATTCTGGCCATGCTTTCCCTTGTTAGTCCTGGCTGCACATGAAACCCTGCTTTGAAGCCAAAGATTTGTTAAGTGCGTTTCCAGGGACCGACTTTGGCTCTGATCTTTGATATAGATACAACTTTCAACCTATGGATATGAGTCATTCAAGTTGGATGTTTGCTGAGCAGCAAGCACACTGTTACTTAACAGTGTTTGCAAAATCCTGATAAAGTTGTGACTATCTAGCAGAAAACCTTCCGTGATTTACCACAATATATCAAGTAAAATATTTTTTTTCTCTGTTTAGGGAAATTTCCTACCAGGAGATTTCCTGGACAACAAGTAGCTTAAATATATTGAACACATCTAAGACACAAACAGCCACCTGGAAAAATTCATGTCCTCACAAGTGAAGACACACAGTTCTGTCCATGTCAGTATATGTATTTGCCCTGCTTTAGTTCCTAAAAGCTCAGGCACTCCCTAAGACATCTATCAGGACATCTCTGCCACACTCTTATCCCAAAGCGCAAGCTAACTGATCTGGTTACATCTTCCTGTGGCTGTGCCACAGGAGCTGAAGGAGGCACCAGTATTCACTTCTTGTTTTGCTCGTGTATTCATCCAGTACATGTTGAGTCTCTTCTTCCTATGGCTCAAGCACTGTTATGCGTGCTGGTGATAAAACAGTGAAGTGGTAAATTTCTGCTCTTGATCAGCAGAGGAATTCAGAAGACAGGCAGATAATTCATAGAGAAAAGATCAGATATGGAGAGGGTCATGTAGTGTAGTTATTCTGCTGGAGAATAACTGAAGGTTTGGGGAGCAGGGCTTTTAGACTGGGTGGCTATTCTAAGGCTTTGGAGACCCAATGACCTGGCTGCTCTGGGGGGAATGGAGTGAAGAGGAATAAGGGAGGCCTATTAGGAGACCACCATGGGAGTGTAGGTGAGGATGGTTGCTGCGACCCAGATGGTAGTGGGGATGAGAGAGAATAGAAAACTTTGGAAACATTTTTCCAGAGATGCTAATAGCACTTACCCTCAGATAGGGAATTGGATGAATTAAGGGTGACTCCTAGGTTTTTCACATCCTTTCCCTTTGATATGTCTGATAACTGTGGGCTTGAGAACCTCAGTGGTATCCTGGTCAAGGGTAAACAGGCATCCTGTGTGCCAGGAAATAACCACAAGGAGTTTTTCAAATCAAAATACCTACAGCCAGGGTTTTGTGTTTCCCTCTAGACTGGGGAGGCTCTGGCTCATTTTTATTTACTGATGTTCATTGAAGGAAAGCATTTCTGTAAAATAGAAATTATTACAAGCACCAAATAAGAGTTTTACTTTAAAGTTTTCTTTTATGGAAAGTTTTAGTATTTCTTCTGAAAGCGGTCTAAATTGACTCCGTGGCCTCAATCTTTGATTAAGGAGAGAAGCATGATTCACATTTGTTTGGGGTTTTTCAGCTGCACTATGGTTACAGGGTGATGGTTGAAAATGTCCTATCCGGCACACTATTAGTTATTCCACGTCTTGATAAAACCGACATTTAGGAACAAGGCAGAATATGGGAGAGGAGTGGGGGCTGGGAAACCCAAACTCTGTGAAACGCTTAACCTTTTAACATAGTTCAACAACGTTTAGATGTCTGGCAAAATGCCTAGACTTTGCAAGGCTGTTCATGGTTGCAAAACCAGACAAGACCCTAGTGCTTAAATTATTTTGGCTCAAAAGCTGAGGCAATGTGAAGAGAGAAGAGAGGAAAAACACACACACACCCTGATAGCACAGGGTTCGTGGCACAGAGTCAGTGATTTGGAAAAAGGTAGTGGGGGTGGTGATTACAACCTACGGTGCCTTGGCAGTACATCCGATGCCTCTGCTGAGAGAACAATCTAGCCCCAAAGGGACAGCAAGTTTGGCATTAAAGCTAAAAAAGAATATTAAGAACATGTGACAAACCAAATATATCATAGATTAGCAAGAATTGTTTGTTTCATAGAATCCCAGCAGTTGTTCTTAGAGGTAGTAGCAGCAAAGACAAGTAAATCAAGGTATCATGTCTCAAACGTTTAGTCTGGAAGGAGATGTCTCCCTCCAGAAATGTACGTGTGGATTACCATTGCTGCCCAGATCAGGAGCTGCATCTTCTGGCCATGGCGAATGGGGAAGTGGCAACTAGCCAGAAGTCATCATGGATTTCCTTACTACCTGCCTTTGGCATATGTCAAAATATCTCTTGACCTGAATTCCCTCAAGTTTCTCTAAATGTTTCCAGAACATATAAATCATTCGCAAATAAGAAAATATAAAACAATAATTATGAAAATAATTATGGGAAAATATGTTTTATTACTTCCCATATATGGCTCTCAGAACTCTAATTCTGAGAGGTGTATAGTAATTAAAAGGATTGCTTGAAAAATCAATGCAGTATAGTAAAAAAGATTGGGAAGTATCTACATGTTATTTCAATGTTTCTATTATATTTGTTCTTTTTTTTAAGTCTACAATAGTTTGTTGTGTATTGACACTGCAGAAAGGGGACAGAAGTATGCAGTGTTTTCCAAATATATCTGATCATAAAATCTCCCTATTCTTTACCTTTGTACTCTTTTTTGTGTGTGTGTGAATTATGTCATCAAACATGTACTCTGAGGCACATATACTAGTAAGCACTGATTTAATAGAATATACACTGTGTTTATATCTGCAAAATGAATGTATTTTCACCCATGGGTCTGAGAATAATGGAGAGAAATCAAACAAAGAAAAAAAAGAATTAATTAACCATATTGAGGTTAGCTATAAACAGGTTATAAGAAATAAAAATGCTGTTATCTACAGAAAATTCCAACCACAGTGACTTAAATAAAGTCAATCTGAAGATAGGTGGTTTCTGGTTTTATTTCATCACCTCAACAGTGTTAGTTCCAAGATTTCTGCATTTGCTTGGTTCTTCCCTCCTACTTGCAAGATGGCTGTTATGATTCTGACCCTCACATCTGCACCTCAGGCAGGAATAAGTTAAGAGAAAGGGGAGGAAAAGGCTGTTCTTTTAATCAAGAAGGTAAAATTATTTGCAGGAACACCACAGCCCAGTTGTGAATATATCTAATTGTGTAGGTCTATGTCACATAGCAAAGAGCTGTGGGAGACATTCAATTGTAATTTTATAATGGCCAATTGGGGTTTTCTTGCTGACTTAGCTTGTAAAAGAATTGAGATTTAAAAAAAAAAAGGAGTTTGGAATGACTTGTATTTTGAGCTGTGGAATAGAGGTGAAATGTGTTATTTTAGACACATCCCTATAGGCAAGTCTTTTGAAGTATCCCGTCCTTCTGGGGAAAAAGAAAGATAAAATATCCTACCTTCTTTTGCTATCTTGGGAATAGTATACTCTGTTACACACACACACACACACACACACACACACACACACACCACACACACACCTTTAAAGCTGGGTTGGAAACAAGTATTCCCCTCAACCCTGGAAACTCTATTTAGTGTCTTGTCACCCAAATCTAGGCCAGCCACTTGCTAGAGGACTAACTGTAACTGTTCTGGGATTTTCCTCAGATCACACCAGTAGACTTCGTTGCTTTTACTAGATAGGACCTTTCAGGACCTAATTTGGCCCATGGCATAAAACATGAAAATATCGAGAGGCCACTATGATAATTACCATGTCCACTCTTTCTTTTCTGTGTTCTTTACAATATAAATAAATATACACTAGGAAACAAATTGATTCAGTTTGCTTATAAACTTTTGTTTGGTAGCAAGACACAGGCATGTTGCCATAACACTGCTCTCTGTGGAAGGGGATTTATTAAAAGAAAGGCCCATGATGAAACCCACAGGAAGGGCGATCAGCTTTTAGTCTGTCCCAACCAAAGAGAAACATTTGCTATAAAATGTTATTTTCTAAAAAACTGCAATTATGTGAACCTCAAATTCATGTTATAACAAAATCCCACAGATATTCCTCATTCCTTTGAGTGCAGAAATTCAAAGCACATTTCTCATTATTTTTTAGTAGTAGCCCTGTGCACAAATCCATGCGCCACTGCCACCCTCCAGTAGCTCTCTGCCCGCTGCTCCACCCTCCTGTAGTTCCCCTTTCTCCCCCGGGCCCTCCTCATAGCTTGTTGCCCTTCCTCCTCCTATAACTCTCTGCTACCCACTTGTAGCTTGCTGCCCCACCCTTCTGCTGATCCATGCTCTGGTCATCACACGTCAGTCATTTCGCTTCACGGTGTAATGACCATTTGCATATTACATCTTTATTATATAGGATTATAAAAGTAATATAAGCCTCATTGTCAACATTTTGAAAAGTAGAGAAAAATGCTATTCTGAATTCAATAAACCTGAACATTATTTCAAAATCTTTTCTTATCTTTTTATATTTTGCTTTAAATGAATCATTGAACTTGTCACATTAGACAATATGTACTTTATTTGCTCATTGCTATAATGTAGGTATTGTTTTCTCAATACCACCTAGTTCCACACTATATAATCAACTAGGCTGTTTGGCATAGAGGGCACATCCTTCTTATGGAGAGCTAGACTCAGTGTACACGATTAAAAAACATTTTTATTGATTTCGGAGAGGAAGGGAGAAGGTGAGAGAGATAGAAACTACAATGGTGAGAGAGAATCACAGATCAGCTACCTCCTGCATGCCCCAAACTGGGGATCCAGCCCACAACCCAGGCATGTTCCCTGAACAGGAATCAAACTGTGACCTCCTGGTTCATAGATCAATGCTCAACCACTGAGCCACACCAACCGGGCTTATGGACATAATTTAATTGGCCCCATAGACATTTGAGTTTGCTCTTCCAAAAAGGTTTGTGATCAGATTATATTGCATTCTGCCAATATTAAGGTGCCCATTTTTCCATCATATTTTAGCCATAGATTGAGAGACGTTATAGACATGCTCCCAGCCAGGCAGAGGGTGTGGTGAAGTGGTGGTGCTTGCAGACTTGGTCAGAACTGTTCATGTTGTGGTTGTATTGATTGAGTTTAGGGGTTGTGCTGGAAGGGTGAGTGTAATCGCTATTTCAAAGTCTTTGGCAAAAAGCCTATTTGCAGCCTTGACCTGAAGCATGACTGTAAATGCAGAAAGACAGCAGCTGGCCATGGTCTCAATACTATTGAAGCCAATGTTTCTCCTATTAAGGGATAAATGCTCTTCCTAAGAAGTGAAAATTCTGCAGGTCTGTGAGGCTTTGTTACATTTTGTTACTAAAGATAAATGTAGAAGAATTCCTGTTGCAGGCCAAGCAGTGTAGTAGAAGGCAAGAGAAAATAACAATTTGGGATAGATTAAAGAAATTTTCAGGCAATGAAGACTGTGTGGCCCACCCAGGCTTCTAGCAATGACTGTCATTAAGATGTAGTGTCATAGGTTGATTGGAAATGTGTATTCATCTCCCTATTGGTACATAAAATGGAGAATCTACAATCTGTGGTGTTTTAGATTCAGTAAATTATTGTAAACAAAGCCAGCATAAAGGAAGGACTTATTACCTGTGCTGGCCATGGGCAAGAAACTTTTAGCTACAAGCTCTCTGCCTCTCTTCAAAATTGCTTCTCTCTCTTTATGACTACTGAGTGAAAAAGAAATAGAGGTAAAATACATAAGTGGCATAACTCTTAAGAAATAATAAATGCTGCCAGAACAGAAAATGGCTGAAATTCATGCTTGGTCACATTAAATAACTCAACAACCTAAAACTTAAAGCAAGACTGACTGAGACCCAAACACAAGAGTTGTCTCCCCAAGCATTTCCTATTTTCAAAAGGCATTTTCATCTCTATCAGTTTCATAGGAGGCCACAGCTGAAGGGCCAAGTGAAATTGGCCTCCTGCTTTTCAGGCACCAAAACCTGCCATTCAGGACAGTGACATCCATTCCCTGTCGCGTGTTATCCCTTATGGTTCATGTCATGGGACAAATGTTTGTTATTAGTAGAAGTTCCATGGACAAGTTTTATCATCCGTTTTCTGGTCCATTCTGATTTAATAACAATTTTATATTTTGCCTGCAGGCTAGAAAGCTGAGTTTATGCCAAAGACATTTTTATTTTAGCTGTCATGGCCTCAAATGAACATTTTGTTTTTGAAAGGAACTGGGAAGATATGTGCAGAAGGAAACCGTATTTATTTTTTGATGCTTTCTAAAATAATTTAAAGTAATTCCAACTAATAAAAAGTTGCTTGGTTCTGTTGTCTTTCCAGAAAGTGCAAATCTGGCTTTGGTTTAATTAGAAATGACTCATCTTCTCTGCAAAGGTCCCGCTTGCTCACGCATAATTTGGGAGAGAGGGCTGTTTAGCTTTCTCTCTGTTTTCAATGATACCATAGAATGGGCTTGGAAGGTGTATATTTACTTGGAAATTGTCTGCTTCTCCCATGTTGAAGCTTTGATATCAACCAAATAAATTGCTAATTGGGATTGGCCTCATCATATTCCTTTTGGAAAAATTCTTGACTTCCAGGCTTCATTAGCTCATCTTTTATTTGTAAACCAAAATAGAAATGGCCTTTCAGAAAAATTAACATTACATACTTCTTGTTTCAGAAAGAAAACAGGAGCTTAAGGAAAAATATTACTTTCCTATCAAATTTCTTCTTTCACTTTTAAATTAATGAATAATTTTGCTTTTGGGCTGATATTTTTTCATATCATAAGAGGTATAAAATATGTCAGCCCAAAGGCAAAATTATTCATTAATTATGATTTTCAAAGGTGAGATTTTGGTGATTGAGCTTTGAAAGTATCACTCACCATATTGAAAGTCAATTAAAAATAATCATTTTTGCTAGAAATTTTACATTTGAAGTAGAATTAGAGCAAGAAGGTGTCAGAAGCTTAGTTGAGGTGGAACCCATAATTTTGACACATAATTTTATAAGTTGGAGTGATATCAACATAATTTTAAATTTGGAGAGTTTTTAGGGTTCCCAGGGTAATAAGACAAACTTTACAGATCAATAAGGGTTTATACAGAGTAGGTACTTAATATATATTTGTTGAATTAACTGTATCATAATGCAGAAATGCCTACATGTGAGCTATATGTGCTATCTTTCAGTAAAATTCAAAATTAGGACATGTCCTGTAAGTGAAACATTTTGGCACCTTCAGATCCATCCAAACTCATTGAGGTTCTGACCATAGAAGGAGACCTAGAGAGACAAGTTATCAATCCTGTTGACTATAATCTTGTCAACAGAGATCACATCTGTTTTGCTCACATTCCTTCACTGAAAAAATGTTTATTGAGCACCCACCCTATGCCAGATGCTTAAGGCACATCAGGAAAGAGACAAAACCAAAGCAAAACATTGTTATCAAGCAACAAACACAGTAACAGGACATAATAAATAAGTTTGGTTTGATTGAAATAAGTGTGATGGGGAAAAAATAGAACAGGCTAAGGGAGATTGGAAATGCCACCAGGGCAGTTTGTGTGTTTGGGATGGACTTTGCAGGTGAAATCTGAGACAAGATTTGGAAGAAGTATGAGACATGCCATGTGACTATGCAGAAGGGGGCATTTTCTAGGCAGCTGGGAGAACCAGCACCTAGAGCTTTAGTTGGTAGCATGCCCAGCTAATTAGAGTAAGTGGTACAGGCGAGTGTGGTGGAGGAGAGGATGTGGAATGATGTCAGAGAAATAACAGGGAGTAAGTAGACATGGGAGCTTTAGGGGTCATAGTAAGAACTTTGGCTTTTCTTGAGTGAAATGAAAGGTCACTGGAAGGTTTTGAGCAGAGCATAATTTGAATTTAAATTTTATCGGGACCATTTGGGTTGTTGTTCTGAGAACAGATTATAGGGAAGCAAGATGGAATCTGAGGAACTGTTGTGGAGGGTGTTGCAATAGTGCAGTTGTGAGTTCTACCAAGGTGATTAGCAGTGGAGGTGGTGGAAAGGGGCCAGACTCTGGATATATTTTAAAGGTAGAGTCCACAGGAATTCCTGATGGATTGAATTTGGAGAGTGAGAAAAAGTGATGACTCAGGTCTTTTGCTTGGAGCAACTGGAAACATAGAGTTGCCATTAGCTTACATGGTGAGCAGTGAGGGGAGATGTTAGAGCATCAGAAAGTAAGGCATTTAATTGTGGACACACTGAATTGGAGATGTCTGAAATGGAAACACTAAGGGATTATTGGGTATATGATCTTGAAACCACTCCAAAATATACTGCTCTGGCATATTAACTATTTTGAGTAAAAGACATTTGAAAAATAGCAAATTCCCAGAAAATACCTGACTGTCCTCTTTTTCTTAAAACTATGACATGAAATTCCTATATGAAATATATCTTCCCTATACTAGAAGGAAAGTAATATTCTTATCATCAAGGATAAGAAGTTGAGACTTGAGAGAATTCTATACAAACAAACTTTGTAAAAATAATTCTTATCTTCATTTAGTCTCCCCATATAGTTTAGTCACTTTTCTACAATTGCCTCTTTTTGTTCAATGTTATACAAAAAAGAAAATAAGTTTTTCCATTTCTTTGGGTCTCCATTCTTTATTAGGGTCCCTGTGTCACATAAAAGTTGTATTAAATAATATTGTATGCTCTTTTCCTATTGATCTATCTTATGACAATTTACTTCTTAGGCCCAGCAAAAGAATCTTACAAGGGTAAAGGGAAAACTTTGCCTCCTCTGCAGTCTCTTGTTTGGGCAATGGTTCAGGCTACAGAACATCACCAGGTATGTAGTAAGCACTCAATAAATATTCATTGAATAAATAATGAATTAACTTAAGTTTGTTTTCTGAAGTCCAGTTTCCTGTCTAAAAACTTATCTCTTCCCCAGATAATAATTACAGAAATATGTATTCTGTTTATTGGAAACATCAATCTGTATGACAACAATGTCAAAATATAACAGTCTAACATGTTCAAAAGTACATTTATATATAAACTGGTTGGATATGGGTGGATGTATTGGTTGAATGAGTAGCAGTTATAATTTTTACTAGATCATTGAATATGGAGATTAGGGTGGAGCCACAGAAAGTGACATGGTGGTCTTGAACACATATATGGAGTATCTAAATTTTGCTTGGAATTACCTTAAAGAATATTGGGAGAGACTAGAAGCCAGTATTATAAAATCAAAGACCTTGAAAATGTCCCCAGTAATTCAGAGAGGTAGAAATCTAGGTTTTAGATGCTATGATATGAACCTACCTCTCTCCCTATTTTCTCCATTTATTTATCTAAAATATTTGTCCCTATGGGAGGTAGCTTAGGTCTTAGAAGGATTGATCTCAATCTTTTTTAAAATATATTTTTATTGATTTTTTACAGAGAGGAAGGGAGAGGAATAGAGAGTTAGAGACATTGATGAGAGAGAGACATCGATCAGCTGCCTCTTGCACGCCCCCTACTGGGGATGTGCCCAAAACCAAGGTACATGCCCTTGACTGGAATCCAAACTGGGACCTTTCAGTCTGCAGACCGACGCTCTATCCATTGAGCCAAACCGGTCTAGGCTGATCTCAATCTTTACTTTTTAAAAATGAAATTTTCCTATCCAGTCAGAAATCATGTAGGTCTTTCATACACAATACATTTCTACAAAGTAATTAAAACAACATGAAAGAACCACCAATTTAGTGGAGAACTTTTTTAAATAGCCCAACCAGTTTGTTTATAAATGTGGTTTTCTAGAGACATGCTTAGAATTCTTTGCAAATAAATATTTGCATGATATTTTTATGCAAAGATTAATTTCTCCTGGGATAAGATGAGCTTTTAGAAATAGTCTTGTGCTTAGCTTCATAGTTCAGTATTATTGTGAATTTATAGAGATATTTCTATTAAAAAGAAATTGGTACATTGAACATGTTATTTTGGTAAACTTAATTTAAAATATGGGCCATATTCAAAATGGAGTATGCTGTTTTAAATAATTCACAATAGAGATAGAGGAAGACAAAAATATATCTGGATAACAGTGGTTTACCTAGCCATTTAAATAAATCAGTTTCACTAGTGGCCAGTCACCCTCTTTATGAGACCGTAATTTCTAAAACACAGTCAAATACTGAACTCTATTACATATATCTAGGAGTGACTGTATGTATGTGAGACATTTTCTAAAAGATAAAGCCAATCACAGAATGTCATATGCTGTGTGATTCCAGTTATATAACATTCTAGAGATGACAAAATTATAGAGGTGGGAAATAGATTAGTGATTATAAGGGGTTAGGCATGGTGAAGGGAGAAGAGAGAATGTAAAACCAGGAAAATCTGTGAGTAAGGGAATGGTTCTGTATCTCACTGACAATGGCATTTTCACAAATCTACATAGCTGATAGGAAATAGAGTGATACACGCTCCTGGTACCCTTGTCAATTTCCTGGTTTTGATAGTCAACTATATAGTTAATATGAAGATGTGCATGGGACCACATTGTTTTATCTTTGCAATTTCCTGAGAATCTATAAATTTTCTAAATTAAAAAGCTTTTTAAAAGGAAAAAAAGAGATAAACACAATGCTATTTGTACACAAAAGATTATTTTTAACCTAATTAGAAAAAGATTTGCAAAATTTGCATCAGATCCTCATTATTTTCCTTCTGCTCTTACCTATCCTTTTATTTCAATTATAATTATCAGTAATAAATAATTTTTACTTGGTCTGATGCTTTATATTATTTTAATTTCCAGACATTCTATTTATTTTGTATCAGTTTTCTTGTGAGAAGACTAAAATACCTCACTTGATATTGGCAACAAGAATTCTTAGAAGTTTACTTGAATCAAATGTTATCATGAGGGAAAATAAACAAAGCTGGAATGCTGAGTAGGTATCACCATACTGATCAAAGTAAAGCAATTGGAATAATGAATTTGGTAGTAGGCCACTAGATTTGATATTTAACATCATTTTAAATGTGTATGATTATAGACTTCACATATAGAAGTTTTAATCCCTAAAATGTGTGAATTAGTAAATAAGATCTGTAATATGAAAAGGAAGATTGTATTGCCATTCACACACAGAGAGATCCTAAGTAAGGTCTGTACTTTGGGAGAGTTTGTTTATCCTGAGTAATATTAAGGATAATATTAAGGTGAGCTCTAGAAAGTATGTTTAAGAAAACCCACAGGTCTAAAGAATGATCTCTCACCATGAATTAAGCTTAATTAAATGTGGCTTTATTTCTAGAATTTGATAAAAGGGTTCCTTAAATAACTCCTGGATTTTGGGAATGCCAGACTTCTCCAGACCTCTCCTTTACTGCTTCAGGCCAATTTCATCACCCATTCATGCAGGCTCCCCAGCTCGGGGTCACAGTACAGAATCTCTGATGACTGGACTCGCTCAGTTAGCAGTTTCTCTATCGTAATGCATCCTTCTAGATTGTTCTTCTTGCGACTAGAGTAAGGGAAAACTGCTAGAAGGAAGAAAGTGGTACCTCTCCCCTTCTAATTTAGGTCAGGAACATAAAGCACCTACCCTAGGGTACTAGAGGAGGGGAGAGTCAGAGCCTAAAGTGAAATCTGGAGGCGAGGCCCTTTCTCTCCCTGAACAACAAGCTGCCTGCCAGCTCCACTCCTTTTTTTTTAATTGATTAAAGTATTATATATAGTAGTACATATATCTCCTTTTCCCCCCTATAGACCTTCCCCTAGTCTCCCCTACCCTCATCACATGCCCTCATCCCACCCCACGCCACCCAGTGTCTTGTGTCCATTGGTTGTGCTTATATACATGCATACAAGTCCTTGGTTGATCTCTTTTCCTCCTCTCCAACACTCCCCAGCTTTCTTGCTGTAATTTGACAATCTGTTCAGTGCTTTGCTGCCTCTGTGTCTATCTTTTTGTTCATCAGGCTATAATGTTCTTTATTTTCCATAAATGAGTGAGATCATGTGAAGCGAGTTGCTCCAGAAGGCAGGTCTCCGTTCCTGTTCCCTGTCTCTGTCCTGTATCATGTTTTGAATCCTGTGTTTAAATAGACAATCTAAAGTTTGAAGGTATTTGACAAAGGGGTTTTGCTTGTTTGTTTTAGGATAGTTTAAATAAAATCATCTATTTTACACATTTCTTTGGTGATCTGGGCAGTTACCCAAGTAGAGTTTAGCAGCCAATTGAACTGGCAGCATCGAGTGAGTCTTACCATTCACTGTGTTCTGGTGTATGAGATTTACTAGTTGACAATACCTCTGTATTATTCTCCTAGTTAGCAAAGTTAGAACAATTTCTTTATGCCTGATGCTGCACAGACAGGAAATGAACTTGTTCAGTCAATAGGGTCAAGGCTTTTCTGGTAAGTTTAAGTCGGGAAGAATGGAGTCAAGCCGGCTGGAGATGCTATACGTGCTTTTGGTCTTACTAGCTTATGGTATTTTAAGGACCTGTAGTCCTCAGGAAGATCACAGCCACTGCAATTTCTCTGTGCCCTGAGCAGAAGTGATGCTGGGAGGGGAGGACAGGAGGGATGGGCATAGATGAGCTGAACTGCTTTAGCTCTTGAGGAGTGGGAAAGATGCGAGGAGAGGGGACTGAGTGGTGGGACTTTACCAGTGGCAGTCTTCGCCTGTCAGACTTGTCTGGCCGCATACCTGGCACCTGGATCAGACAGTGAGGTATCTGAGCTGGGGAAGCTGAGCAGGGTTATGTTCAGATCTGACCTCCCATGCACTGCATGTCTTTATTTCATCACATTTACAGTGTTAAGAGGACACCGGTTCCTCTCCAAGAGCAGCGTGTACTAGTTAGCAGGAAATATTTCCCTACAAATTGTCAGAAAAAGAAATGATAGCAATAACATTTAAACAGGAACAGAGAATACTTTCCAGCTCTGCCAAGTTTTTTCTAATATGTTCTTTAAAGTACATATTCTGATATGCACTAATTTTCTTCTTGTAGGTAGAGTTCAGAATTCTTCCTCTGCAGGCAGTGTCTTACTGCATCTGCAGCTTTGGGAAACTCACCTTTTAAATCATTAATGTGGACTGTGAAAGTGAGAGAATTTTGATGGTATCCCTTTCCAACATGAATGTTCAGTATTTCCCCCACTGTCCTAATCCTGACCTGATCCTGAGAGGTGCAGAGGCCTATTGCCTGCTTTCAGGAGGCATATTCTCCAAATGAACATATTTTTCTAAAATGGGCTTTCCTGGGTAAGATAATTCCTCTGATCTTTGTAATGACCAATGGCTAAAATACATTGGTAAAGGAAGAAAAAAAATGTAGATATAAATACAAAGATAACTAGCTGCATGACAGATTTTATATAGTTAGGAACACAAAACAAGCATTACATCTGCATAAAAGACTTATCTTTTAGACTATCTGCTAGCTTGCAATACTTCATTCTATTTTATTTTCTATTTACTTGCCTTTTAGGAAACGTATTAGATGAAGAAATAAAAGAATAGCAATGGGAGAGGAAAAACCTTCCTACCGTACATGCATAAACCTCAGTTTTGCTTTGAGGTCCTTCTCTGCCTGTTCTTGGTTATGTGACTTTAGATCAGTTCCTTCACTGGTTGTACTATTAGAGGCAGTGACTGAGGCATTCCACAGAAGGGAAAGTGTGAAATCAGTGCCTGCAATAGTGTCCACTTGGTGAGTTATGTGTTGGATGGACAAAGTGACAAATGGTATAGAGCACCTAAGCCTTGGAGTCAGGACAGTACTCCGAAAAGTTAACTAAGCAAAGATGCCGTGATTGTGGTGGTGGGGCTGGCCAGTACTGAGGCAAGGCCAGGTGACTTGAAAGCAGAACAAGATGGGAAATGCTCCCATTAAAATTTGGGGGCTGTAAAAGCTGAATGCTTCTCTGCATTTATACAGATGCTATAGTGTGCAATGTCACAAATATGTAAAAATTCTTTCCGATACTTCCTAATCACCCATGCCTGTACTCTAACCAACAACAGGGTTTGTGTGGGCAGCAGAGAAGATCATATTGTTTGTGGGATTTTTATTATAAACTAGATACTGGGTGCATGAATTTGTGCATGGGTGGGATCCTGCTGGCCCACCCAAATCGAGGCTGATCTGGCCAGTGGGGACGTGGGACCGCAGGTTGTTGGTGAGCCGGTCCCACTCCCTGGTCAAACTCCAGGTCAAATTCCCAGTTGAACTTCTGGTGGAGGGGCAATTTGCATATTAGCCTTTTGTTATAAAGGATAATCTAGTTTTTAAATTGGATTTTGGAATATCATTTTTAATAAAGAAAAGAGGATTGAGTTCCAACTAGATAGCATCTATTGTACATTTATTTCATGTCTGGTTTGGAAATGGTCATCGAGAGAGGAAACTTGGGTTTTCTGTGAGTTTTCTAAGTGTATTTTGATGTCATTATCCAGAAAACTATGTTGAAAGGAGTAAAGGAAGAAACAATAATTAGGGGGAGAAGATAAGAAGAGGAGACTCCTTCTCCCTCCCAGATAACTTAGATTTGCTTAGCATGACAAGAAACATTCACATTTCCCTTAAGATTAAGAATGGAAAGGGAAACAAGAGTTTCACTTTAGAACCTAATTCTTTTTAAAAATATAAAACAATGACATTATTTGCCAGACTATATGGGGTCAGTAAAAAAATTGCCACCATAACCAGGTCTGAAAAGAAATCCAAGAGTCTGAAGCAAGAACTTAGAAAGCAAAGAAGTCACAGTGGTCTGACTTTGGGTTAAAGGAATAAAATCCACAATCCAGGTGTGATTCAGGGAGGAATGAGGTTAGAAGGCCACCATTAAAAAGCTGGCCACTTTGGGGAGCAGGAACTTGGCAGGAGCAATGTAGACACACTGTCTTATTTTCCTAGAAAACCTCCAGCTCTGAGCTTTGTCCAGTTGGCAAGGAAGAACCAGGAAGCTTATATTTTATAGCTTTGTTGAGTGGTTGAAGCACCTATTTGAGGAAAAACAAATAACCCCAAAGCTCTCCACCACTCTTCAGCCTAAACAAGGATTACATTTCTCCACATAGATCGGTGTTTAGAAGCAAAAGTGAGAGCAGGAATGCACCCACTGTGGAAAGAGATTAGAGTCAGCCTGCTTAGATAGCAGAGGACTTGGAGAAACTCAATCCCAAGCCAGAATGCCACCCTAAGGAGTGTGTGGGGGAATTTCCTCATCTTTGTGGGTTGAGAGACTGTATTTAGATCCCACAGCAAGTGGAATTATCTGGGAAATGATTCTAAAACACAAAAGACCAGTTGTCTTGGATTCAATATTTTTGTCACCTATTACTTTATTGACCAAAGGTTTCACCCACCATTAAATGATTTTGAAAGGGATGTATCCAAAATAAAGATGGTATTTCAGAATATTCTGTTATAGCCTGGTATAACAGAATGGGCATAACTTTGGGGCCAAAAATGTGTGTTTAAATTTTCTTCTTAATCTTATTTCCTTTGTGATTTTACACAAATTACTGACTCTCTCTGATCCTCAGTATGTTTCATCTGGGTATAATGATAACCTACATACTATTTTGTGATGAGACTGAAAGGAGATTCTGCTATGAATTTCCTGAGCTCACAATAGACACATGATAAGTGATACCTTCTAACATCATGTTTTAGAAGCTTGGAACATAAGCTGAACCCTGAAATTCTCAAATGTTCTGAAATGACTCCCCCCCAATCCCTACACACACCCTTAGATATAGAATTAGGAGATGAGGACAAGGAAAAGGCAATGGTATTATCCTTGACTTTAGATAATTTATCTTAAAATAAAACTAAGACATTAAAGTCCTGATTTAAAGCATAAAGTTCAGCAGTGTGGTCTCTGCCATCCTAATGTTAACTTGCTCAGCTTCAGTGTCTCCATCTCTAAAATGGGAGTATGATTAGAGTTATGAATAACTTATAACAGAGTACAGAAGTATAACTATTATTGCACTTCTCGAGGTCCCAAGATTCACATTTTAAATTCTTCTATATTTATCTTTAGTACTCGAGAACTTCAGGGATTTCGAAACTCTCCAATGGAAAGGCTAGCTTTTCTTCTGCTGTAGCGATGTGGAAAGAGATATATGCAAGTGGTAAATCAGTGACACCCAGTGGCTGCTGCTTTTATATTTGCCATTTCTATTTTGGATTTAATTGTGTAAGGTTCTAACCCAGAATGAATTAAGAAGATGGTGAGCATGTGAGAGTCATGGATGCTTTTGAAGGTTTCTCAGCAGTGACACAATGTTCTGGGACATGGGAACAACGTATGAGCAGAAATAGGCAGGGTGCTGGCAGGTGGGGAAATAGCTCTGGGAATTTCCCGCCAGACTATTTGCATTTTCCTGAGGAGAAGATATAAGCTTTCCCGTCTTTGCTGGATTTCCAAAGAAACATTCCCATCTCTGTGGTGGCACGTCAACTGCCAAAGCTTCAGGGATGGTCTAATCTCCCAGAGGCAATTAAACTCCCTAGACATTAAACTTCCTGGATTCAGCCAAATTTAAGTAGAAGTTAAATCCAAAGCCCTCTCCTTCCCCCTCAAAAGCTCTTTTATAACATGATAATAAGGTTAGGCTAATATGTGTATGAGGGTGAGCAGAGCCAGTAGGAGAGGTCACGGCTGGGGTCAAAATTCACTCTTCTGCTGAATGCTCCTGGCCACTTGTAGCCTCTTGGAGCACTTAACGTTTTCATCTGTACAAGGAGGGTAGTGATATGAACCCACAGGCTGTCAGGAGGTTTTAGTGAAACCATGTATCTGAAGTGATGGCGTGCAGCCTATCCTAGGCACTCTGTTTATGGCAGTCACTCTGGTCCTAATTTTTATCAGTTGAGGTTCTCTGTTGAGCGAGGTGTAAGATGACTTCTGAGAACAGCCCTTCTTTGGACCTAGATGAGTACTTTCTGATGACAGTATGGATGGAAATGCACTCATTGTGCTTTTTAATAATTGGGGGTGGGGGGAAGAGGTAGGTAGGACCGATTTCCATATAGAACTATGTTCCCCAAGTGTTCTGGGTTTCTTGGATGAAAGACTCTGGAGAAATAGTGCATGTCAAATTGTTAGTTGGGAGCTTACCTTGAGGAAGTTATAGGAGCAGAGAGATATGATAAATAAAGAAATTAGGTGACGCTGTTCATAAAGGAGTCCACAGTGGGTTTGTTAAAACAGAGATTCTTTTTAAAAAAATATATTTTATTGATTTTTTACAGAGAGGAAGGGAGAGAGATAGAAAGTCAGAAACATCGTTGAGAGAGAGAGACATTGATCGGCTGCCTCCTGCACGCCCCACAGTGGAGATGTGCCCGCAAGCAAGGTACATGCCCCCGACCGGAATCGAACCTGGGACCTTTCAGTCCACAAGCTGACACTCTATCCACTGAGCCAAACCGGTCTCGGCAAAAACAGAGATTCTTGTTCTTAGTTGCTGCTCCTCAAAAATATGCATATTTATAATTTTAGAGAGAGAGAGAGGGGAAGGGAAAGGAAAAAATAAACATCAGGGACCCAGGTATGTGCCCTGATGAGGAATCGAACCCATGACACTTTGGTGCATGGGATGATACTCCAGCCAACTGAGTCACACCAGCCAGAGTGGTGCTGCTGCTTTTAATTGCCTAATAAATATTTTCAATAAGTGGATTTTATCTGTAATAAAATGATAGGAAGTAAAATTTTATAAAAGGGGACCTTTGTTTTATTATATGTTTACATCAGTTAAATATGAGGAATAATTAAGATGCCAGGCCTTGCAGCCAGGTGGACTTGAATTTCAATATGGGCTTTTCCCCTTACTGGTTTACTTAGATCTCTAAGCTTCAGTCCCATCATCCATAGAATGGATGCTAATACCTACCTCACAGGATGTCTGAGAAGAATAAAGGAGAGAGAGCAAGGCTGGAAAACGTTTAGCTCCCTGCATGTCATAAGAGCTCAAGATGGAAAGGAAACAAACAGGGACTGCCCAGAGCAGTGGCTCTTAAACTTATCTGATTCCAAACCTCTTTATATAACAGGTATGTTTTATTCCCCTTTACTATCTTAAAATGAAATCTTAGAGCCAGTATAAGCTACCTAGAACATCCTTTAAATAGCAATGTACAGTAGTGCTGTAATTGAAAGTAAAGGAGAAGTAGAGGAAGTTGGCTCAGGGTAAATAATATGCATTTCACTATGATGCTTGCCTCCAACATGGCCCTGAGTGGGAAAGGTACCCACTTGACCCACATGCAAAAAGCAGTGCTGCTCTTGGTGGCTCTTTGAAATGATGAAGAACTTGGTATTTCAAACAGGGCAAAGTGTATCTTCCCTCACTGAGGTCCTAGTTTTATTACTGAAAATTTTGTATTGGTTTAAATAAACTAAATATATGGTTTATATTTAAACTTTGTTAGAGTTAGGTTTTTAAGCTCAGAAAATTATAAACAAATTTCTCACCTACATTTGGGACTGCGTCCTTCATTACAAGATGTTGACCATCCTCGGCCCCATCTACTAAATGCCAATAACCTCCAGCTCCCCAACTTTAATGGCAGCCAAAAATAAGCCCACAACTTTCCCAAATATCCCCTAAAGGATGGTATTATCTTCATTAAGAACTATTTGCCTGGAGAGGCTTGAATCTTAAAGCTGATTTTTGCTTAGCTGGTTTGGTAAGCCAAAAGTTTTGAAAACCACACCATGGGAAGCAAGACTGAAAAATTTCTAATAATCAAGCTTCTTTAAAATTTCAAGAGGCAGGGCTGGCTGATCCATTGGCACAGTTTTCAAAAGGAAATCCTGGCCCAAGCCTCTTCCAAATCAGGAGTTTGTAAGAAGGAGAGGAAATGGGAGAGGCTGGGTGAGACCCTTAAGTTCCCACCTTTCCTCTTTGAGATGAGGTGCTGAGGGGAGAGACTTGCAGCTTAGGGACAAGAATCTTTTGCCCACTTTGGACTCTGCAGTGAGTGTCCAAATGGACAGAGTAGATTCATTGTCACAACAGGCTGAGTAGGGGGGGTCAGCTTCTCTTTCCCAGGTCCTTGCCTTAATCTGTCAAACTGCTGTAGCAAAAATACCTGGAACTGGGTGGCTTGCAAACAACAAATATTTGTTTCTCCCAGTTCTGGAGTCTGGAAAGTCAAAGACCATGGCACTGGCAGATTTGGAGTTTGGTGAGAACACACTTCCTCACTGGTTGCCAGGCTAGGCCCACTTCAATGTACAAGGGCACTCACCCATTCATGAAGGCCCCACCTCCTAAGACCATCACCATGGGAGCTAGGATCTCAACATATGGAGGTTGGGGGTGTAGACATTCAACTTATCAGTCCCCTTAGCTCTACTGTGGTGTGAATGGAACTCAAAAAGCCCCCACAGACATCCAAGGGGAGCCAGTGGCTGGGCCAGGACACTGCAGTGGGACCAGGGGAAGGAGGTGACTCGAAGCTGGTTCTGTGGTCCACCTGTTCCCTCCACCTTCATGTGACTATACAACCATACTCCTTGCTAATAAAGCCAGAGCTAATCTAGGGTGACAGACAAGAGACCGAACTTGACCTAAAGAGATGGGGCATTTACTTAAGGAGTGTTTTTAGATGATTGTGCCAAACTCAGGTGATGAAGGCATTCTTTCATTATCCAGCAGGTAGGGGGTGTGTGTGTGTGTGTGTGTGTGTGTGTGTGTGTGTGTATGTGTGTGTGTGTGTAAAAGATAAATGCAATTACCGGGGGAATGGAAATCTTTATTTTCTTCACATATGATTGCAGTGTGAATAAACTTGTGATCCTTCTGTGCTATTATTAACCAGGAGTTTACACCCAGGATCTATACATTATATATTTATAGCTTTGACTCAGATAGTTGCTGAGTTTATAATATCAAGTCCAATTCATGTTTGGGCCCAGAATTTACATTAACAAACAAAAATAGCTCCATAATTTCCTTTAGAAAAGTAAGAGACCATGAAATTTGTGTAGGAAAACATAATGTTCAATTCTTAAATATAAATTTTAGGCAATTTGAGCTTGAATATTGTGATCAAATAATATCTGCGTTATTCAATATTATTTATAAGAGTCAATTTTTAAAAAGTCACTTCTAGGCCAATTTCATCTTATGAAGCTTTTCAATAAAACATCCTGTGATTTATCAACCTCTAATGACAATGGGATGGGGTCATGCAATAGAAAAAATTCAGGGAGGTCAAAAATTAGAGAAAAAATATTCCTATCATTATTATTTCACTATAGTAAAAAAAAAAAAAAGTCAAATGCCTGTGTGTTGTGCAGTTTCCCCACGTGTCCTGTAGTTTTGAAACATGTTCTCCATTCTGAAGGAGTCGCAACCCTGAGCAGGGAGGTGTGAGGAGAGGTGGTGCTACTTCTCACATGGTCCCAGCTCCAAGCTCCCTCACCAGTACCCGCTCTGGAGACACCTATAGAGTCTGCACATCACAGTGGCCCCAACTGAGTTTCAATACCTATAAATAGATGCTTAATGAGTCTGGGAAGAGTACAGAGATACCAGAAAATGTAGCAATTCTCAGGTATGGGAGGTGGGAGGGAGATTGAGGCCAGAGCTGGGGATGGACTAGGATACAAGTTAAATGATGCCAGAACCTCACATTCTATTAATAATGTTTTCTTTCTCAGAACTGGCCCGGTGGTTCTCTGACTCCAGGGGATTATTCCGCTTCTTGCTAAGCCATCTAATTTCTGCTGATTCAAGCCCTCTTCACCTCTGCTTAGTGAGCTCCAGGGCTGATTTCCAACTTCTTCCCCTCCTAGGCACCCTCTTCCAGGGTTACATGAGGTCATAGACTTAGTTTTTCTCTTCATAGTTTTTTTTTTTAGCTATTTAACAGTTACTTTACATGGTTCTTCAAAAGCCATTAAAACACGCACATTTCTTTAAAATATATATACATATCTACATGGAAAAACTGTTAATTTGAATAAAATGTAATAAGATTTCCATTGATTTTTAGAAAGAGTGGGAAGAAGGCAGGGGTGGAGAAAAGAGGGAGAGAGACAGAGAGAGAGAGAGAGAGAGAGAGAGAGAGAGAGAGAGAGAGAGAGAGAGAGAAACATTGACTGGTTGCCTCCTGCATATGCCCCAATGGGGAGCCAATAGAACCTGCAACCCCAGATGTGTGCCCTTGACTGGGAATCAAACTTGAGGTCCTTGAATATACTCTAACCACTAAATAACACTGGTCAGAGCAGATTTTAATAATTTTCTTCAAAAATTTCTCTAATGGGCATATATGTAAATTATATAATAAGAAAAACTTCAATGGTTATTCATTCTTAATCATTTTTTTTCAGTTATAGTTGACATACATCATTATATAGTTGACCACAGTGACCAGACATTACGTAACTTAATAATGGGATTAAATTCCCCTTGGCTTAAGTTCATCAGTTAATTTAATAAATCCTGCACCCATCTAACACCAGGACTGGAAACTGAGTTGGAACTCCATTACCTCCTTGTCCAGAACAGCTTTGTTAAAGGCCGATTCTCCAGGGCAATTCTCTCACCTTCCTTGAGAAACCCCTCCAGTCACTCCCCTCGGCTTGAGTTAATCAGAATCCATTTCTTTTGTTCGCAGGCAGAACCTGCATTGTGGCATTGTTTACAGCTCAACCGCAGCAGCTCTGTGCTTATTTCCACAGACTGATGGATCTCAGGCTTTGGGTCTTGGCTGGTTCAGGTCACTGTGCTAACTAACCAGCTAATTAATGATTTATGATGTATGTTTATAGTCTAAAACTCCACTAGTGAAACTTAGGGCCAGAGTCTTTGTTGATAGCTTTTACCAGATGTAACCAGTTAGCCTGGCTTGGCTAACATGACAGAGGCATTAAAGACTACTGGGAACTTCTGCTTAGAGGTCATGGGAAATCAAGATTCATAGCACAAATTATAGTGGTTTAATCTGGAGGCCAAACAACTCCTTAAGCGAATAAGAAGGATCCTGCAGCCTTTTGTCTGGAAGTCCCTCCGGCTCCCAGTGCTTGTGTGTGCTCTTTCTTAGGTCACCATTCCTTTGCCTTTATTTTATGCCTTTATTTTAAGCCTTAGGACAGTGGTTCTCAACCTTTCTAATGCCGAGACCCTTTAATACAGTTCCTCATATTGTGGTGACCCCAACCATAAAATTATTTTGTTGTTTGTTCTATCCCTATTGCACTGTGTCATGAGGGACTCTATTAATGCAGGAAAATTTACTGTGTTTCACAGAATTTTACTTGTGTTTTACTGAATTCTAATTCTATGGAAAGGGCTGACGTTCCATAGGAAGGCCGTTTTGAACAGCTGTTAGATGCATGGATTCTGAAGTTAGACTGCCTGAAATCAAATTACATTCCTAGGACTCTTAGCCCTGTAGCTCTGGGCAAGTCATTTAACTCTGCCTTAATTTCCTCATCCAGAAAATGAGGATAATAAAGTATTTACCTCTTAAGTTGTTTTGAGATTTAAATGAGTTAATTTATCTAAAGAGCAAAGGCTAGTATCTGACAGATGGTAAATCTCTTTTATTCATGTAATTAATAAACTCAATATGTCAGGCCTCATCAGCCAAGAGTTTTCAGTATAATCCAGCAGGCTGCTCTTAACCTGGTGTTCTCTACCCCTTTTCTGGAGCTATCCTTACATATTCTCTCTGGGCAGGTCCCCTATGTGTGCCCTTATTGGAACAGAGGAGCACTGCCACACCCCTACTGACCAGGCATCTTTTCATTTTCCAGGGACTGCAGATGCCTACACCAATCACAAAAAAAGAAAATCTTGAGTAAGAATGCCTTTTATTCAGGTAAAGATGGAAACATGTCCTATTACATGAAAAGAACAGGTGGCTCAGTTTGGCCCAGATCTCCCTCTAAGAAGCTCATTATGAGCTCCTCTCCACCAGTTTCATCTACTTCTCCAGAAACTGGGAATGCGACTGCTCTCTCACAGCTCTCTAACACCTTTTAAAGACAGTATTACACCCTTCACTTCTTAAACACATATATTTGGCTGCCCCCAAGGCTAATTTTGAAACTCTCAGAACTGTTATAGTAACTGTAAACTTAAATACCATGACCTGATTGAGATCACTTAGGCCAAATCAAATATTTAAAATTAAAATAAAATTGTCTAATAATATGCCTTTTTCTCTGATTGTTGCCTTTTCTTTCCTTCTTGATGATATGTGAGCTAATTTCTATGGACAAGTGTACACACATGTTTGAAAAGCTTCCCTTAATCCAAATGGCTTGGCAGGCCAGCTTCTTCACATGACTGAATTTTTTGAACATGGAAGGGCTTAGATTGAGATGGCTTCTAGAGGAAATACCTCCAGAAATACACCCCTCCCCCCCCAAAATGTCAGAGGTGCAGAAGAGCTATAGAATCTTCCCTATAAAGGGTTTTTGGGTTCAGGAAGCCTGAGCAATTAATTGGAGGAAAGCAGCGGGCCTGCCACGGCTGTGAAGGATGGTGTCATTGGTGACTGAAGAGATTCTGGTAGTAAAATTCCCCTTTGATCCTGCACAAATACTAAGCTGAGTGAATTTACGTTATTTTTCATAAGCCAGGTGAAACACATCTCTGCTGTCAGCTGATCGCTACTTGTGGTTCTAGGAGTAGAAGCTGGCAGGAGAGTTCAGAGGGTCTGGTATTAGTAATCCATAGTTTAGAGAAAGTCTCTCAATAATATATCTTTTCTATTGAAATTAGTTTACCCTCTTTATTTAAGGTTCATTTCCTTCAACTTGGCATGTAACTGAGACATTCTGATTCTTTAATAGCTTCAATTGACCACTAGATGGCGACATTGTCCTTTTATGTGACAGCTTTGACTACAATAAACACCATGAATTTCTTCTGCCAACAACAAAATAAAAAAAGTAAAGACTAGTAATTTAAATATATCACTCTATAACAGGAATAAAGTAGAAACATATTAAATCACGAGTTTGCAGTTTACATATGTGGAAAGTGTACTAACAATGTCTTGCTTCTCTTCACCCTGAGAGAGAAGCATTTGTGCTGGTGCTCACAGACCATAGTGTGGCCTCGGGTCCTCTGGTCTCTGTGCTGCAGGGAACCGATGATATTTTATTCAAATCACTTAACATCTTTCTTGATTTTACAATATGCGGGAGTTGTGCTTTCCAAACATGCTAGCATAAAAGGAAACAAATAAATGAAAGATTCCTGGGACCTTTCCTCAGGAATTCCCCAGGAATTCCACTTCGGTAGATCTGAGCTGCCGTGTGGGGTGTCTGGATTTTCAAAAGCACCTCCACATGCTTCTAATGACCAATAAGTTAGGAAGCAGATCTCGTGGATTTAATTTTAACTACAACGTCAGAAGTCTCAAAGTAAAAGAAATCTTAATTTAATATAAAATTGCCACATACATTTTTTAGAGAAAAAGTCTTAACTAAGAATACTTAGACATCTCAATTACAATGAAGTCAAAATCATTGTAAAAATAATAAAGTTCTAATTATTGAAATATTTATTCACCCTGTGTGTCTAAAACAAAGGTGATCAAATCTGTATGTGGGGTTAAATTGACTGAAGAGGAAGCTTGTGAGTAGTGTCCCCTCCTGTGTGTTTCTTACAATGGAAGATTCTCTAATGGGGAGTGGTGGATTTCTACAGAAATCATTTCAAATATTCCAGAATGATATCCCTCTATTGTTATTCTGCTATATATTGAATGTGCATTTTTAAAAGTCACTATCACTTTTGAAAAATTTGAGGGTCCTATCAGCCATATGAAATACTAGTTGTCCGTGTCATTTCTCCTCTCCTCTCCTCTCCTCTCCTCTCCTCTCCTCTCCTCTCCTC
>JAAGEH010000293.1:26748718-26947228 GCA_011751065.1 Lasiurus cinereus | reverse complement strand
TCTCCTCTCCTCTCCTCTCCTCTCCTCTCCTCTCCTCTCCTCTCCTCTCCTCTCCCCTCTCTTTTCCTCTCCTCTCCTCTTCACTCTTTTTCTTTGTGTGTCTCAGCCTCCATTTCTGTCATTATTTTCTCTGACTCCTTATTTATTTTTTGGTTTAATGTGGTAGCTTTATACCAGCTAATCACTGTTCAAATATAATTTGCCTTGACACATTTGAATCAACTAACTTATAAGTTTTTTCTTTATCTAATATTATCTTTTATTTTTTGTAGTTAAAAAAATGTCATGGCAATTGGCATCAGAAAGTAACACCTTCTTTTTCTGGTGTTATTTTGTAGGTTTATATAAAAGCTCTCAGAAGACAATGCAAAGAGAATGGTGCTTGCTTGTGCTTAAAATTAAGCTACAGATACTTTTTAAACGTGACAAAACAATGAGGTTTCCATAAAAAAAAAAAGACTAGAATACCATGACACAATCCTTCAGTTTAAAAGTATCAAACCAGCTATAGTTATGTGATGTTTTTGTTGCTAGAAGGCAAGATTCTGGGAAGCTTACTACGTTGTTAAATCTCTGTGTCTTCATGTGTTGCTCAGGTTCTTTAAGAAATCCTTGAATTTAAAGACAAAAGACTTCTATATATTTTCTAGTTCCTAAAAGCCACTTGTAGATTTCTAAAGATGATGACAGAAAATGGAACGTGAATTGAAATATGCATTTGCTGCAAAGTCAGATACACAACTTAGAGGAATCCTCATTTGGGGCAGCTGCTGTTTTTCTTGTCATGGTTGGTGTCCATACATACCACTCCCTGCATTCCAGTGATTATCTGTGGCAGTAGGAATGGAACAAACACAATGTTCTCTTTTGGAAGTTTTCATTTCCAGGCAGAAGTTTCTGAAGCTGCAGTTGTGGGAGAAGGAGCAGGGAGCTGGGCCAGCAGAGGGACCTGGAGCACCACTCATCTGTCTAGACCCAGGCATCGGAATGTGTGTCCAAATAAACATTTATTTTCTGAGGGTTTTATTCCCTATTTCTCTCCTTTCAAAATGCACAAGAATTATCTGCAGGAAAACATTCAGATTTAGATCAAAACAGGAAAATGAAGCAGGGCTCTCTAGTGAGAGAGCTAAACTGTTACCTCTTCCCTCCCAAAAAATTGTCAGTGATTTTGATTAGCAGGAATCACTGACACTACAAATCAACCGTGTTTTAATTTTTAAAAGACACTTGAGGTGTGTTTTACAGCACCTTGTGCCTGTGCAAACTAAAAAATTAAAATAAAAACTTAAATATATTTTAAACCAAAAAAAATAGAGGTGGAGGGGAAGGCGCTCTAAATTTGGAAGATGTCAGATCTTAAACACCAAAAAAACCTGTCCTGGTCTCCAAATGTTTACCTTTCTGCAAAGCTGGCCCACAAGACTACCTTCAACTTCAAAAGGAAATCCTGGCACCTGGAAGACTGTGCTGACAGTGAGTATTAAAATGACTTGTTTAATGAGCAGCGTGATTGAACCACGTAGGGAATGCTGAGGCTGAGTTTTCTGGAAAGGACTATGTTTGGTGTTTGCATTTAGTTATGTTGTGTGCTTCCACGTTCCCTTATTTTGACAAGCTATCGAGAAAAGTTTGGGGTGAGCATTTGGGGCAATGTTTTTTTTATTTTGTAACCAGGTTGGTTGCTGAAAAAGAAACTGTGCTTCTCCATTCCTGCCTCTAATGTAGCCCAGGCTGTGCCACTTAAGTGAGAGCACTTGGCACTAACACTCACCTGAGATGCCTGCAGCCTGTGGACTCTGATGGCGGGAGTCATGAGAGAGATTCTTCTCCCTTTCGGCGTCAGGCCACCCTCCGCTAAGTAAAGGCTGTTGGGTAAATGGTAGGCAAACTGCCGGTCCTTGGGGTTGGGGGAAACTGATTCCCAGAAGTCATTAACTGCATCCCGTGCTCCTTGTTTGAGGGGCACCTTCATTTCGGATGTGCGCCTCCTTCTCCTCTGGGGTGATTATCAACCCTCGGCTGTCATTCTTCCATACCCTAGACACATTCTGCCTCGCACAAAACATACAACCATTTTCTTTAGACGTCTAACCTCAATTTCCCTTCAGACATGTAAAGCAATTACTTTTTTTTTTCTTACTAGAAAGATATGCCAAGACAAATATACCAAATTCCTTTAGTTTTAGGTTTGTCCTCTTGCTTCTGAAATTTGAACTTATTTCTCAACTAGTTCCGTTTTCTCTTCTGAATCATTTTGAACTTTTCATCATTTCCTTTATTTACGGAGCAATTAGCTGAAAGTAAGATGGTATTAAATGACCAGTAAATGTTGAATTAAAAGAAACTCGGGATCAGGAGAAAATACTGAGAACCATAGGAAGCAGTATAAACCAACTACTATCAAATTCTAAACTTCAGGGTTTACTCGTAGAAAGAATACAATTGCATATTCTATAAGTAAGCAACTTTATTTTCTCCCAACTGGTAGAATCTGACTCATTTACTTACAGAGTTCCTTAAGGTACACAGCAGGTTGTAAAGAGTCTAAGATTCTAGCCTCTCTTCATAATTTCCAGATATTTGCATGTAGCACTGTTGTTCTTATCTTCAAAGGAAAAGGAGTCTATTTTGTTCAAAGGCTTTTTACATTGTTGCCTACCTCGGAGTCATTTTGTGTGGGTAATTTTTAGGTGGGGCCACAACTGCAAAAGTCTGTAAGTCAAGAAGTATATTTTCAAAAACAGACGCATAGGCATGTCTTTAAATGAAAAAGGCTAGGAAGATTGTTGAGATGGCATAACATTGTTATTGAAGAGAATAGTTGCTTTCTTTTAGACAAAATTCTGCATTCACAAAGGCTAAGATTCCCATCACAGTGCTATACATGAGGTGGAATAAATTTACCGTAGTCGGGTTTTAAGGGGAAATGTTTGCAAGACAGAGAAGCATGGGCTGGTTGAAGGTGCATGGATGCAGAGAAAACTCCCCAGGCTGACTCAGAGAGCAAACCTGCAAGCAGCACTGGGTCCCAAAGTGAACAGTCACTCAACACAAAAGAAGACCTGTGCGTGTGTGTGTATGTGTATGTGTGTGTGTGATTTTCTGTGGCCAAGGGCTTCTCATCTCTGTGGCAGCGGAGAGTAAAGAGGGGGTAGCTAGATTTGCTTGGCGAATTCTTTCCCAGTTTTGATGATCACCATCCAGCAAATGCAAACTTTTAAATGGAAGCAGGGGTTTAACTTCTGAACAAAAGCACAGGAAATGGCATTGACAGCCTAGGGAACATTAGAGTATACCGGATCCTGGAGACAACCTCCTCCAGATTAGAGGAGGAAGATGGGCCAGATCACGGTGGCCTATTAGAGATCCCTCAGCAGGATCCTGCTAGCAAAGGCAGGTCCCTGCATACCTGCCACTGCCTGTTTAGGTCAGGTGGGTGCGTCGCTACCACTCCTTGCCTTGCTTTTCCACCAACTTTCCTCTTCTTCACTCTTCATAGGGGAAAATGATCCTGAAGTGACAATATGAATATTTGCTGCATTTGAATTTGTCAAATTAAGTAACCTTTTGGTTTCAGGGAGGTCACAGAGAGCTGTGTTTTCCCTGGTGCAGAAAGGACTTCAGAGGACTGTGTTTCTATTGTATTAGGAACATTCTAGGAAGACGTTTTATAGCATCTGCTGTTCTGCTCCATTCAGGGATTCCCAGGCTGCCACCGCCTAAAACCAGAACCTGGGGATGCTTTGATATCACATAAAGGAAAGAAATTTTAGTTACAGAATCCAGGAAAATCCATGCTTCTACCAATCTGTGTGTTTTTTTTCAGATATTATGAGTCTAATAATTGAACATTATTATTATTATTATTATTATTATTATTATTATTATTTAGCTCAGTTAGGAAGCATTATTTGTATCTAGAAAGGTACAGAGTAGTGGTGAGAGTTCAAACTTGAGACTTAGAAAGGCCTGGGTTGGTAGCTTAGTACCCACACTTTGTCACAGAAAGCCTCAGTTTCCTCCTGTGTAAAATGAAGATGACAATAGCTTACTTCATGGTTTTTCATAGTATGAAAAATAGATCCCCCCACAAAGATAATGAAGGTAAAATATTGGGCCTCTTTTGCAACCAAGGATAACTTTAATAAATGTCAGCTGTTTTTATTATTTATTCATGCAACAAACAATAACATATGGTTAAGCAATAATGTCAGAATTCTGCTAGATGCTGGAAATAAAATAAAAAGAGCAACCTAGGCCCAGTTCCTCTTCTCAGAGAGTATGTTTTCAGACAGTACAAGCAAGCAAGCTATGAAATAAATGAAGGGTGTGACAGACGCCATGATGAGGGAAGGTTCAGGAGCATCTGAACTAGAGATGAACCCAGGACTGCAGGGAGTTTAAGTAAATCTGTGGAGAAGCAGAAACCTTCTCTGGCAGAGCCACGCATGCCAGGAAGGGAATATCTGAATTGTAGACTGAGGCTTGTAGTAGCCGAGGGCAGAGTGGTAGGGGTAGGGGGAATAGGGGGCAGCGAGCAGTGAGAAGAGGCCAGGTCTTAAAGGAACTTCCATGGTCTGAGGAGGAATTCGGACTCTGTCCCACATATAGCAAGAAGCCATCAATGTGCTGTGAGCAGGAAAGAGACCTGATCTGATGGGCTTTCTGGAGGCGTCACCCAGGCCTAGAGGATGAGATTAGGGGAGGTGAGGCCAGAGTCTGGGGATGAATGGGGAGCGGCGATGGACACAGCATGCATAGAGCCAGGTTTTCACCTTTCACCCTCCAGCGGCCACACGGGGCGATGGTTGGCATTATATATTTTGGAGTATTTTCATTGGCATTTATATTTTCAGCTTACTTTCCCCTTTCTCCACATTTTAACTATGTATTGTATCCGTTTGTGTTGTGTGTCTTTTAGTAAGTCTCCTCAAATACATTCGGTGGAATGAAGTAGGAAAGGAAGAGAGGAAAGAAGGTTCTCCCAAACTCATGATCTTTTCTCTAAATACATTTATTTCCGAACACAGAGCTGGGAGGTTTCTGTCCCGGGTTTCATCAGATTTAGGAGAAAGGCTGTGTAGTAGATTCCATGCACAGTCTCACTACTAAGGCGGATGGCCTTCCCATTTTAGGACAAACGGCAGCCTTTCTTCTCTCTTAAACATCAGACCGTAATTAAGACACCTGCATATTTAAGCTGCTGCAGTCAGAACCGGTTATCGGGCGGCTCATCACTTCTTCACCCAGCAAGGTGTGTGAAAGAGGAAGACTTGCGTAGCCAGTAAATTTCATAGCAGGTTAACCCGAGCCCTTTGAATTCAAACAAAGGAAGTCCTCAACCTGATTGGAATTAACCTCCCATGACTTCGGCTTCATCTTCCCTCAAGCGAAGGTGATGCGGAGCTGCAGGCGGGAAACCTGATGGGTGTTAATGGGGGGTTTTCAAGTTTGTCTTGCTTTTCTTAAACTATTAAGAAAGAACAAAAACATTACTTAAAATGAAATCAGTTTCCAGGAAGGGGAAAAAAGAAAACTGAGAATTTATTATTAAAGAAAGAAATGGAGCCAAGGTGAAAAAAGGCCTTCTCACATCTCCTGGCCAGGTGCTCCGTGCATATAAATGTTTCAAGTTCAGCTTTAAGATCAAGGGAAAGTCTGTAGGGAGTCTTGTTTCCTGGAGACTGCTTGCTAGAACTGCTATGGAATACAGGCTGCCCATTTTTTATTTCATTATTAAGGATTAAAGGCAGGGGGTACGGGGGGGCGTGATTCTAGAATGGTAGTTCCTTGATTTTCATTAACTTTGTACAAGATAGTGAAAAGCAGACTTCCAAGGGAGGGTGTGCATATGGATTTGGGGCCACCAGCTTCACCCCCTTACCTGTCATCCCTGCTTAACATGAAATTGCCCTTCCCCTCAGGAGCTCAAATTACAAGAAAGCTGCCCCACTGCAACGATTGAGAATCTCTGTGCCTCTCAGAAATCCTCCCGGTTTTCACAGGAGTGTGGAGGGAAGATGAAAAGAATTTCACATGAGATCGCTGGTTGCTCCAGACACCACGCATGGCTTAGCAATGCCTTGGAGAGCTGCTCACCGTTGCCCAAGTTCTCTGGCCTTTCAGCCTTTGAATACACGAGCAGGAGGCAGCCCATTCCTCCGTGTCAACATTTGAAAAGTCTGCTTTCTTACCGCTAGTGCCACAGCCTGTCATCACAACTAAAACACACCTGAAGTTACTTTAGTAAAGTGCCTAGGAAAGTTTAGCAATAAAATAACATGCCTGAAAAGAATGCCTGATTGTAGTGGTGAGGAATTTTATTACAAAAATCTCGTGGTGTGGCGTCATAAATTCCTGTTCCAATGATAGACATAAAAATAAAGGTATTGATTAAGAGCGTGGCCTTCAAAAAGAATAAGATCATCAAAATAACAAAAACTAATTTTCTGATTTTAATCATTCCCAGCAAGCAATGTTTTAAAAATAGAATGGGAACTCAGAATAATAATAATAATAATAATAATAATAATAATGACATCCACTGTCGATTAACATTTTTCAACCCCATGACAATTCAGGAGGTTCAAAGTCTAGACCAAAAGGCTGGAAATAAAGAGAGCGATGCGACTTGTCCCATGTCATATGTGACAAGCAGATTGTGAAAATAAAAAATGGAGCCTATATATCCTGACTCTGATTCTTATGATTTCAATACTACACATTTAAAAAAAATTACTCCTAGGTTTTGTAGCACAAAAGTAGGCTGCATAATATGAGTGGTGAACTAACAACTAAAGAAGTATTGTTTGGAATAGTATCTCTTACTGTATATTTTTAACTGAAATTCTTATATGCCTAGAGCCTAATTTCTTTTACATTATAACCTCACTGTTTCTTTCATGTTGATGGCTACACTTTATCATGGTTATTTATTTTAAAAGTTGAAATCAATATTGATATATCCATTGTCTTTATTCTCTAATAATGAAGATAGTTAAAGATTGTAGATTTGTAGTTTCACTTACTGGTTAAATGTGAACTTCTGCTTGAAATGGAACAATAGCCTAGAAATAAAGGTTTAAAAATGTTTTAGTGCTGTGTATATTGATCCTTAGACCTCTGTGAGGTCTTGCTCTCTCTCTGCTTTTAAAAATGTTTCTGACTGCTGCCGCTCCATAGTCTTTGATGCAGAGGCTGTTAGGGAAACCTCACTTTGAGAACAGCATCATTGAGGGCTTTTGCTAATTGATTATGTCTTAGGGAAAAAGTCATACACAAGAATTTTGGGGATGCTGAGCTTAGTCATGATCAGATGTGGGATTGAACTCCCTCTGTTGCCTCTACCAGTAGTGTCGTAGTGGGGGCCTTTAAGGAGAAGAGGTGTGTAGCTCACTCACTTGCACAGCAAGCTCCCACTCCCTCCTACTTGGAAAACGGGGCTGGTGACTAGCACACAGAGTCAGCTAGAGAGAAGATGGCACTGGCCTCAGAGAGCTTAGAGTCAGCAGATCCAGCAGTAAGTAGACGCTAGTGGGACAGTGTCATGCTCATTAGGAAGGCACAGGATCACTGGACCCTCTTGGAAACAATGAGTGGAAATGTAAAGTGAAGAGTCAGTTTTGTCTCAGCATAGCCATCACTGTTACTCAAACTAAGGTGATGGTGATAGCTAATGCTTTTCTACTGACATTCTTGTTGCCAGTGTATATGGTGAAAAGTTGTAATAGTTACTGATGTTTTGCACCCCAATTTTTTTCTAACCATTATTTTGTGTTATTGTAAGACGACTCTGCTTAGGGTTGAGTTGTTTGGGGATAAAAATGAGAAACCATAAGGAGAATTAAGCTAATAAACAAACCAACAAAATGAATGTTTCAACTTGGATCATCTCAGAAGCCAGGCTGCATATTTCACCAGGGCCATTAATAGGGTCCCTCTGGTTGTTATTTTTTTTTTAATTCTTTATTGTTTAAAGTATTATATATGTCTCCTTTCCCCCACATTGATCTCTCCACAGCCACCCCCACCTTCCTGTACATACACTCATTTCCCTAGTGTCTGTGTCCATTGGTTATGCTTATATGCATGTATACAAGTCCATTGGTTGATCTTTTATACTCATCTTCCCTCTGAAATTTGATGATTTCTTTGATGCTTCTCTGTTTCTGGATCTATTTATGTTCATCAATTTATGTTATTTATTACATTCTGCAAATGAGTGAGATCATGTGATATTTATCTTTCTTTGACTAGCTTATTTCACTTAGCATAATGCTCTCCAGGTACATCCATGCTGTTGCGAATGGTAAGAGTTCCTTCTTTTTTGCCAGAGTATAGTATTTCATTGTGTAGATGTACCACTGTTTTCTAATCCACTCACCTGCTAATGGACACTTAGGCTGTTTCCAGATCTTAGCTGTTGTAAATTGTGCTGCTATGAACTTAGGGGTGCATATGTCTTTTCTGATAGATGTTTCTGATTTCTTGGGATATATTCCTAGAAGTGGGATTATTGGGTCAAATGGTAGTGCCATTTTTCATTTTTTGAGGAAACGCCATACTATTTTGCACATTGGCTGCACCAGTCTGCAGTCCCACCAGCGATGAAGGGGGGTTCCTTTTTCTGAACATCCTCGTCAGCACTTGTCATTTATTGATTTGTTAATGATAGCCATCCTAACAGGTGTGAGATGGTACCTCATTGTCATTTTGATTTGCATCTCTGGGATGATTAGTGACTTTGAGCATGTTTTCATATGTCTCTTGGCCTTCTGTATATTTGCTTTTGTAAAGTGTCTACTTAAGTCCTTTGCCAATTTTTTGATTGGATTGTTTATCTTCCTTTTATTAGGATGTATGAGTTCCCTATAAATTTTGGAGATCAGGCTATTATTGGATATAACATTGGCAAATATTTTCTCCCATGCAGTGGCTTGGTTGTTATTTTGTTGATGGCTTCTTTTGCTGTGCAGAAGCTTTGTATTTTTATGTAATCCCACTTGTTTATTTTCTCCATAGTTTCCATTGCTCTAGGAGCTATATTGGTAAAGATATTGCTACTTTATATGTCTGATATTTTGCTGCCTATTGATTCTTCTAAGATAAGTTGTTATTTTTTCAGGGACTTCTGTTTTAGTATTATACTGACCACTTAAATTCTAAATTACTGGGTAGTTTATAGAGTTCATTCCCATGCATTTTTTTCTCTAGACCATTAAACAACCCTATATCTTCAATCTGGTCTGAGCAGATTTTATTATCCCCGGTATACAGAGGAGTAAAGTGAGGCTTAGGGATGCATTAAAAATAGGGAAAGTTCCTAGTAGAGACTGGAACTTAAAGTTCAAATCCCATCATTTTTTTCTACTACTTTCTACCTTCCTACTATGAATTCTCAGTCAGATCTTCAAAAAATTTAAATGAGATCAGCAGCTGTAGCCAGCATTTAAAACACTCAAAGTGTCTCAGTAAGTAGCTATTTTGGGAGCTAAATGATCTTTCAACTACCCACACTTCCAAGCAACTCTATCTCAGAACTAAGGGTGAATTCAGGAATTTTTCCCAGCTTAAGAATAGAGGATCCTCTGGGAAAATAATGTTAAAGGTTGTGGATCACCAGTCAATTTTGACTGGTTTTATTATTTTTTTAAACCAAACCATCTGGCAGTTGTGTCTCATCTCCTCCTGCTGCCAGTGGCTGGACCCACACACATTCAGACCTCACACAAAAATGCCTGTGTCTGCACATTTTCACTGCGAACAGGCATTTTCAGTCAAAGCAGGAAGAAATGAGGCTCTGCCTGTCTGTTGCAATAACATTAGTGTTATCTCCGTGCAGGTGCTGTTAGAAGTGCGAAGTTAAATGTAGAGCCCTGGAGATGCCTAGGAGCGCACATGAGATAAGCACAGCCATTCATGGAAGACCTAAGAAACTGAGAATTTGCAGGATAAACTTTTCACCATGACAAAGTAGAGCCATGTCGCCTGCTCCAATGAGATTGACAGCAGGGTATAATGACAATAAGGTTAGTAGGGTGCATGTATGATGCAGAGAGGTGGAAGAGATATATGGGTGTGGTTGGTCAGAATGAGCCATGGTATTATTAAATACCAATGTAATCGGGGCTTGGGAATAAAAGGGCTGAAATCTGAGTGTGGCAAAGTCAGTCTGGCTACATATAAGCAAAGGAAGGGTAAAGGACAAATAAATGTTTATTGTAGGTCCTTTGACAAGAAGGACTGGTCTATCAGTGGCCAGCGTTTCAGAATTCAGGGAAGCAGAGAAGCAACTGTGCAATCAAAGCTGCACCTGCCAATGGAATGTGCGGGTGAAACTGGCCTGGGACTGCGCTTGCAAAGGCCGGGGAGAGCTGTGCCAGCCCTTGGGACACTGAGGAAAAGCTGGCGTCCACTGGCCTGCTGACCCATTTCACTCTCAGTCTTTCAACTGCTGCCCCCCACACACATACACACACACACACACACACACACACACACACACTACATACACATAGGCATGAACACCATGTGTATCTATAAACATGTTTGTTTTTTATGACTTTAATTTTTAGAGCACTTTTAAATTCACAGCAAAATTGAGAAGAAAGTACTGAGTTTTCCCTTTTATCTCCTGCCCCCACTCATTCATAGCCACCCCATTATCAACACTCCCCACCAGAGTGTTATGTCTCTTAATATTGGTGAATCTACATAACACATCATAATCACCCAAAGTCCAGAGTTCATATTATAGTCACTCTCAGTGTTACACATTGTACAGGCTTGGACAAACATACAATGACATCTATAATGACATCTATGCATCATTATAAGTATCCTGCAGGATAGTTTCACTGCCCTAAAAACCCCCTGTGCTCTGCCTACTCATCCCTTCCCACTCCCCACCACTAGTTCCTGATCCTTTTACTCTCTCCAGTAGTTTTTCCTATTCTAGAATGTTGAAATCCTACAGCATAGAGCCTTTTTAGATAGGCTTCTTTCACTTAGAAATGTGCATGTAAGTCTCCTCCATGATTTTTCACAGCTTGATAGTTAATTTCTTTTCAGCACTGAATTGTCTGGATGCACCATAGTTTACTCATTTATTCACTTACTGAAGGACATGTTTATAGATCTGCTATAAACATCTGAGTGTAGGTTTAAGTGTGGACATATTTTTTAAAATAGACTTTATTGATTTTTTACAGAGAGGAAGGGATAGGGATAGAGAGTTAGAAACATTGATGAGAGAGAGACATCGATCAGCCGCCCCCTGCACGCCCCCTACAGAGGATGTGCCCACAACCAGGATACATGCCCTTGACCGGAATCGAACCTGGGACCTTTCAGTTCGCAGGCCAACGCTCTCTCCACTGAGCCAAACCGGTTTCAGCTTAAGTGTGGACATATTTTCAACTTCTTTGGGTAACTGCCAAGGAATGCGATTCCTGGAAGGTATAGGAAGAGTATGCTTAGTTTTATAAGAAACAACCAAACTATCTTCAATAGCTTCAAACATGTTTGTACCACCAGCAATGAGTGAGAGTTCCTGTTGCTCCATGTTCTCACCAGGATAGGTGCTGTCAATATTTGGGGTTTTGGCCATTCTAACAGGTGTGTAGTGGTGCTTTGATGACATATGATATGGAATATCTTTTCATATGCTTATTTTTCATCAAAGATTTCCCACGTCTTCTTTGATGAGGTGACTGTTAAAATCTTTGGCAGTCAAATCTATTTTTTAATCAGATTATTGTCTTATTGTTTTAAGACTTTTTTGTATATTTTGAATAATAGTCCTTTATCAGATGTATCTTTTGCAACCATTTTCTCCAGGTCTGTGGTTTAGCTCCTCACCACCTTGACATTTTCTTTCACAAAGTAGTTTTTAATTTTAATGAAGTCTAGATTTTCAATAATTTTTTTCAGGAGTTGTACCTTTGGTGTTATAGCTAAAAAAGTAATTGCCATATTCAAGGTTATCTAGGTTTTCTCCTGTGTTATCCTCTGGAGTTTTATAGTTTTGCATTTTACATTGAGGTAAAATTATTCATTTTGAGTTAATATTTATGAAATGTGTAAGGTCTGTGTCTATATTCATCTTTTGGCATATAAATGTTCAGTTGTAGAAGTTGGTTTAAAAGACTATTCATTGTTTTATCTTTGCTCCTTTGTCAAAGATCAGTTTACTATATATATGGGGGTCAATTTCTGTTCCATTGATCTATTACTTAGCCAATACCATATTGTCTTGACTTTAATTGTTTTATAGTAAGTTTTAAAGTTGAGTGGTATCAGTCCTCCATCTTTGTTATTCTTCAATACTGTGTGGGCGATTCTGGGTCCCTTTATCTCTATATATAAACTGTAGAATCAGTTTGTTGATATCTATATACTAACTTGCTGAGATTTTTATTGTGATTGCATTGAATCTATAGATTAAGTTGGAAGGAACTGACATCTTAACAATATTGAGTCTTCCTACCAATAAATATAAAGTATCTCTCTACTTACATAGTTCTTGTAGTTTTGTAGTTTTCCTCAGATAGTTCTTTTCATATTTTGTTAGCATTATACCTAAGCATCTAGTTTCTGGGGGGTTTTATTATAAATTGTATTTTGTTTTTAATTTCAAATTTCACTTACTTATTGCTTTTATACAGGAAAGGCATTAACTTTGTATATTAAACTAGTATCCTATAATCTTGCTGTAATCACTTCTTAGTTACAAATTTTCGTTGTTGATTCTTTCTGATTTTCTACACAGACAATCATATCATCTGTGAACATAGTTTTCTTTCTTTCTTTTTTTATTTCTTTCTTACCAACATGTATACCTTTACCCTTTTTTATTTTATCGTATTAGTTTGGACTTTTAGTACAATGTTGAAAAGGAATGGTAAGAGAGGACATCTTTGCCTCATTTCTGATCTTAGTAAGAAAGCTTCTAATTTCTCAGTATTAAGTATAATGTTAGCTGTAGGTATATCATAGATATTCTTTATGAAATTGAGAAAGTTCCCTCTATTCCCAGTTTACCGAGATTTTTTTTTTTATCATGAATGGATATTGGGATTTTACCAAATGCTTTTTCTGCATTTATTGATATGAATATGCTTGCTTTTTTTTTTTTAGCTTGCTTATGTGATAGATTACATTAATTGATTTTTGAATGCTGGCCCAACCTTATATACCTGGGGTAAATCCCACTTGGTCATAGTACGTAATTCTTTTTATATACTATTGGCATGTATACTTACTTAATTTCCTATTTACTCTTATAATGTTGTGAGAGGAGAAATTTTCTAGACATTTAAAAGAGTTAAATAAATAGGAATGTTGGTTTATGTCATGGACTCAGCATGAGGCATGCATTTTCACATTCAGCTTGATCACTTTATTGACTTCTGCAAGTAACAAGTCTGGGGTTCTCTTTGGAGAAGATATGGTGGTGATTAGAGTCTCTGCCACCTTGCACTTAACTTGCATTTGATGTTATAGCCAAACACTGTATTATATTCATCTTACTTTATACACACAATTTTAGGAATATGATTTTAGGATTTCAAATATATGCACTTAGTAAAGAGTTCACTACACTATAAACTATCTCTTTGCACTTCTTATAAATAAAGAAGCAAAATGCTATTATTTTCAAGTTCAAGGAGTTAGAGACTGGAGTATAGAAATTAGGAGAGTTAAGGATCGGTTTTGATAACCACTATCAATTTATTGCATTTTATAGTTGGATCATTTTTTCCCCACTCTTGTAAAATGGAGACCCAGAATCAGCTGCACATTAATTTATTCAACATCTATTAATTTCCAGCTATATACCAGGAACTGTGATAAATATGCAGAGATAAATAAGGCCACTGCCTTAGAGTAGCTCACAGTTAAATGGAGGCAGTAAGCAGAATAATAATAATAATATCAATGCTCTAACTGAGACATAGCTAGACTTTTCTGGAAAGTTAGAGGAAAAAGAAACTCTACTTCAGGGAATTGGCATTTGACTTGGGTCTTGAGTACTTTCTGAATATTCTCAGCAATTTTCTTCAGAGAAACAAAGCAAGGATTACTCTGTCTTCATGTACCTCACAAATCCTCTCCCCAAATAATTGAGATTTGCTTCTAACTGGTGATTGCTTCAGTAATAATGTGTGTTATTACTTATTATATAATTAATAGATGTTGAACAAACATATATATTTGTTTTTCAGGGTACAAAGTGTTTTCTTATGGAAGTCTCAGGAGAATGCCTTTTAGCACAAGTATGATCCTCCTCCCCATTGCACATGTGACAGAGCCAAGCACAGAAAGATAGGTAACGTGCATCTTGGCCTGCTCAGAGATATAGTCTGGACTTGAACCTTGGCTTCCTTCTGATTCCCCAAACTGAAATATTTCCTCTTGTTTCACTCTGATTACATAAATAATAAAGTCCAACAGCAGCATTTCATTAAGCTTCCTGTTTAAAATGAAGCATTTTTTATTTATACTTCTACTGCAGAGATGTATGCTCATCATACCCAGATATCCATTAGCTAAAAGAAATTTAGAAACTACACTGTCCGGCAAGCCTGGTGTTCCATCCAACCCAATATTGTGTTGACAACAGAGGCCTCGAGGGATTTATCAGGAAAGGCCGTAGTTTTCCTCTCTGACATTAACCTTAAAGGTTAGGTGTACTCTCAGAAGCCATTTATGGCTCTGACATTCATAAATTTGGCCAAAACCTTTATGAATCCATTTATATTCCTTGCTTATACCTCCTTTGTGGTAATGAGCTCCATAAGTTTATTATTTTCTGAGTAAAGTAATGCTCCCTTTCATTTGTCACTTCCCTCTGTTTGCAGGAGTCCTCCTCTTCTAGTGAGGAATTGAGAATTATGAGAATAACTGTACTTGTGTTTACTTTACACATGACCTGCAAAATTCTCAAGGTTCATTATATTTTTCTTAAGCAAGAGTATATAAAACTGCATACTACATTTCCATTGCAGAGGGATCAATATTTTATTTGAACATTAGGATTCTGTCTTCTGGCATATTTTCTGTACCCTTGATGATGCTAAAACTTGTTCTAGAGTTGCCTTAGAATAAGCTCATTTGGGTATTTATGATACATATTTGCATGTTGAAGGCAGCTCTGAACTGGCTTGAGGAAGCTTGAGATAATTTATTCTAATTTGAACCCACTTTTAGAGAGTAGGTATATAGTATGTTATGTTAAATATCTATATATATAAAAGCCTAAAGCAACTGGCCTGCAGGGATCAGGCCAAAACTGGCTCTCCCAAGGGGTCCCAGATTGTGAGAGGGCATGGGCCAGGCCTAGGAATCCCACTGGTCCATAAATACATGTATTTTATAACTTACTAGAGGTCCAGTGTACAAAATTTATGCATGGAGGGGGGAGGTGTCCCTCAGCCTGGCCTGCACCCTCTCTAATCTGGGACCTCTTGGGGGATGTCCAACTGCTGATTTAGACCCTGTGGGATTGGACCTACACCGGCAATCAAGCATCCCTCTCACAATCCCGACTGCTGGCTCCTAATGGCTCTCTTATATGCCTGCCTGATTGCCCCTAACTACTTCTGCCTGCCAGCCTGATCATCCTCTAATGGCTCCCCTGCCAGCCTAATTGATGCTTAACTGTTCCCCAGTCAACCTGATCGCCCCCAACTGCCCTCCCCTGCCACAACCCGCCTCCTCTGCTGGGCCCTGCCTCTGCTGTGCATGTGGCCATCTTGTGACAGCCATTTGTGATGATGTTAGGGCATGATGTATGAGGGCGTGACAACCACCTAGGCTTTTATAGGATAGATTATCACTATGTATTATAAAGCATCATAAAGAAGTTGAAGAACACTGATTCAGTGTCAAGAGGTGTTCTAAAGCCATCTCTGAACTGTGGTTTGTAAGTTTATTAGGTAAGGGATTGAATTAGGTAACTTTCAGGATCTCTTCATACTTTAAAATTCTGAGTCCCTGATTTCCTCATCCATTGATTAGGAACTTAAACACACCCAACTCTATCTTCTCTAAGCCCCAATAAGCTTCCCCCAATTCCATTATGATTCATTTCCTCAATATTGCTGCACTGTTTACTTTTATTCCTATTTCCTATTTGAAATGAAAAAAAATTGTAATTTCTCTTCCCTAACCCGTTACCAAAATAATGACTTTTCCCTTAGATTATTCTTAAGTGATGGGTCTATTTTAGGCTCCCCATGCTTGTCTAGTTTAGAGGTACTAGTAGATCTTGAATGCCCACTCTGAATCCCTCCTCTCCTAGGTGATCACTCATGTAATGCATCAATATAATTTATGTGTCATTATTGACAAAGGTAAATATTGCTCCAAGTCTCTCCATTTGCATCTTCGAGTTTGCTAAAAATCCTAAGACCAATGGTATCCATCCCAACCATATTTGTTTGTTGACTTGGGTTAAAATTTCCTTTAGCATTGACCACTTATTGATTTCACCATAGGAAGTACACATTTGGTAAGAATTACATTATTTGCCCCCTTTTCAGCTAACAAATACAGGGCTGTAAAGTTATCAGTCATTTGAAAACAGCACATTCTGCTCAGCAAACAAACACTCATCATACATCCATTTGTGATTCAGGTATCTGCCAAGAAGCCTATGAACTCATAGGTCCAATGATCTCCTCTCTAAAATGGAGCTTATGACACTCATGCCATGAGATGTACTGGAACTACATGAGGAATACATAGCAAGCTCTGACACACAGAGCATGTTTAAAGAATGTTGGTTTAACTCCTATTTCTTTCTAGTTCTCTAACTGAGCCATCCAACAATGCCAATAGGAGTAGACCACAATAGTCGAGGCATTCAAGGGAGCATCAGGACACTGACTCCAGGAGAAATGTGAATCACAAATAGAGAAATACTGTGGTCTGTGAAAACATAAGCAGATTTAATGTCTTATAAAATGACCAGATGAATGCTTATTATGCTTCTAGTCATTGCCAGTTGCGATGCACTTCTTATTTTGCCGTGTGGCTTGTAGTAACTGCAGTGATCCAGATCTTCCTCTTAGGTAGTCCTCTTTACTCAGCTGTAAAGCTTCAATTGTCCAGGTTTGACATCAGGGCTGGCTTCTTAAATGATGTTCCTTGACAGTTGACTCCTTCTCTCAACCTGCCTGTGCTGGCAGGGAGTTACTGCCAGAAGAGAGTTAGTTTCTGCCATCTGCCTGAGTATAACTCTTTCTTTCCTATTCACCACTTAGTACCTGTATCTTTTCTCTATAACTGAGGGGAGGAACAAGGGAACAGAAAAGGGGGGAAAGGAAGTATAAATCCTGGGAAAATCTTTTGAAGATCCTAATTTTACATTGGGTAACATTTTATAAAAGTATCCCTTTTTGATATCTCTAAAACTAAGATGTAATCATTTAAAACTCTTAGTTAGAAAAGGATGAATGGCTTCATTTTAGAAGGAATCAGTTGCATATTTATTGATAAAGGCACTCTGTTAATGCTATAAGATTTACAAGTTGAGTTTTTAAAAGCTCAAATCCTTTCTCAGGTACCTAGTAGAAGGCCATTGGTAGACACCAGAGATTACAATCTCTCTATATAAAAGCCTAAGTGACCAGATGACAGGCCAGTTGCTATGATGTGCACTGACCACCAGGAGGCAGATGCTCAATACAGGAGCTGGCCCCTGGTGGTCAGTGCACTCCCACAGTGGGAGTGCTGCTGGCAAGTGCAGATGTGGTGGTGGCACGAGCCTCTCCTGCAGACACTCCCCCTGTGTGCACAAGCTGCAGTGGTGGCATGCATAGTGGGACCAGGATGAGTGGGAGCAGTACAGTGCCCAGCCCAGGCTTGGGCTGCTCCCTTGCCATCTGCCACCTGCCATCTGTGGCCTGCCGCTTTGCACACTACTTCGTGCTGTGTGGGATCAATGTGGACAGTGGGTTGGACCCTGACAAGTTGGCAGGTAAGGCCAGGCTGTGGCAGCACAGAGGTCCCTGGTCCCCACAGGCCAGGCTGAGAGACCCCACTAGTGCACAAATTTGTGCACTGGGCCTCTCGTGATGAATAAGACATATATTTTGTCTTCATTCCATTTAGAGACTGAGCAAGGAAAGCATGCATATACTTATATATACAAATAAAAATAATGTCAGGCTGGGTAACAAGGGAAAAATAAGGTTTACACTGGCAAGCTGTGGGGAGAGCCTGGTACCAGAAGAAGTAATTAGCAAGGGACTGAGATGAAGCATTTTCTCTGTTTGGGGCAATGCGAGGAGCTTTGTTTAGAAGGATCTAAGGAGCATGAGAGAAGAATGTGGTGGAAGATGGGCATGGAAAAGCTGCCCAATTCTCCTTTACACCTTTATCTGCATTACTTCTTGCGAATGCCATTTTCTTACCTTAGTACTGGCATCAGTACTTTAGGTCTCATTCTGATTTGGAGAAACAGAGTTTCTTCTGAAGCCATTTTGCCATCTGAATATAACTTGGTAGATAACAAGATGATTGCTCAAAAATTCATTTCTGGGTATTTAAAAAAACATGGGCTATGTGGGTGGCTCACAAGAGAAAGCTGGAAGGTTTTTGAGAAGTGCTGCTGGTAATGGTGTTGGTTTTTTTAAAGCAAATACCTCATGCTTTGCAAACAGTTCGCCTAGGTTTGAATCCTGGCTTCCACACCCTGTGCCTCACTTTGCTCAACTCTGAAATGGGAATAATAATAGAACCTATTTAGCACACTTTAAAAAACAATGGTATGTTATTTCACAGAATAAGAAATCCAGAGGGAAGGCAGCTTTAGGGTTAACTCAGCATTCATATTGTCACTGGGGATCCAGTTGCTTTCTTTTTCCTCTGGGATGCTTAGCCGATTGGCTTGGTGCTTGGGCTTCTCAACTAATGGTCCCAAGATGACATGGCCATTTCCTTCTGGTGCTCATTTTGAGTAGTGAGGGAACTCTTTCCCAGAAATCCCCAGAAGATTGCCTCTCATTTCTCCTGGTTTACAGCTTCTCATGGTAGAATGTGCCTACCTTGAATCAACACCTGCCAAAGGGGACTATTGACAAAGACCAGTCATGATTGCTCCCCTGGGGCTGGGAAGGGATCAGCTTCTCTGAGCTCTTGGCAAGCGAGGGGTAAACACAGGATGAATATTAGGGCTGAGATAGCCAGGAGGAAGGGGAAGCAGGGGCTTTGGGCTTCCCTCAGAGGATCTACCCCACTTTCTCTGTAATAATCTGAGAATAAAGTAAAAAGATCTGTAAATATACTTAGCAAAGTGCCCTGACTGGTGTGGCTTTGTTGGTTGGAGCATTGTCCAGCACACCTAAAGGTCATAGGTTCAAACCCCAGTGAGGGGTGTACAGAGGCAACTGATTAATACTTCTCTCTCACATCTAAGTTTCTCTCTCTTTCTCCCTTCCTCTCTCTCTATAATCAATGAGCATACCCTAGGGCATATAAATAAAATTGTTACCCAGCCTGATATTATTTTTATTTGCATATATAAGTATATGCCTCAAAAATACTTTGCAAAATTTCTAACACATGATAAGCCAATAATAAAATTTAGTGGTTATTATAATTTTTACTTATATCAGTATTTAATGTTATTTTATTTAAATTGTTTTTTTTTTCTCTAAAAGATGTGGGCAGAATCACCTTTCCCTGTGTAGCCTATTTTACCTCAGGAACTCTATTCTCTCAATGATGCAGTAGGAATTCACCAATTTCCTAGTGTATCTAGAATGACAATGCTTTTTTTCCTTCAAGGCACATACTCTTCAGGATATGTGCTCTAGGTTCAGAAAGTCAGAGCCATATAGATAATAGTTGCCTGATACTTCTTAGCTGAGTAAACTTGGGCAAGATTATCTTCAATACCTATCTTTAAATAAGTCTGATTTTGGTTCCTACCTCATAGAGTTCTTATGAACATTAAATTCATTCCCTACAGCAGCACTTACACTGAGTGGCCAGATTATTAAGACCACCTGACATTGGTAGGGAAATTAGCCATACACTGCATCGTATGGGATATGGAAGCCAAAGGCCTGTTCAAACACCTTTGCTGTCTGCAGTTACCAAGATAAAATGTCTCCAATTCACACAAGAGAACAAGGATTGAACAGTCGAGCATTGGGAAAAAATCAGGACAGACAAAGCAAAAGGCACTGCTCTGCCACAATGGTGGTCTATCAGCTGCAAATAATTTCTCTTCTCTTCTCATTCGTACAGTTGTTTTAAGGCAGGAAAAGTCTCCATTTGGTTTTACCATGCTGTGCCCTCCAGTGTCTCTTTGCTTTTACGTAATTTACTCTGCAAACAGAAGAATGCAAGGCCTGCCATTTGGCAGGCCTGAGAAAAGCCATACAATTCTTTCTAAATATGAACTAACCTCTTGGAGTCGTACCCTGTGGTACTGGGAAGTTGGGACCCTTCCCACATGCAGCAGGCCAGGCTCGCTTGGCTTTCCTAGAAGTAGTCCATTTCCCATCCCCCAATATTTATAGCCTCCTCTTAAGGAAGAAAATGGGCTGTACTAGGGAGTCATATTAAGATGGAAAGGGTATGTAAGCTGCCTCGGTAGTAAAAGACAAAGACACAATTTAAATTCATTTGGTTGAAAAGATAAATGCAGATAAAAGCCCAGGATACAGAAGCCAAATGCTCTGGCCCAGGAAACAGACAATGGACTTGGCTGTGAGCCACTGGAGCTGTTCATCTTTGCTTAGGGCTTGGTTCTGAGCAGCTGCAAGCCCTACCGAGGGCATCTAGCCTAGCACTGGGTATGGAAGAGGACCACTGAGTGAAAGGCTGGGCAGTGGGGCAGACAGAAAGGTCTTGACCAGGGCAGGATACAGACGGGTGGAGAGGGAGCTGTGAGGCTTCAGGGGCTACACAGGGCCCTGTGAGATTGCGGATGCAGCCCGTTAGCAAAGAGCTGGCTGTGGGTAACAACAAACGCTTTTGCCTCACATAAATTATTTTCTGAGAGTAGTTTATTGAGTTTTAGAGGCAACATCAAGGTTTCCGGGTCTTTGAGTTCTTGGTTAATGTCCTACCAGCTAGAAGGAGAAATTAATAGCTACTTACTAGTAACTCATAGGAAGTAATTTCTTATAATTTTTATTTTCCTTTCGTTATTGCATTGAATTAACTATTAATCTGGTAAATAGTTAACTCATCTTCTACATCATTTCCTGACTTAATTCTGATCTCTTTAACTCCTGGCCACTCAATTATTTGAGGTCTTGCTTCTCTCCTTGAACTTAAAATTGCTGTACTTTCTCTTTCTCTTCTCCTCTGGGATTGTTAGTCCATTTGACTGTTTTTTGTTTTTTTCAGGTATTACAGGATATTTACCTCTAAGGATACACCCTGACATTGTGACCAGAGTACCTGCAGAGTTTGCCTTACAGCACACACATCCCCTTCTCCATCAATTTTGGTTTGGGTTTTTCTTGGTCAACCCACTAGTAAGATCCCATTGAAGTACACACTTCCTGCCTTCTCAGAGGAATACTTTACAGTTGTCACTAAATATATTGCTTGCCAAAATACCTTTCCAGCTTTCCAGGGTTTTAACTGTATTTCCATTGCTTGTAGGATGTCACCATCAATGAGGACAAGGAAAGGAGGGGAACATGATCTTACAAGAGTCAATATCCCTACTTTAGCATCAGCAGTTGTATTTTGGGGGAAAGAATATATAACTATTGGCCAATATGAGGGGAAAAAGAAAATGTACTTTAAGTAGGCAAAATTGGGGAGTTTGAGGAGAGTCTCTTGACTTTTAGGGCATGATGTTTTTGTATCTTCAGGCAGAGAACAATGAACTGTCCTGATGACTTAGATACTCACCAGTCAAAATGGTTTAAATGTCACTCTCTGAAATTAATGGTCTTCAGTTTTTCTCCTGCCTTGGCTTAAAGTTCCAGTGAAAGCAGTAGGTTCCCAGGATGTCTTGTGCTTTTTGTTTTTGTTTGTTTGTTTATGATTTACAATGAGCGTAAGTTCAGCAGCTGCCAAGTCAGGGAAACCAAATTCCATGAGGTTATGATTGCTAATGGAACTCATTGTTCTATGTAATAATTCTTGTTAGTACTGATGAATTAAAAATTGGCTAAGAATGTTAAAAATTATTTGGCTAGTTATTTTCTTCTACGGAATTACCATTATTGGTTAATCAGACAAAATGTTTATAACTGCCGACATTTTATTATTTAAAAAATTTTTTATGAACATAAATTTTTCTCATAAAACACTTATGCCTATCCCACCACTTTTGCTTAGGTAAGTTCTTTCTTTGGACTGAGTGTAACCCTCTAATCCAAACTGTCACTTATGACAAATTAGGGCTTCCAGGACCACAAACACAGATCCTGTAGATCACATGTTCCAGAGATGGTGAATGTGACTTCTCCCAAGGGCTGGATATGCAGACCATTATATCGTCTCACACTTTGAGAGTCTCCCCTTTCCAGACTTACTGAGCATCCTTTGATTGTGCTGCATCTTTATCTCTGACCTCTAAGTAGGGTCACTGTTGTAACAGCCAGGAGAAAGCTTTCAGGGATGAATGAGTGCTCAGAGAAATCAGGTGGCATGCTCTGTCCAGCACAGTGATCATTTCTGACAACACTGATGGACGGACTGCCCCTACAGCCCATTGATTTCACTGTCAAGAAGATAAAATGTAGCATATTGATGAGCCTTTGTCATTACTTTGCCAAGGTGTCTTGTCAGATAAAAGACCAATAGAGGAAACCAGCTTAAGACAGGCCATCACATCAATTTTCTTGGTGCTGAAGGGAAGAGAATGAACTGTGATATTTAAAGTAATCAATGCCTATAAGGATACTCTTAAACTCTTACAATAAATTGTTTTGATTTGCACACACAAAAAAAGAAGAGTGGTTTATAAAAAGGATAAAGGAAAATGGGCCACAGACGTTGAAGTAAAAGATTTCCATTCACAGTGATAGTAAAGTTACAGCTGAGACTCCTTTTTAATGTTTACCTATAGTAAAGGCTTATCTCTATAGCATGAGAGTGTAAAATGCCTTGTGCAACCTATTTTAACTCCCAAGTATTGGTTCCTGGAACTCACGGCTGAGAACATAGGTCACTGTATATTCTTCATTTTAAATTCAGAGGGAACTTCAGACTGGGGTGCCAGTAACCTAACCAAAGGGATTACTTAAAGGTGCCATTTGAGCAACATAAGAGAGAAGCACCTTTTTCTAACCTCTCATGCCACTGTCCATTCATTTGCTTTTTGTATGAAGTAGACTAGAAAAGGGGCAGGAGATAACTTCTAGAGGCTCTAACCCAGCGGTCCCGGTTTTCTCTTATTTCTCTAAAGGAAAAAAACAGCAGTTTTTATTGGATTTTTCTCTGAAGCCAAAAGGAGTGGGAGATAAAAACCTTCTCATAAAGGTTGTTGGTGTCAGCAAGAAACAGATACTCCACCACACTTGACATTTCCTGAGAAGTAGGATTTGCACACTGCTCTGTGTTCCAGGGACAGAAGCACTGGAGGAAGATGGAATTACAGGGCTGGAGGGAGGAGGCATGAATCAGCCCTCTTGAGAATTTCATGGTTCCCAGGAATGGACTGGGAAAGGATGCAGAAGATAAATAGGTTGGGGAGGGGTGGCTATAATTTTGCTGGGGACTACTGCAGGTTGGAATGAGACGTGGGAGCCAGTTGAAGGTCAGCTTTTGAAGATGCATTAGATTTCAAAATGAAATTCCTTCGAGTTGAATCCTATGCAAGCAGGGCCAGTGAGACTTCCTACTACCCATTTCTCCTCCACAGATCACAGCTTTAGTAATGGAGCTGCCTGCAGAAGAGTGCCAGCAATTTTTGCACGACTGCCGTGTGATCACTCATATAAAGGAAGGTAGCTGGGCCAACAAAGAAGAGGACTGTTTGCCATTCATGGGAATGTCAGGACATGGAGCTTCTCCCTCCCTCTTCCCACGCTTGCTCTAGAGGAAAAGTGCAAGGAGGAAGAAGCAGGGAAAGGCTGTGGAACCGAAACTAACCTTCCTAGGAGCCCCACTTCCAGGTCAGCCTGCTGCTGTGGATCTGACCTCTGACTGTAGACATGAGAGGAAGCCCAGGTGAAATTGATCATAGTGGCCCACACTGCCATTTGCAAAACCATGAATTAAACAGATTATTTTTGTAGGCACCACTAAGTTTTAGAGGAGTTTGTTTGTACAGCACAAGCTATGTGCTGTAACATTATATGATGTTTAAAAACAATAAAGAATCTTTAAAATAAAGTCACCGCATAGTCCCATCACCCTAAGACAGCTCAGCATTTTAGAATTAGTATATTATTTAGCCTTATCCTAAAATTCCATTTGGATATGTTATTCTAACAATTTCTGATCACACTACTTTTTCTTGCTGGTACGTATGTGCAGGCACACAGAATTCCCTTTTAAGACACCAGAAAATGTTGAGCAATTGCTTGTGTTGGGTCACCTTCCATACCAGTGCTTCAGCTTCCTGAGCATTCAATTGAATTTTCACAGCTCCGCTGTGTCCTTGGTCGGATCAGAGGCCAGTCAAGAGAAGCAGTGCCAGAGGCAGCAGCTGTGCTGGCTGAAGCAGAAAAGATCACTTCAGCCAACCTAGGTGGCCACTGACAGCATGCACCTTGAAAAAACATCTTCTCCTGGAATTCTTCAGGTCCACTCTCATTTTATTGAGGAAAATACACATTTTATTTTCCTTGGATTAGTCTTTGACATTAAATTCTTAGGGGGAAAAACATGTTAAAAGATAGTCCATGCTCCTTCCCTTCATCCCCCCCAATGATATCCTTTTACTTTTTAAAAATTCTTTTCTCCAAATGATCAACAGCTTCATGACCTTTAATCCAATCAGACCAAAGTGAGATCTGCTTGGCATGGTTGAGAAAATAGCTATAAACACAGGACTGGAGATGTAAATTTTGTTCTTGGCACCAAAATAGGACTGTATTTGAACATAAACAATACAAAAGTTATGACCACAGAAGAAAAACATATCAAAATTGTTAAAGATTTTGCTTGATTCAGTCATCAGTTCAAATGGAGACAGCAGTTAATTAATTAAGAGAAAGCTGAGACTCAGTAGGGCAGTAGTGGAAGAATTAGGAAAGATCATTGAGAGCAAAAATGTGTCATTAGAGACCAAGGATAAGATCATTCACACCTTCATATTCACTCTTACTTGCACAGATATGAAAGTTGGACGGCGAAGAAGGATGATAGGGAACCCATTTATTTGTTTGAAACGGGGTGTAGGAGGAGAGCTCTACAAATAGCCTGAATCACCAGAAAGACAAGTGGGTCCTAAAGCAAATTAAGCCTGAAACATCGCTGGAGGAAAAAATGACAAAACTAAAGCTGCCCTACTTGGAACACATTATGAAATGGCAGGGGTCTTTGGAAAAGACAATAGTGCTGGGAAAAATAGAAGACAACAGGAAAAGAGGAGGACCAAATATGAGCTGGATCGACTCCATAAAATAAATCATAGTCATGGGTCTGCAGGACCTGAGCAGTGCTGTTGAGGTCATGACATTGTGGACATTATGCATTCATAGGGCCACGGGATTCAGAGCTGATTGAAGAACACATACACACACACACTTCAGACTCTATTCAGAACATTTTATGCTTTCTCACAGCAACTCTTAAGCTGGGTATTATTGCAAATTCCATTTTATACTAGACTAGAGGCCCAATGCACAAAAATTTGTGCAAGAGTAGACTTTCCTTCCCCTGGCTGCCAGTGCTGGCTTCCCTCTGGCACCTGAAACCCGGGTTGCTTCCTTCCTCCGGCTGGCTACCAGCAGGTACCCGGGACCTGGGCTAATTCCCTCCAGCCCCGGCTTCATCAGGAAGGATGTCCAGAATGACATCAGGAAGATGTCTGTCTAATTAGCAAACTCCCCTTTTATTATTATAGATTATTATTATAATGATACTGAGGGTCAGAGTGGTGAACTAACTTTTCCAGAGTTATGTAACTATTGATGGTGGGACAGGAATTGAATCCCAGTTCTATTTGGGTCGGTAGCTTATAATCTTAATGCAGAGCTCTATGTAAATCAGATATTAGTGTGTCAAAGATATGAAAGGTGAAAAATGCTTTTAATCAATCACCTCGCTATTTGGTTTGATACAGACTAACCTCTTGCTGCTAATAAGTTGAATTTACCAGATGCAATGTGATTGATGATTCCTTATTGGAACAACATGCCCCCATCTTGTCTCTTCTAAGATCTGGCTTGATATGAGGTAATTTGTGGAGGACTTGATGTCTAGTGTTATCTAAGTTCATCAGTAACCCCAACTGTTAGCAATGTAGCACCTATAATCCTTAAAGCAAATACAAGTATTTTACTGCCTACTGTTACTTTATCTTCACATTAGAAGAAGATTCATTCAAAGATCACTAAAGGATTTACTTTTTGTCTTTTCTTTTAGGAAAAATGTATAATAGTTCAATGGGCTTTTTCTATAGGGGTACTGCCTTAGGAAAAGTGACTTCAGTGATTGTTCATGAAAAAACTTTTAAATAAGTAACAAATGAGTGAATGAATGTTTGAGACCCCCAAATTTGACATAGGAATATGATTAACATTGCAGGCTAGTAGCAAAGTCCTGGTTAATTTATTTTGGTCCACAGCACAATTCCCAACTTTAAGAAATAATGTCTGACTTAATTTCAGAGGCAAAATATTTTTAAGGGTAAAAATAAAAACAAAAAGTGGTAAATTAAAATGTTAGCTGCTAGTTCCCACTTTATTGCCTTTTCTTTTTGCTTTCCTCCCCCAAAGCTTATTTATCTTTACATGAAAAATCTCTGGTACTTATCAACTCTTTAGAAAATTCTTTTTCCAGGTGTGTAGCTCAGCTACCCACTCTCCCTTCTATCTTCTCCAGGCCCTGCTGTGTCCTTGGCCCTGTCTCACTTCTCACGGTCTTGGATGGCCTCAGAGAGTCAAGGTTTCCTGACTTCCCCACTTTTTTGGCCAACTGTGGGGAAAACTGAACATAGTCATTGTGAAATGCCTCAAATGAAAGTTTTTACCACTTTAGAAGTGATTTTAAATAAGAGATTAAAGTAATAGTTTCTTAGTGGCCACTTAAATTAATTTTTCATTGAAAACTTATTTTATATTACATCAGAGGACACAGATAACCATTCCAAAGTGTTCAGTTTCTTCTTTCTACTGACCAAATTTCTAGCTGCCTGATAAACATCCTCTCTCATTTGTCTTACAGACATTTCAGATTTGACACTTCCAGAATTCAAATGATCATTATTTCTCATTGCATGAGGCTTGCTCTTTTTAAAAGAAAAATTCAAATGCTATATCATAATCACATAGTTTGAGCACTTACTACACAATTTTGCCTTTAATAGGTACACATATTTGTTGAATTAAAGAAAATCCTAAGGTAAAAAGGTTTTCTACCTAAAATTCATAAATAAAGGCATTGCCCATAGCTATATGGGGGTGGGGAGGAAGTGGAGAGAATTGGTAGAGATGTAAATAACTTCTAGCTACTTTCTAGCTAAGGGACAAGAAAGCTATGTTTTTTCATTTTTTTCCTTCAATTTGTTCAAACTTTTTTGTGTCACCTATAATTCAAAAACAGTTTAATGGAAAAACTTCAAGTGTTATATATATAAGAATAATTTTACCAACATGGAATTTAAACATTTTTATTTATTGAAGGTTAATTTTTCTTTTCATGGGAGAGCACCATGAAGTCCCTATAGACAAAATCATTTCCACCAGGCATCTGGCAACAGTTTCACTAATCGAAGGTTTCATTTTGAAAAATAAAATGCTTAGTTCTTTCTTTGAAAGGACAAAATCTTTGCCATAAAATGGTTTCCTGTGGGTCTAAGTTTGTCATATTTACTTCTACAAAGTGGCAGCTTCTCCCATGGCTTCTATTTTCATTTGCTTCGTATAGTTCTGCTTCACCTTTGCTTGTAGATCTTTCTGGTAGATGTCAACAGAATGTTTCTGTCTTAAAAAACAGCGTTTACAAAGGGAAAGACTGGACCTAGTGAAAATGAGGTGGGTAATCAGCATCAGCTCTCCTCCTTGAAGGAAGGTCAGCCCCCATTCAGGGAGCAGGGAGTATTTTTCTAAACACGTCCATTCAGGTTAGATCTCTCCACCTCAGTGATATAGTGAACAAGAAGGTTCAGGCTTTTTCCCAAGAATGGCTGAGATGCTTGTTCAATGAATGAGTGTGGCCTAGAGATAACTTTTAAAAATGCTTTCTCCAAAAAGCATTGGGTCTAATGGAGACTGCCAAGTTCTGGACAGCAAGTAGGAAGGAAAATTGACGTCTTAGCTTTTGGAACAAGTACTTTCTCTTCCCACACATGTCCTGGATTGCTTAATGCTTACACAAAGCCTAGGACCATAAAATTCCTCCCTTGGAGGAAACAGAATCAACCACAACCTGCCCATTACAAAAAGCAAGCAGGCTGCATTATCCTGCAGGGTTGAAGGATCTTTGGCTCCAAAAAGTCTCCATTTTTTTTCAGGTGATTTGTAGAACTGCTGAACCATCATCCTCTCTAGGAAGCAGGAGATAATAATAAGCAGGTTAAGGAATCATTAAGGCAAGCCTTGCTCATTGATGACGTTTCCTCCACATTCCTCATATTACATGCTTTTAAAGCTTGCCCCACACCGGTTTACAGTGCATTAGAACTCCTGCTGAAAGGAGCAGCCTCATATAATATGGAAGAAGACGAAGAGCCATGAAAGACTGCATTGAGCTTGTCAGCTTAGACATAGAATAAACGTCATCTTTGTGGTTCAAGCTGCCATTATAAACTCTTCTTGTGGTATGTAGTTCTTACCACAGTCAATACAACTAGCAGATAAGATGTGCACCATTAAGGTACATTGCAAATGAAAGGGGGTTTTCCTGCCCAAGGAGCTACACCGCTCATAGTATAAGGCTATGCAGACCTTCATCAGCCGGATGCACTGTTTTGTCTGGACCTTCACTATGGACATTTCTATTAGCATCAGCTAATCCTTGACCCTCCTCTTGTGTTGCTATTTGGGTTTCTTCCGGAGGGTGAATTGATGCTACCGAGTTTAGCCACTTTCGCTAGTACATCATGGAATAGGACTCCAAATAGGTTTTGGCATGTGTGCTGCTTAGTGGGGGTTGCGAATTGGATGACTATTCACTCCTAACATTTTTGCACCCCGTCTGTGATCAGGGAGCGGCAAAAAGTTGGTGAAAGAAAAAAAAGTTGTTGACAGCACAGAAGTAATAGAGTCTTGAAGCCCTGGCTGGGGAATTAGACTGGTCTACAGAACAGCAAGGCTGTATGGGTCAAGAAGCAATGAACCTTAAAATAGCTTTAAAAGGAAACAGATGAAAAGAATGAAGAATTGACTGGGACACACACAGGCCTAAAAGCAGACAGAGAGGAATCCTAGCAATACTAACAAAAAGTATGAACTACTGTCAGCAGGGAAACTAGTAGAGGCAGACATTTGAGAAGAAATAGGTTTTATCAGGCAGTCAGAAGAGACAACCTTCTACTATACATAGAGCTGCTGCTCAATTTGTGATGGATGCTGCCTCGACAAACCCAGTATAAGTTGAAAATGCACTTACTAACCTAACCTACTGAACATCATTAGCCTTCCTTAATGTGCTCAAAACACTTGCATTAACCTATAGTGGGGCAATTATATAAGTTTCATCTCAAGAGTAATTACCTTCTAATCAGAAGCAGGAGACACCAGTGGGCATTTTGTAGACATGAGGGAAATCAAAACACAAAACACAATGTCCAAAACACTGGCAACACAGTACATAGAGTATGAGATGTCCACTTTCATGGTTAAGTGGCTAACTAGGAGTTGTGTTTACTGTCCCTGCCCAGTATCATGAGAGGGAATCAGACCACGTATTACTAGCCCAGGAAAAGATCAAAATTCAAATTTTGAAGTACGGTTTCTACTGATGGATATCATTTTCATTGGAAAATTGAAAAATCATGTCAAACCATCCTAACTTGGAGACTGTCTGCATTTCAGCTGATGAGGCATGCACTCGAAGGGAGTTTGGAGGTTAGTCTATTGACCATGAAGAAAGTAGAGCCAGAGAATGCACTGTATCAGGTTTTCCTGCTAAAATAAAAGATAATAATAATAATAATAATAATAATAATAATAATAATAATAATAAACAAGTTCTGGCCACAGAATGGAGGAATTGAAAGAAGGCAGAACTATGGAAAAAAAAACTCCATAGGGACTTCTGACAGAAATCAGGTAAAAAGTGATGGAGGCACCAGGGCATTTGCTGTGGGCAGTGTAGTTCCTGGGCTGGTTTGGAAACATTCTTGTCATCTGTGCTCTCAGATCTGTTTCCTGCCTGACTGTCCTTATTCTCTGTTCTCATCTTTGAGAATTACATTTGTCAGGTTGCCTTTGTTCTGGCATCTAGGTTGCTGTGGATGGTGAGAGATGTGGTTCACAGTGAGAAAAGGGGAACTCCCAGGGTACTTCTCCTTTCTTAGCATGCAGAGTCTCCAGTGAGAGCTGTATCTCTTCCTGGCTTCAGCAGGCTAGCCTCTCCCTCCTCCCTCCATTAAGCCAGCTCCTGCTGAGCTTTTAGGCCTGTGTGTGTCCCAGTCATAATTCTGCTCAGTGGCCCCAGCATCTGGGCCCTTATACTATCCACTCCCTTGTCCCTTAATCCCAGGGTACTTGTGAATCTCTGAGTGTCTGGCTTCTTCCCATCACTTGTAGTATCTTGTATTAAATTCTCCACTGGAAATACCTAAAGTGATTCCTGTTTTCCTGGCTGTCAACCACCTAACATTGAAGCCTCTCTAGATTTTATATATAAATGAAGCAAAAGAAAGAATTTGCTTGAAAGGTAAAGGATGACAAGAGCAATGTCTTCAGGCAGTGGTTGGCAAACTGGTGCCATGTTTTGCCGCTCTGTTGACTAATGAGTTTGCTGAACACTGGGATAGGGGCTTAATCACAAGGAACAACAACAGCCTGTAATTATTGAAATTGAGAGTCTAGATCAATAATTAGCAAACTCACCAGCCAAAGTTTGCCGACCACTGTCCTAAGGAGAACAGCGCAGCTTGAACAGCTCAGAAGTTGAAGATCATGTTTATAATAGAATTATTATTTTTTCCAGTTTTAATGATTATAATTGACATACAACATTGTGTTAATTTTGGGTTCACAACATAATGACCTATAAACACAGTGTGAAAGGATTATCACAATATGTTTAGTAACCATCCATCCTCCATAGCTACAATTTTTTTTTCTTTCTATAAGGATTGTTTTTGTTTTTGTTTTTGTTTTTTACAAAATCTTCCTAAGTTAGGTTTTGACCTTTATTTGGGTAAGTTATATAATCTGAAATTAGATCTTATATGTCTTTGAAATAAGCATAAAAATGTTGAAATGACCTATAGAATTGAAATGTAAGTTGCAGCCAAGACAATAGACTGAACTCTTGTCATTTTCTTAGCTCTTTTATAGATGTCTGAAGTTTTAATAAGATATTTATCTATCATTTGTGCTTTAGTCTGGTTATCCCCAGAGATGATGCTTATGTGTATTTCAAGAGAACTGTGAAAAGATCCATATAAATATTACTGTATTTGACAATTACTTTAGAGATGTCAGGAATGTACTACTTGATATTGTACAGTTGACAATCCTCAGTATATGAACTCTTCAAAAGACTTTTATATTTTTCAAAACTTATTATCATAATGCCTAATGTAATACAATATGTCATTATTATATTATCATAATGCTTAATATAGTATAATGCAGTAATCATTAAATATAGCAGATAAAATAATTATAGAGACTGAGACTTTTGTTAGAGTTTGGCATCATCTTCTCTTAACCCTGCTGTATAGCTTTCATTTTTAATAACATTTGTGATTATTCAATAATGAATCACTTATATAACATGTTATTTTTGTTAACAAGAGGGAAATCCAAGGGCAATGTTCTTCCAATTTCAAGTTGTACATTTCTTATAAACGGCACCTTACTATCATATAGGAGCCTGGAAATTAAAATTTTTCATCTTAAATTTAATTTAGATATGTACCCAAAGAATGTGGCTTAGAAGCAGAATCTTGGAGAGTCATCTCTTTCTTATGTGACTAGAATCATGGTAGTATAGCAGCCAATTGAAATTCTAGCTTTAGGGAAAGACATTAAGGTTAACACACGTCTTGAGGGGGAAAATTTCTAGAGGCAAAGGAATGTCTCCTTGAAAATGCCACATGATATTTTTAAAAGAATCCAGGTGTAAGTACTTCTTACCTGGTATCTATAGAACATAATCCCATGTTGTTAATATTTCTCTTCTGACTTTGTTTTTGAATGTAATTTCCTTTTACATTCTTTGTTCTGGTTTCTTTAGAAATGTTGCATCAATAAGCTCTTTTAGATCAGACAGGTCTGCCTCTCCTAAGGAAGCCAATGCACAAAACAAGGTGTTCACAGGCAAGAATATCTGCACTTTTACTTTTCTTGTTTAATGAGACTATAAAAGTTACTTTTGTATTTTTAACATGTTTTCTATATTTTTTTATAAATGTCTTCACACTTTTACTGCTATTTTAAATTTTAACTTTCAAAATACTATGATTTACAATAGTCAACAGACCCCAAGTGACCAACCTTCTGAATCTCAAACTCCTTAAACATCTTATTGGCTATATTTAGCTGCAGAATTTGGGTCCTGGTGCATTTTTGGTTAATCTCACTAATTCAAACTATCAGATTTTCTCTATCACCCTGTAATTCAAGTAAAACCCACAATTTTTTATTTTTTTATTTTAAAATTAAGAAAAAGTGACACTTTAATTAACTATAAGGATAACCAAAGTCAGCAAAACCATGTGTGCTCTTCTATCAGCATGACACGTATGGTTTCCCATGTCTCATGTTTTAGACTACACATACTGATGTTGTGGCAAGTTCTTCCTTTGAACACGCTCATTGCACTCCCTCTAGTGATACACCGATGTATAAACATTGTTTCTGTGTGTGAGAGATGGAATTTCCCCAGAGGCCCACAAAACATTTAATGAAGTGTGAAGCACAAACATTTCATTACAACATATTGTGTACTTTTGCCTTTAATAACTACATTCCTCATCCAAGAAGTCTCAATAGCTTTCAGAAATGAGTTACTGTAGTATTATTTTCCCCAGAATATAGTTTTTCCGTGACAGAAACAGCACTTTCCTAAACTATTGTATTTATTAGCAACCTGTTGCCCTTCGACACTAGTGCTATTTTCATCGACCCTGGTCGAGTGTGTATCTTTTAAACTTCCTTTAAAAATTATTAAAATAGTTTTATGTTATTGGATTCTTTTTTCTTCACCATACACAACCACCACTGAAAACGATACAAAGAAAGGAAAAGTATTCAGTCATTGAACATTACATTTAGCGGAGAATTACATTCTGAACTACAAAAGTACAAGCATTTAATGGTGAGGTTTAGGGGGAGTAGGGAGATCTTTACTCGACTGAGCACAAAGGAGGCAGATTAGCTCTGAGCTCCTGAATTTTATTACTTCTCACTTTGGTTCACTCCAGGATAACTCTCCATCTTCTGCCTTCCTTCCCTTCCTCCCTAAGGCAGCCCCTATTGGCTCTTCTGTACACATCAGGAAGTTGGGAAGCAACTTGCCCTACTGACTCTGAGCTTGTGCCAGTTAACAGAAGTCAATAGTTGTCCAATACCATAGTTCCAAATGGACATGTTAAAAATAAGCTTAAATGTTTACAGCGTGTGTGTACCTCCATACAGTATCCTAGACACCAGCTTTTTCACAAAAGTAAAACAACAAAAACAGACCATACAAAAACCTGTGGCAAGTGGTCCTTTATAATGGATGTAGTATTCTTTTTAAAAAATTGATTCTAGAGTGAGGAAAGGAGAGGGTATAAGGGAGAGAAGGGGGGAGAGAGAGAGAGAGAGAGAGAGAGAGAGAGAGAGAGAGAGAGAGAGAGAGAGAAATATTGATCAGTTGTCTCAGGTATGTGCCCCAACTGTGATCAAACCCTCCAACCTGCACTAGTGTCGAAGGGCAACAGTTTGCTAACGCTTCAACCAACTGAGCCACACCAGCCAGGGCATAATGCATATATTTTTAATTTGAAATTATATACAGCTCCTGAGATGAAGTAGGTCACATAATGTTATCTTATTGTTCTGTTTGCCCTAGAATCATAGCTGCATCTCATGGCATCATGATTATTGGTTCCTATTGGTAGACTGTTCAGTCAGAGTTTTGGGAAAATTGACAAGAAAACTATGGAGATGCTGTAGTACAGAGTTTTAAGTGGTTTGTTTGGGTAATGGGGTGATTGTGCAAACAGAAGTGAAGCTAGGTTCCTTTTTCCCAGAGCCTTCAGGGCTTGGAGAAATAGTTACCCTTTCTCTTCCTTCTCTAACAAAGAAATATTTCATTGAACATGTACTAGTATTTTTATGTTGTTGTTTTAAATATTTGTGTTCATTAAATTGGGGCTTCTTTATTTACCATTATTTCTATTAGCTATAATCCCAGAAGCTGCTTTATAATACCTTAATAATCCTGGCATTTGAGTGATGATCTGTCACTAATTCATTAGGGAAGGCAGAAGGAATTAAAGCCCATTGGTAGCCATGGAGTTGGGGATGGCAATAGCCAATAACCAATATTTTAAATACATGAAATACTTTGCCTTGGTCAATGAAGACCTTCATGGTTTTATCAGTGAAATATATTATCTAAATATTTAACATTGCTGATTTTTCATTCACTTTTTAATTATCAATATTGTATGTCTAAATCAGTGGTTCTCAACCTTTCTAATACCGTGACCCTTTAATACAGTTCCTCATGTTGTGGTGACCCCCAACCATAAAATTGTTTTTGTTGCTACTTCATAACTGCAATTTTGCTACTGTTATGAATCAAAATGTAAATATCTGTGTTTTCCAATGGTCTTAGGTGACCCTGCTAGCGGTTCTCAACCAGAGGGTCAAACTGCTGCTGTAGAGCCTAAGACTATCGGAAAACACAGATATTTACATTGCGATTCATTAACAGTAGCAAAATTATAGTTATGAAGTAGCAACGAAAATAATTTTATGGTTGGGAGTCACCACAATATGAGGAACTGTATTAAAGGGTCGCGGCATTAGAAAAGTTGAGAACCACTGGTCTAAATGATCATTAACAAAGCAGCCTTTATTTTACCTTCTTGGATTATTTTTCTTGGAAGGTAACCTGTTAAGAATGTTATCAAAATCTATGTTCCTAACCTGTGAATGAAGTTAAATTGGCACTTGATAAGGTAATCTTAGGTAAATTTTGATTTAAAAAAATAAGAAAAGTTATTTCAGTAATTTATGAAATCTATGAGGTATACATACCAAGGTTTAATTCTTGGTCTATAAAGTTTCTGAAAAAAATAAACTATTTTTGGAGGCAAAATGAACAAATGGCTACTTTCTGTACAGTATAATTTTTCATCAGTGGTAAAATAAAGAGGAGACAGTGAGAACCCTGTTTCTCTGCCACTTGTGTTTTTTTTTTCATAGTTTTTGGTAAACTAAGTAACTTATTTGAAAGAGTGTTAGTTAGTGATTTAAATGAAAGAATTATTAAAAAGAAACATCAAGGTTTTTATTGACTCCAGTTCTCCTTTTTTAATTCCTTGTTGCACTTATTTCTACATTTACTCATTCATTCATTCATTCGACACATGGTCATAGAGCATTGCCTATGGGCATGTGGGAAATACAAAGATGAACAGACATGAGTTATGCTTGTCAGTATGCCTATTAAATATGACAACTGCTTCAGATTGGGTCAATCCTCTTGGACTACTTTTATCACTCCTTTCTGTATGATGGAGGTTGGACACCTAAGAAATAAAAGTTCTCAGATTCTCTTGTAGCTAGAATTCCACATGGACACTTGGTCTCACCAAACAAATGCACCCACATAAGACTTTGGAAATGGCGGTTATGGTGGGGTGATTGACTCTTTTGGTGGAAACATTTGGTTTCCCCAAGGCAACTGAGATTTTATACTCTCTCTTCTATCCCTGGTGTTGTAGGTACTATGAGCTGAGAGTAGAAATGGAATTTCTGTGTTCACAAGGGAATGTTTGCGTATAGTTACTTTGGCTGTATTGTTTCTGGATGTGAAACAGCCTACCAGTAGTTCTGTAAGCTATGTAATAACCCGTAATAAATCCCATCTTGTGTAAGCTAAATAGAGTGGATTGTATTGTCTGTATCAAAGTACCCCGACCTTTATGCTACTCAGTTGGCGGATATCATGGGCACAAATTACTTTAGTATCAAGAAAACAATAATTACTGCTATAGAAAGGTAAAGATAAACTTGTTCAGAAAGAGATGTTGATACTTGAGAAAAGCTTTGGAAGGTGGATAAAACAAAGTTCTGGAATGGGAAAAAGGGCACACCAAGTTCAAGAAGAAGAGGAAGAGATAGGAATGGGAGCAGGGATGGCACACAGAAACATAATAAGCAACAATCAGCTATAAGATATAGTGTTAGAAAGATAAGTAGAAAAAATTGAGACACTGAAATTTTTTGTGTAGGATGGAAAAGATTTACTGATTGATTTGTTCATTTAACAAGTGTTTCTTGAGACTCTATGCTGTGCCAGGCATTGTGCCAGACAGGACTCTACCTCATTATGATTAATTTAGTAGCAAAGTAAAGAATAACTTTTAGTGATGAGAGCACTGATGACAGGGAGCCAAGAGGCTTTTACCTTAGTCTAATGAGAGATAATGAGCAGTGACAATAGGGATAGAGTTACTTTCAACTGTCGGCTTCTTTACTTGCCCATTTTAATTGCATGGCACAATATTTTATTTTGCTATATTAGTTTAAAATTCGATGTATATATTTATACATACATAATGAGTTGTGGTTTACTTATTATTTCATGTATGTATGATATGTCACTTCCCAAGAGATTGCAATTTCCTAATGAGTAAATGACTGATATTTTAGGCATGTAACAGGCACCTAATAGAAATCCCCAAGCCTACATAAGATTTGCAAAAATTATCAGAGAACTCCATGATCCTACAAAACCATATCTAAGCCAGGTGTTAACAAAGGTCATCCAGGCTTTTGTGGCTCAAAAAATTTTATCTAAACTTCCATTTCACCTATAGAGGAAAACTTAGCAGCCAGGAGAACTTTTGAGTGTCCTCATGGGACAGGTTTGGATGGTTAGAATTATGTAGGTCTCCTCTGGTCCCAGGTTCCTGGATCATCTACAATGATTGGCCAGATTATTATGATCTCTGAATGCATAATAATCTGGCCACTCACTGTATATCCTATATAATAAAAGGCTAATATGCAACCTGTCCCCTCAACCTGGAGTTCAACCAGTAGGCATGTCGGCCAACTGCCCATGTCCCTTCCCTCTGGCCAGGCTGGGGAGGACCCCATCCATGCACAAATTCATGCATCCGGCCTCTCTCTCTCTCTCTCTCTCTCTCTCTCCATATGTTATATCTATATACTGAGTGGCCAGATTGTTATGCATTCATAGATCATAATCTGGCCACTCAGTCTATTTATCCCAGTTGTGCCCTTTTGTTCCATGATGAGCAATACCCTGGCTCTTTAACTGACCAGAATACCAATATCAGCATTGGTATAGAACAGACTTTTACTGATGAGTTAGGGTCACAGAGAGAGTGTATATTAAGACAGGCAAGTTCCTTTTAATTGGTTATCAGGAAGTCCAGCTTCTAATAGTCTTTTTGAGCACCCAACCCATCAATCCCTCTTCAGTCATTTCCCTGTCAGGGCAATCTTTCCAAGGTACTGGTTTTTCTTTTGTTTTGCTTTGCTCTTCTCTCTCTCTATTTTACTCTCATCCTCAGTTCTCATTAATTTTCTAAATGGAACAATTCAATCATACATAGTTTCCTACTCTTTTCTCCAGGCCAACCTCCTGGATTAAGTTTAGATCCCATTTCTTCACTCAAAGCCATCATCCATTATGGAATTTTCTTAAACAAAAGGGGCCCTCCTGTGTTATCAAATAATATATATTTATTCTGCTATACATGTAGTAGCAAAAATATGTTTCTAGGGAGATTCCTCTGTGAGAGGAGGACTTATATTTTCATCAGGAAACAGGAAGTAAACTGGCAAAATAAATTGATGCCAATTTATGAAAAATTGTATATATGGAATTAAAATTTCAATTTTTAAACTGTGTTAAATTCTTAATTCAGTTCCCCATTGAATAAAGGAGTGATGTTTAAACAATTTTTTAACATATTTAAAACTGTAAGGAGCAAACTTAATTTTCTAATCAATTCTACTGGGGCAATGTTGGAATACTACTTTTTAAAGAGTTGTTGTGCTCCATAAAATGTAAATTTATTTCAATGCCTTTGGAAGTTTAAGTTCTAAATAATTTTCTATGGATCAACCAAAACTTTTGAAAAACTGTATGTATAGTTTTTTTATATATATATTAATTAAAATAAATTACTCTATTTGCTGCTAATAAAAATAATACTGTAAGAGAATATACAATGACATAGATTTCAAGATTTATTATGTAAAGAAAGGTCTACAAAATACTATAAATCCATTTATATAGAATACTTATTTATAGATATATATGCATATATAGATCCATATATAAGCATATATATTAGGGTATATATATTTATACTTATATTATATATGGAATATATATAAGATGATTGCAAAAGCCTTATTCTCTTGCCCATTTGTAAGCCAGAGATATATTGGTTGCTGTGAAATCACAATTCAGTTAACAGAGGTGTCAGAAGCTTCAAAAGCCCGGGGAAGCATTTAGTTATGCCAGGGAAGCTCTTTGCTTCGTCCGATGAGTCCCATGTGGCAGGTTCACACTGATACCCCACAAAGCCTGGAAGGAGAACATTGTACTGTACAGAAAGAGCACTCCTTCTCCCACCTACTCATTGGCTTCCTAATATCCTGCTCTGCCTCATGAACAAGCAACCCTCAGGCATGTTTCCTATTTGGGATTAAACTCAGTCTGTCAGTTGTTGATAGCATGTGACCCATCTCAGTTGACTTCTCTGCACATATAAAGTACTTTCAGCTCAGAAGTCTCACTACTTTCCATAATTTAATAGTCGTTTATTTTTGGGCAGAGGATATGAACACCAATGAAAGGAAAGAGTCTCAGCCTCTCCTGTTTTGAACTAGGGAAAGGCTTACCTTCCAAGTAATTTTTAAAATAGAATTTGTTGTAGGCATTTTCTGACTATAAAAATAATGCATTTTCATTTTGGTAAATTTTGAAAAAGTAAACAGTAACTGTCATTCCCAGAAATAATCATTGTTAGTATTTTTTGATCTTTTACTGGAGTCTTGTAAGTACATTCCAGGGTGAATAAATGTGTATATTCTGTATAAATGGAATCATAGTATTTAGTAAACCTTTCTTTACATAGTAAATCTTAAGATCTATCTATGTTATTGTATAGTCTCCTACAGTATTATTTTTATTGGCTGTAAATATAGTCATTAATTTAATCAATCCCATACTGTTTATATATTTTGGTTGTTTTTAATTGTTTAGTATTTTAAATCATGCTTCAAAAAGGCATGTGCTTGTATTTGCATTTTACATTGCACTTTATAACAAAAGAAAATTCCAAGAAGCACAATTTTGTCATTAGAAAATATGGAAACATTGTTATTATTTTTTATAAATAGTGCTAATTTGTGTTCAAGAAATGACATGCTGCCTATGTGGTTTTAGGAGGATGGCCATTTCTTAGGTGATTATTTTGATTGTTATTATTTACCTTGAACTTTTTTATTTCAGTATTTGTAATTTTCAAGCTTTTTCTACAAAATACTTTATTCTAGTTTTCTGTTACTGCCGTAACAAATTACCACAAACTTAGTGACTTCAAAACCCTCCACAACTTTATCATCTTATAGTTCCTGAGGCCAGAAGGCTGAGATAGATCTCACAGGGCTATAATCAAGGTTTCAGCAAAGTTTCCAAGGGATAATCAGTTTTCTTCCTGTTCCAGCTCCTTGAGCATACCTGCTGCCTTGGCTAGTGGCCCATTGCATCTTCAAAACCATCAATGGTGGTTAAGTCCTTCTTGTAACACCATCTTCTGGTTCTGATTCTCCTGCCTCCTTATGCCCTTGGAATTCCATTGGCCCACCTGGATAGCCCGGCATTACTGCTCCATTTGCAGGTCAACTTATTAACAACCTCACTCCACCCTTGCCATGTAATAGAATATGTTCATAGGTTCTGGGATAGGACATGGCATATTTGATGGACTTTATTCTGCTTTCCACGTTTTTCATTTCTTAAAGGGAAAATACAATGTTTAAATTTTAGTGCATTGGTACATACAATTTGAATTCTGTATCCACATTACCTCTGTGTGTGTGTGTGTGTGTGTGTGTGTGTGTGTGTGTGTGTGAAGCAATTCTATATGTATGGCTTTAGAAAAATTTCTTAAGCTTCCTTCTGTCTAATTTCTCAGACAATTTGTCTTGGATGGCTATGTCTTTTGATAAGCAGCCATGATACATGGGCTTTAGAAAGGAAATCTAGAAAAATCATCATTGTGAAAGAAATTGCTACATTGATATATTCCACACTCCGGCATTTAAAAAAATATATTTTGGTTGTACTTCTATGGCTTTTCTTTCTGTTGCTGATGCTCTACAGGATTTCAAAGTACTCTCATTACTTCTGGCATTGCTTTTTGGCTAGGTACAAACAGGTTACAGACAGACCAGTAGACTAGGTTTTGTGGTAGCCCTTCTAAAGGATATTTATTCCAACCCAAAGATCTAGAAGGTACGTTGCTTTTGTGACTGTGAGTGACCTAAAAATAGCGTGTGACTTGCCATGCATAGGATGTCTGTCATAGAGTTCAGTCCTACTGTGATCGACTGAAGCAGACCGAGTGCCGAGCAGGTGCCAGCAAGCACTCGCTCACATTGATGGAGTGCGAGGGGCCACCCTGTAAAAAAGGTTTCCAGTGAAGTGATGGGAAATATATTTTTCTTAGCGTACACTTGAAAAGAAAGGCAGGGAGGGAAGGAGGGGGAGACCGACCACCATGATTGAGCTCCATCAGGAAGCGCTCCAAAGCGAGAGGGGACAGCTCAGACACAGTTTTAGCACCTCTGGTTTTCAGAACACAGTTGGATGTAATGTCAACATCAAGGAACTGACAGAGAAAAGCTAACTGGTGTGAAAAAAGAGCCACCCCACTCCTTCTGCAGAAGCTTCTAAATACCAGTTGTCTAAACCTATTGGTAAGCACGGATGCATTATTAATGAAGCCAGCAGCCTGCCTGGTGCTGCTCATACGGTTCAAGCATTTAGTAGGAAATATTTCTGTGAAGTTCTGCACAAAATAATGACAGTGTCTGTCTTAAATCTGAACAAATGGCTGTTTCAGGCTCTGGGGAGGCTGGGAGAAAGCAGCTGCTTTCCAGAAAAAGGCAGAGGGGCACCACCTGCTGCAGACAGACGGGCAGGCAGTGGCCCACTGAATACTGACTCCTTAATAATTTAGGGCAACAGAAACCCCTGGCTCTTCCAACATGGTGCTGCCCCTTCATCACAGACTTTGCTTTAACCTAATAAGTTACTTGAAGAATTTGACGTGAGCACATCTTCCAGCAATTCTCAAAGACTAGCACTCAAACTGCCACAATGAAGAGTACTCCCAGCTACTGAAGGGTCCATTTTCTGATTTTTTTCACTCTTTTCCTTGCGCTTTTATCTCCTTCCCCACCCCTCTTTGACCCCTCTTTCTGCCACTACTCTAATGAGATTTTCACTCTCTTTGGAGATTTACAAATGATCAGCTAGTGAATAAATATATCAAGGCATCAATTACTGGTTGTGTTGAGTCTTTCAGAGGCACTATGTAACAGGGTTTCATGGAGAGAAAAAGGGCAGAGTTAGAAGGAAGCTCCTACACACTTGAGTTGTGAGGATGGCTTTGCTGAGGAGGTAGCATTTTAGCTGAAACCTAAAAAATGAGATGTTTATTTGCAGGTACATAAGTTTTTTCAATATTATAGTATGTGGCTTTCCCCATATCTATTCTCCCCTATTTCTTACTAACAAAGTCGTGATTTTATTCCAAACAGTAAGCTGCCTCAATAAAAGATTATTATTTTCTGGCTTCTTTTACAGATAAGGGTGGTTAATTAGATAGAAGTAGAAAGTATTAAGACACCGGTAAGATTTCTGGGAAATCTCGTAGAATTTTCTCAGCTAGGAAACATGACCATTTGCCTTTCCTCCCCTATCTCCCTTTTGTAGCCTGGAGTGTGATTGTTAGACTGGAGCTGTAGCAGCCATGTTGAGCCATGTGTCAACCGTGAAAGTAGAGCTGTGACTAAGAATGTAGAACACAAAGCTTGAAGAAGCAGAGTTGGCTTGCCCTGTATTAACTTGCGAGTACCTAGCCTCCAACTTTTCATATATGGTAGAAAAATATACTTCTATCTTAGTCTAGACAGTTCAGTTTGGGGATTCTGTTATATGCACCTGAACAAAATTTTTTCAGAAACACCACACTGGGTGTTATTTTATATTCAGCCTTTGGATTCAATTAGTTATTGAAAGAGAATAAATATGATCTAATTTACTAGGAAAGGAAACGTTGCTACAATTTTAAAAATAGAGGTATCTTTGAGGAGGATTTTTCCAATACAAAAATGTTCTTTGAAATCATCTAATCATAGTTTTTTCTTACCAAGATAAATCTAAAATTAGTTGTACAAAAAAATTTTTTTTTTGAAAATTGATGTGTTTTCTTGGCTGTGTCTTCCTTCTGTTAATATTAAGCACAATATCCCTTGTGGGACTCATGAATCAATGTTGTTGTCCTCTTAAGACATCATCATGTTTACATTCGTGTTATATCATTTACATGAGCATGGCTGTTGGTAAATGTTGACTCTACATTTTCACTTGGATAAAAGTAAAAATGTAAAGGAAGAAATATAATTGTTCTTCTTAAGTTGACATTATTTTCCAAGCAGGCACTTGAATTATTTTAATATTAACTCATTTATTTTTTTAATTGAGATATAGCTGACATATAACATTACATTAGTTTCAAGCATACAACATAATGATTTAATATTTATATATATTGTGAAATGATCACTACAATAAGTCTAGTTCACATCCATCACCTTATATAGTTATAATTTTTGTGTGTAATGAAAATTCTCAAGGGAGAACAAAGATGGCGGAATAAGGTATACACCTATACGTGCTGCTTCTTGCAACCACACCAAAACTACAACTAAAGGACAAAAGGACTGTCCCCCAGAACCATGGGAAAGCTAGTGGAGTGGAAGTTCTGCAACTAGAAGGAAAGAAAAAAGTGCATTGAGACCTGGTAGGATATGCAGAGGCTCAGAAAGGCAGAGGTATGGCACAGGAATCGGGCTGGCTGTGCTGTTGTTGTTTTGCAATTGGGAGGGAGTTACAAGTTCCCAACTCTCTGAACTCCAGTTTCCAGCGAGATTTTGAGGAAACTGGAATGTCATACAGGGAGAAACTGGACTGTCTGCCATCGGGTCGGAAAGGGAGGGTGGCTCTCTCACAGAGTTTCGTACAGGAATCATTGTTTACTGCCCTGGGGTGCCGGACACAATGCAGGACATTGAACAGAACATGGCAGAGAGGGCTGACTGGCAGCCAGTACTGTTTGCCACGCTCTAGCCTAGAGACTCCCTGAGATCCCTCCCCGCCCAATTTACAGACCCATCTAGCTGTACACAGCGGCCTTTGCATATGAATGGCCTGCCCTTTGGCAGCTTACCCCAACAAATTGCAACTAGGTCACACAACTCCAAAACTTCCAAACTCCAAGCAAAGAAGAGATATATTTGCAAATCTCCCTGTAGCTCCTGCTGGGTGGCCTCAGACACTAGCTACTTGCACCTCCTTGGAGATCCAGGAACCTGTGTACCTAGAGGTCAATGTGAGATGACACCAGATTTCAACTCCTTAAATATATAAGTGACACACTCAAGAGGCAGACTCAGAGAGCACCAAAGCCCCACTGACGCAAGACCTGACACATAGGGGTGTCTCCAGCATAGCAGTTCTTCCATTAATAGAAACAGCTAATCCCCACAGTCAATTGGCCTGGAAGTCAATTCCTCCCAGTGTATCAATAGCAATCAAGGCTTAACTACAACAAGACTGTGAACCCAGCCCACAAAAAAGTGTACCAAGAGTGTCCACCTCAGGTAATTGGGGAGTTACTGGGCCCTAAAGAACAACTAGCACACAAAGCCACTCCATCAACACAAGGAAGTAGCCAAAATGTGGAGACAAAGAAACATGTCATGAATGAGAGAAATGGAGGAAAGCAAATGACTGGGCATAGAGTTCAAAACCACACTTATAAGGTTACTCAAGAATCTTCTACAAACCACCAAAAAACTTAGTGAGACCTCTGAGAAACTTAGTGAGATCTTCAAGGATCTAAATGAGAATGCCAAAATAATGGAAAAGACCCAGTCAGAAATTAAGCATACACTGTCTGAAATAAAGAATAATATACAGAAATCCAACAGCAGACTAGAAGACCCCAAGAATCAAATCAAAGATCTGAAATATGAGGAAGCAAAAAACACCCAACCAGAAAAACAAAAAGAAAAAAAGAATACAAAAATGTGAAGATAGTATAAGGAGCCTCTGGGACAACTTCAAATATACCAACATCAGAATTATGGCGGTGCCAGAAGAAGAGAGAAAGCAAGATACTGAAAACCTATTTGAAGAAATAATGACTGAAAACTTTCCCTACCTAGTGAAAGAAATGGACTTACAAGTCCAGGAAGTGCACAGAACCCAAACAAAAGGAATCCAAAGAGGACCACACCAAGACACATCATAATTAAAATGCCAAGGGAAAAGACAAAGAGAGAATTTTGAAAGCAGCAGGAGAAAAACAGTTCTTTACCTACAAGGGAATACCCATATGACTATCAGCTGATTTCTCAACAGAAACTATGCAGGCTAGAAGGATGTGGCAGGAAATATTCAAAGTGATAAATAGCAAGAACCTACAATCAAGAGTGCTCTACCCAGCAAAGCTATCATTCAGAATTGAAGGTCAGATAAAGAGCTTCACAGATAAGAAAAAGCTAAAAGAGTTCATCACCACCAAACCAGTATTATATGAAATGCTGAAAGATACTCTTTAAGAAGAGGAAGAAGAAGAAAAGGTAAAGATAAAAATTATGAACAACAAAGTGATAACAAATACATACCTATCAACAAGTGAATCTAAAAATCAAGTGAATAAAAAATCAAATGAACAGAATAAACAGGTGAATATAATAGAATCAGGGGCATAGAAAGTGAATGGACTGACAATTCTCAGGGGGAAGAGGGGTTGAGGAGTGCAGGAAGAGATTGGACAAAAATCTTACACCTATGGATGAGGACAGTGGAGGGGGGTAAGTGCACGGGGTGGAGGGTGGGGAATCAGGTGGAGGGGAGCTATGGAGGGAAAAAAAGAGGAACATCTGTAATAAAATGAACAATAAAGATTTATTTAAAAAAACATTTATTCTCAGCAACTTTCACATATACAAAAACTTTGCTTATTGTTAAAGTCTAATAGATAGCAATGATTTTAGAGTTTTTATGAAAATTCTGTTACCTTGAGTTATTTACCTATTTTGTTTAATAAGTGGGAATTTTTTTTTGTCTCTTAAGTTATACAATTTATTTGGTAAAAGGAAGTGAAAGGAAGGCACCAACTAAATGTTGTTTAAAATTTTTTTAAAAATTACCCCAACCAAGATGGGATTAATATTATAAATAAAGTGAACTGAAACTTGAGGATAATTAATCCTGACTATTGGAATCAAAGAAGTCTTCTGAGATGCAAAGCATCTCAGGTGAGTCTTGGAAGATAGGAAAGGTTTTGAAAGTCTGCAAATTGTGAGGAAGTCATGACAGGCAAAGGGCAAAGTGTAAACAGAAGTCTGAGGGGGTGAAAATGCCCAGTAAATATGGGAGAACAGGAAGGATAGATTCCTGGCGGCAGGAGATGAGGGAGTGGATGTTGTATGGGACATACTGTCACCTTTGTTCTTCAAAGCCACATTGTAGAAAGGAAAAAGGAACAAAACAAATAAATGTCTGCGTGACATTTAGGGAGAGTGGAATGAAAAGGGAAGTAAGGTGCAATGAGAGAAAACAACTAAAGCTGGACCCTGTTCCTGTAGGCCGCCAGGTATTTTAGGTAAGCTTGACCCTGAGACATGAAGGTACCTGTCGGAAACCAAACATTGTTCTCACTAAATGGATGTAAACAGGAGACCAGAAGTCTGGTCAACCTTAATTGCTCTGAAAAGTCAGAGCTAATTACTCACTGCTTAGTTGAAAACTTTGTTAGCTAAAGCAGCCTCTACCTGTTTGTTTCATGTTAATTTCTGTTTTGTTATTTCCTGCCTAAAGGCTAGGGGTGTGCCCAAAGCCTTAATAAAAGGAAGAAAAAGGCCACAGCAAGTGGTAGTCCTTTCCACTAGAGCAGTGGTTCTCAACCTTCCTAAGGCAGCGACCCTTGCATACAGTTCTTCATGTGGTGGTGACCCCCAACCATGAAATTTTGCTACTGTTATGTATCGTGATGTAAATATCTGCATTTTCCGATGGTCTTAGGCGACCCCTGTGAAAGGGTCATTCGACCCCCAAAGGGGTCGCGACCCACAGGTTGAGAACCACTGCACTAGAGGAAGGCTCCCGCCTGGCCCCTCAATATCGCCAAATTAATGTTTTCTAGTCTTTCATTTCGTTTGCATGCGGCCTCCTTCAAAACCCGAACCCTGAACCGGGAACCCTAAACCACGCGGGACGTGGAAAGGGGCTCCCACAGGTACCTGGCTATGTAACTTTTGTGAAAGAGCATTTCAGGAGAGGGAGCAGAACTGGTGTGTTTGAGCGACTGAAAGTGTGTCTGAGAGGAGTTGAGAATATGAAGGAGTGGCAGGAGGTAAAGTTGGAGGGTATATAGGAATCAAATGTTCTCCAGTCTTTTGTACCATGTAAGGATCTTGAATTTTATAATGAGTGCATGGAATGCCACAGGAAGGATTTATGCAGAAAAATGGCTCGGTTTAGTTTATGATTTATAAGATCATGAACTGATTTATGCAGAATAGATTGAAGAGGAAGCATAGAGACTAGGAGGCCATTGCAGAAATCTGAGTGAGAGGTGGATTTGCGAACTATTGAAGAGGTAGAACCAAAGGAGTAATTAAGATTGTTGGGTTGGGGAGGGAAGATTCCAGAATAACTCTCCTGAAGTTTTATAACTAAAGTTATAGTGAAATTGTTAGAGTCCCCAATTCAGGAAAAAGTTATGAAAGAAATTGGAATTCTTCAGAATTTTCAAGATTCCTATTCTACCTACAAATTATAGGATGATAAGCATAGGTAGTGATTTTAATGGTCAAAAGTCAGACTTATTTAAATCATAGTCTCACTTCTAAGGACCTAACCCTCTAAAAATAAATTTTTTTTTGTTACCTTATTTAAAATCTAAAGTCAATGCCCTAAATTAAATATAATACTCTGTGGTAGTTGCAGAATAATTTTTGAATTTTTCTTGAAACATTTAAAAATGTCTTCTTTGTTTAAATTAAATTTTGGTTGTTGATTCTGACCATTTATAGCTTAATCTTTTTTTCATTGTTAAAGATGAATATTCATTCCCAATGATGGTGGTGGACAGATTCCGCTGAATAACTGAATATCTCAAAATTAATGTTAACCACCTAATTACGTTTTCCTACCAAGACTTCGACTGGATTTGTTATAAAGAGCAAAGATGGATTTTTTGAATTTCTCAATTTTGTATTTGACTTGGTAAAATGATGACCTGAGAAATCCCAAAAGTATTAGAAAAGATGCCATAGCATTTGGATGCCATAAAGTAACTTATATAATTGAGTATTAACTAAAATCTATTTTTAAATAGTTTACATATTACCCCCTTATGCATTGATGGATTGTTAGATATCTGAGAAGCCATATATATTTTCTTGTTTTCAAATTTCAAAACAAAAGTTTTTAGAGATCAAGTAAATGAGGTCTGAAATATTTTTCTTGACTACTGCTGTTCCACCACATAGAAAGAAGAATTCCTTTTGAAAGATATATTTCTATGTGTGTTTCAGAGAAGTTTGAATTTGGGCTCCTGGTGGTACCCTGAAAATGAAATGAACCATAAATGAGACACATCAAAAGTAACTGACAAAGAACTTGTTCAATATTAAAGTGATGAATCAGAGCTCAAATTAACAAGTAAAGGAGTTTGCCTATAATGAAAATCTTTTTCCAACATAACACTTCATTATAAAGGGAGTTTTTCTATAATAGAAGCAAGTGTAATTACATTTTTATATATAATTAGGACATTATTATCATTTCACCATATCAAAGTTCATTATAAGACATCTCCAATACATTTTTCATGGAGTAAAAATAAAAAGAGAACAGGAGTCCTTCAATTAGATTCATATAAGGACATCCACAGAGACTGACAGAAGCTGATCAAACAGCTTATTTAGCCCAAAAGGGACCAGGTAGAACCCACGTTGCTTTTATGACACAGAAATGGCATTTTTTTTTGTATCCCATATAATTTATAATTATAGTTTCCACCCCATTCGTATTCAACCACGAAACATTAAAGGTGCAACATTCTCAGCTGGAACCCAACTTTCCCCCAACATTTCAAGCTGCTATACCACAGTTCCTCAGTGCTGATTCTGTTTCGCATGACTCTTATTGGGCCTGACACGAACACCTGTCAAATGGGAAGGAATCTACAAACCATTTATTTCACCAGTTTTATAAAAACAATTAAGGCCTCTTCTTCCCCTGCCCCCAATCACCTCATAACATCTTTGGAAGATAAAGTAGTTTCTAATAAATAAAAAAGTTATGTTTTAAGACAAATTATATAACAGTTATGTCTAATCAAATGTGGAAAATGTATCAGGTGTCAGAATTGTAAGTGCATGTGTACAAATAAATCTTGATTTTCAGAAATTAGCACATTAATCTATTCAAGGTTAATTAAAACAAAAATGTACTTTTGTGCATTATTAACCAGTGAATGTTACTTTTTGTGCAGATGAAATGATGACAGTAACATGATTTGGATAATTGACTCTTAATAGTCAATCCTCAGAATGTCTTCATTTTGGCATACTTAAGACCCCTCACTGAACAGAGCCCCATGAATTTGTCATGCATGTTCAGTTTGGTTTTATGGTTTTCAGCCTTTGCTCTATAAGCAGGACATGAGGGATGTGCCTTTCTGCCTCGTGTAGAGTCCCAGAAGGTCAGTGCTTGGAGCTGGAGAGAGCTTCGCCTTGTACAGACAGGAGAACTGAGACACACAATCTGCCCTCCCTGAGCCTGGGCCTGGCATCTCTGACTCCAGGCCTGGGACCTCTAGGCTCCACCTCAGTCTGATGGCCTTTTTTCTAGCTTCTCTATGATGACCACAGTTCCAAAACATAATTTTTAAAATTAAATTATTATCTCTGTTGCACTAAGTAATTTATCTTCAGTTTGAAGATTGTTTTATGTGTGTATGTTTGCTTTAAGATATACCATCTCAACTCTCCACCCTTTTTTTAGGTAGCATTTTGGTGTGAGTTAATAATATATGTAAACAAATAAAATACATGTAGGTTATCTCTAAAATTAAAGATTCAGAAGATATTTCGGGAGCTTATGATTTATAACTTTAAATACCTATTATTGTTATTAAGTTACTATAAAACTATCAAAATTTACTGGATTTTCTGATTAATACAGTTTAAATAAGTGGATAGTTTATATATGACAGTTTCACCTGGGATCTATAGATCCTTTTATTCTTTGTGTGTTTTATTCTGATGGGTGCATATTATTTTTTATAAATGCCCATACTTTGCATATAAAGTATTAAAGGAAAACTCTGTAAAACCAGGTCATTTATGACAGAGTTGGATTTGAAATAAAGCTTTTTTTCACTTAAATCAAGCCACTCTGCTTCTCAAGATAAGTAGTAAGTCATAGACATCAAAATTGTGATTCACTGGCTTGACCATACACTTATATAGCTATAAATATAGTTGTTTAGATGAAGTGAATCCTCTTAAAAATTAACTTGTCCTCCTAATTTCATAAACCAATTTTAGTAATCCGGAACTTCTCACTGTATTCATGTTCCTGCCTGCAATCCTGTTCATGATCACATCATCACTGGCTTGTGCATGAAATCTTTATCCAAAATAGCAGCCAGTATTTCTGTATACAGGCAGGCCATCTGCTTGTTCCTTTGGAATGTTCATAAGATTTTCTTGTCAATATTAGAATTTTCCATGAGAAATTATTTCTTACAGCCAGACAGTTTCTCCTTTATCATGTTAAAATGCTAAATATTAAGATGATAGTCTGATAGTGATTCCTAAGGGAAGGAGCAGAAATCTGTTAAATACCTCCTCACTCCTTGCCTTTTACATTTAAAATCCCTAAGTGAGTATGTGTCACATTTCCCTTCAATCAATCTAAAAAGTATTGTGCAGGAACACTCTTTGAATATTGCAAGTTAAAAGTCTAAAACTATATCCATTTTTTTAGCTAAAATTAAATTTATAGTCTGTTGAAAACAATTAACAGAAGGGAGACAAAATCAACTATTGGATTAAATGTATTAAACCTTTATTATATGATCAAACTATGTACCTGTTGTCCTATCCCACAATTAATGAATGCTTGAACAGAAAATGAGTAAGTTGGTGTGTACCACACTGTCATCAGCTGCATTTGGTGCCTGGCAGCCATGTTGTCAGGCCACCTCAGTGACATTAGCCTGTCTGTGAGGCACTTCTCTCTGCATCAGCTCACATGTTCAGTTGTCATTGGTGTTGCATGCTCAGATTTTTTTAAGGTTCACATGCTGTTTATACATCCACATACATTTGTTTATATATGTTTCTCCCATCTGACTGTTAGCCCTTTGAGGGAAGGAAATCTATTTGCCATTTTACCTCTGCCTTTCCAAAGGTCCAGGTAAAGATCTGCCCACCACGGGTCTTCAGTAAATATCAGTGATTTGTTTTTCTAACAGTCGATTGCTATGACATTGTGGTTTTTGCTTGGTTGTTTTGTTTTAGTTCTGTGGTACTGCTATCCCTCAAATAAGCTGAAAATGTCTTCCTTTTAAAAATATGGATGCTGGTGGGTGAAACTGGGACTGAGGGACTCTAATGTATTATCATGTCCCCACCACTTTTGTAGATAAATACACCCTAAGGTTTCAGATGTCTTCCTAAGGAAAAGTCAAGCATGCACATGCTTCTTCTTTACAGCAGAGGCATCTTTTCACAAATCAAAGAAAGTCTGTATTTTTTCAAGTTGCTTTCTGAACGCTGGGCTGGGTGAAGCACCCCTTTTAGCCTATAAAGGACCGATATCACGTTCCAAGTCTGAAGTTATGTGGATTCATATTTAATTATGTTGGCCAATTATTTTGCTACCCTCACAGAAGGGGGAGGATGGTAACATAGAAGAGAATTCCCAGGCCACATGAACTATTGTCATCCCTCCTAGCTGTCACTCCCATATTATCTACATATCCTGCTTCCTTTAGAAAAAATGAAACTTCCATCTGTGAAAAGAATAGCATTAAAATAAAGTGCCACAGAAGGAGCTGCCTTTGGCATTGAGCAACATGCTGCAAGTGCTTGCAGTTCAGGAATGCACGCTTACTTCTCCAGGAGGAAAAATTCTTGCTCTCATTGTGTTTACAGTAAAAAGTTCTAGACATGTTTTTACAACCTTGACTCCAGCTTGGACATATTTATTATACATGGAAATGGGGTTCCGCTCTTTTTTAACCTTTAGCTCCTTGAGGTTAATATGAATAATTATTTTCACAAAGAATGTGCATAGTATATTTGTATTTTATCCTAAGTGGTGGCTACAATTGGGACATCAGTTAAAGTGAAACTAAAAGAGAGCTCTATAACACTTAATGAAGTGGCCAATTCTCAATTCAATATGCTATTTTCTTGTGCAACAAATGGAAATTTTATGCATGATAAATTTAGGTATCTGAATCTATTCCTTTTATTAATATGCTTGGCCCCAGGTGAGGGGAAATTCATAAAAGACAAATGATTTTGTTTTAAGGTTCTATATTTGGTCAGATAGAGTAAATCCTGTTATAATTCTCCACATGAACCTCTAGCTTCATATTTTCACATCAGAAAATTAGGCAGACAGTAGTGAACTATCACTCTCAGGAGTAGACCTTTATATTTGATTGTACAACCACAGAAATATACTTAAAATGCTTTTTCTTTCATAAGACCTGCTATGAAAAAGCTCTCTCCCCACTTCCTATACCAGGCTGTATGTATTTTGCGGTCATTCAGCAGTCCATTTGCTCACATCTGCACACATGCTTTCATTCAGAGAGATGCCTAAGGAGCGACCACAATACTGATAGCTGCTCTTGGGGCACTCCTAGCCTGGAAGCAACGCTCACAAGAGCATAAACATGGGGTTAATGCTTTCATTGTTTCAAAAGCAGAGTTGCTTGGTTTCCCTGCCTCCTCCTTCACAAGGGTTGCTTTGCCTGGGAGATTCGCCACAGGGCTGAAACGCTGCAGCAGCAGGGACTCTGGTGGGCAGCATCCCTTCTGCAGGAGAGGATGCAGCCCTCCTCCTCTGCTGTGAGGCTGCATCTCAGGGGTAGCTGGGACAGCTGTCATGACCAGCTCATCTCCTGTCTTTTCTGACCTTTCTGGCCTCATTTCATCCATAAGTAATGTCTGAAGTTTCATCCAATGGACAGTGCTCCCACTTTGATAATGTAATTATTAGGGTCCCTCAGTCGACCAGTTGGCCAGATGAGCACAGAAAGCAATTTCTCCCAGATGCCCTTGGCACTTGACAGATGGCTGCGTCAGTCATGTTTAAAGGCACTGTGTGTGCCTGAGCCCTTTTAGGCCCCTTTAAAGCTGTCCAGCCAAGTTGCATGTTAGAAAGAAGGTCCAAACAGCATGACTGATATGAAGCTCAAAAATTACCAAGAGGAAATAAGGGGAAGATAGTTTGAAAGGGCATGATGCAGCCCAGCTGGGGTGGCTCAGTGGTTGAGCGTTGACTCATGCACCAAGAGATCATGGGTTCAGTTCCTGTCAGGATACATGCCTGAGTTGCAGGCTCAATCCCTAGTAGAGAGCACGCAGGAGACAGCTGATTGACGCTCTCTCTCATCTGTATTTCTATCTCTCTATCCCTCTCCCTTCCTCCATCTCCTTTCAGGAGCTCACCACCCCCAGAAAGCACAGGCCTAGGCAGTTACTTCCTGAAGTAAAGCTGCCACGTGACCACGGAGACAAACTGGGGGTGTTACTTAGGGAGGCAATATATCAGCATTATAGGTCACTAGCTAAATAACAGGTACTTAGTCTTATTTGTACAGAGGGATGGGCACTCATTTCCAAATAGTGTAAGAGGGTAGCTTTTTAAAACCATTTACAATAAGCTAGTCACTTCTCCGCTGTTAAAATTTTTTTAAAAAGTGATCTTTACAATCGAGCAACTATTTTAAGCAATTACAATCATTTTTAATAATGTGGGGTGATTTTTAGACTCCAGTTTTGCCATTCATTTTGATTGATTCGCTCAGGAAAACATTACAAAGAATGCATTATCTTCAATGCACTATTTAGGTGTGTGGAGAGGTAACAGTGGATAAGGGCATGGGTACTGTCTGCATTCACAGAGCTCACTGTGTCAGAGGGAAGAATGATTTCTTTATGGATCTTATTAAAATCTAAGAACTGAGTTCCTTTTGCCTGGACAGAAGCCTGGGATTCCGAGCAAGTAACCTCAAAACTTCCCACATCAGGTAAGAGAGTGGACCAGTAGGTAATGAGGTGGCCACTGGATGAAAATGTTAGATGAAGCTCAATCCTGCTCAGTCTGAGTCCCTAGGAGTGTGTCTTGACTCCAGCCTCTTTCTTCATCTGACTATGTCATCTCAGCCTGGAGAACTGCATGTGTCCTGGTGCTCTCCCTGCACCATTGTCTCCCAGAGGGGCTGGGCCCTTCCTTACCACTGTCAGAGCCTCAGACAAAGGACATCAGGTCATGTTACCTCTTACCTTTGCTGGAGGCTTCACGTTGGCTTCCTGTTTGTAGGTTGAATTCTACATGTCTTAGCTTGTAGAGTCTGCTTAAAACTCCATCCTTCATCTCATTGCCTGTCATTCTGTCCCTCACCACACCTCCCTCCCTCTCCCCCACCGACAGACACACACACACACACACAGAGATACAAACTAAGCTCTGACCACACAGATATTTTCATAGTTTCATGGTTTCACTGCTCACCCATGACTGCAGCCCTCAGCACATGCTCTTTGCCCAATCTGAAGCTTCTCTTCACACGTTAAAGATGCAGAGTCTGCATGCGATCTTGACGCACTTGGTCTGGCAGACAGTATAGTCAGTATTACTCCCTCCCAGGAGATTCCAGGATGATATCATAGGTTGTCTGTGTACACATGTCTTCTCCCTATGACTTCCTGGGGGGAAAGGTTGTGCCTCACCCATCCTCATATCCTAGGGACCCACAGCATCTCTGGCATTGAGCACAGGCTAATAAATGCTGCCTGAATGACTGGATATGTGAAGGAAATCAACTGTGCTTGCTCCAAGGCCTATGGCATCAGTACCTCTTGTTATTCATTGTTTAAAAGAGCTTAATGGCAGAGTTATTTTGTGGCTGTCTCCAGGATGAGTCTGTGACCACCTGGGGCACACACCACATTCCTTATCAGGAAGAAGCAGCTGCTGATGGTTTGAATGTAGCTACAGAAAGCAAAGTTATGTATCAGAGCAGAATACCTCCTAAGCACAGAACCTTTGTCCCTGATTGCTCACAGCTCCCCCATTAATTGCAGTGGTGTCAGGCAGGCTTTCTTTTTCCCAATATTCTTTTCCTCTGGCTTCAAAGAAGTACAGCAATGCGGTTGGGTGATTGTCCCTCTGTGATGCCAAGATGTTTCAGAACAATGTTACGATGCCATGTCATACCTACTACCACTGAGACAAGCCCAGGAGTTAAATTATGAAGCAAACGTAAGCTTTGAAGAAATTTTTATTTAATCTGTATTCCCCTGTTTCATCTGCACAACCATCCAGCACAATCTGCATCATTATTAGCCACATCAACTTACTAAAAAAAAAAAGGAAAGAGAGAGAGAGTAAAAAGTAAGACATCTGTGTTACAGCATTAATATATTCAAAGGTTTTTACTTTCATCTTGCAGGCATTAACTGTGTGTAAATGCAATGTAAGCTCGACGTACAACAGCACTAAGTTAGCAGAAGAAAAGCTTTAGGAAAAGGAGGGGGCTGGCAGAAAGAGAAAAAAAAAGGTATGTTTGTATGAGGGAACTACGAGGTTGAGAATAATGTGAAAATCAGAGTTTTTCCCATACGTGGAGTATTTTGCCTATTGCTCTTCCATAGCTTTCCTTCTAATTGCAGGCGCAGTTTCTAAGGCACCGAGGCAACCCTCAAGCAGTGCGCCCAAGGTGTGTTTGTGCTGCTATGCCCTCTGGCTTGGCTGCCAGCCTATTCCCTTAGATCAGAGCCAGAAGGCAGACTGTTTTCGAATACCGATCACCTCACCCGGACCTAATCCTTTGAGTTCTCTTTGGCATCTATTCCTTCTGCCAGTTTCCTCCTCTGTTCCTCTCTTTCCTTCTGAAGTTGACAACAAAGACATCCTCAGGGCCCTCCTTGATGTGAGACCACTCTTGATGTTATTACAGTGTATGTTTTTTTGTACCCTAAAGTTGTGCTGCTTTTATATTCAGCTAGCACAATATTTGCACACCAGAAGATAAAGAACATGTGAATATGTTATACACAGTGATAGTTTCTTTTTCATTCATACCCCTCTGTGTTTTTTGATGAAAACCCTCTTCTTTCCTTGTCACTCATCTACATACCTGATCAAGAACCTGAAGACCTCCCTTTATAGATGCTGTTACTTCTCTACCTCAAATTGGCCTGACCTGCCACTTTTAATTTTAAAAAGATGGCTGTACGAGATATGGATGAATATGGAATTTCTATGAGGCACAAAACTTTTGAACGGTTCCTGTCCTCTGTGATAGTGAGTTTTAAAAGGGAAATCTCCAAAGAGCTAATTAGTAGACAAGTAGAGCTCAGCCTGAACAAAGCTGAAGAGATGGCGGATAACTAAAAGGACCTGGCCAGAGCTGACAAAAATCAAAGCCCTGACAGGGAGCTGGCAGTAACCTTGGGCTGCGAACTGACAGGGACAATAAAACAAATGCTCCGAACCCGGCAGAAAGTGACAGCCTCGGTACAGGCTCTCAAAGAGCACAATATCACCACAACAGGAAGCAGTGATCTTTTAGCAGGCAAACCAAAGGCTTTTCCACCCACCCAGCTCCAGTAGGTGTGAACTGGCTCCAGCTACACCATGGAAAGGGGAAGGTGTGGGAGAGGGAGAGGAGAGATGGGAGGGGAGAGAGAGAGACAGAGAGATGGCACCTAAGAGCTTTGAAAAGTTCCTTGGGAGCTCCAGGATTGTTTAGAGAGCAGAAAGTCTCTCCCTGGAGCAGCAGGAGGTATGTGGAGTGGCCCAACATGGAGACAGAGCTGGGCTGCTGCTGGCAGCAGGGCAGATGAGCAGAGAAGGAAAGATGAGGGAAAGAGCTAGCTGGGAAAAACCTGTCCAGCCCAATGATCAGCAAATAAATGGCTGGAAGTCAAAGGAATGACCCTGGTCAGAAGCTTGAGGCATGCAAGGGCAAAGGAAAGTGGAGTTAAGGAAAGAGTAACAGGAAGCATAAGTTGTAAGGAGAGGCACAGAGCAGAGAGCCACATTTTTAAAACTACTAGAAGAGAGGCAAAATACACAAAAAAATTATTTTTTAAAAAATCATCTCTTATTTACTAAGAAGAGATACGAAGTTCTGATAGGTTTATATAAGGTTTAGGCACTAATGAGCTGCAGTCTAAAAACCCAAGACTGGAAAGCCCATGAGAGGTAGGAAAGGATGTTTTTGTTAACAGAGTGATCCAAAAATTTCTCTATGCGTTTACAAGGCTCTGTTATATATTTCCGGACATACAAACAATTATATTTAGGAAAGAAGCCAAGCCCTACAAAGTGCTATGACGACAATGAGGTAAAACTTGAAAGCAAGCACTTAAAACGCATTCAGCTTTGAAACCCAAATTCTGGTAACATACATTAGGTGGTTTTTATCATCCCTAAATAAGGTCTGAACTTCAGGCATATTCTTCAGCTTCTATATTTATTCTTCTCCAAGGTACTAAAACTCAAACCCTTACTGAGGCAGCACTTGAGGACATGAGTAGTGACTGCAGACACCAGGGTTATTATCTCAGAGCAAAACAAGCAGCTAGGAAAGATGGAAGCTTTAGAAGGAAAAAACTGAGGCATTTTTCAAAGTCTATAAAATATGCTAAAGTTCATGGAAAATGCATCTCAATTTTCTTGCTCAGACTCCAGTATCTCCAATCATATACCTCAAATTTTATATCGTATTTATATAATTATGTTATGCTAAATATTATATTTGCTATTTATCTTAAGAGTGTCATTGCATTCTCCCATTTGGTAAGTTAAAAAGCTTGGCTTGGCTAAGAATGAGTTCGATCTCATATGATTGTCTGAATCTGAACAAGAACAAAGATAATTAAGAAAGCAACTATTTAAAGACTTGGCTCATAGACAATCTGGCCCGTGTTAAACTTTCAGTAAAGGAATATTCTTTCCTTTTAATTTGGGTTTGAGATTCAATGACTATTTTGGAAAAAAATAAGCATATATTCAGAACAGTTTCTAAAATATATCTGCATAACCCTAAAGCTGAGTTGCATAACATAAAAAAGAAAAAGCAAGTAACTTAGAAATCATTATAAAACACAACCTAGCAAATACTTGGTTTTTTGTTTCTCCTTAATTCACATCTACAGGAAAAAACTAAGGGTTTTATGTTTCATATTTAAAAATGATGCTACTAATCCACCCACAGGAGAACACGTGAGTTATTTTCTCTAGGACTGGAGATAGACTTTTGCTGAGACATTTGTAGGGCTAAGTCAAACATCTTTATCCCAGAACACTATCACATGTTTGTGATTCCTGCCCAAGATTCAGAATAATAATGAGAATCTGGAAACTTACTTGGGGGGAAGCTTTTTGGTCCCTTGGTCAGAGAGAGTTCCCAAGGCCTAGAGAGGTTGGAAAGCTTAAGCTGCATGATGAAACTGCACAGTGGCCATGCCAAATGAGAGCCCAGGCCTGATTTTCTTCACCAGACCTTCACTGTGAAGAGGCATATGAGCCACACTGGTTTCTAGCCACCTAGCTTAATTGACATTCTTTGGTTTAAATCAATTACTGGCTGGGGTCTAGGTAAAAATAAACTGTCCAGTTATCCAGGCCTGGATGATCATTCCTTGGTAATCTATCTTACTGCTGAAATCCTTCCTCCTCCCTTTCTCTGATGAAATTATTGTCTCTTGCTATCTCATTCTAATCGGGCTGCTACACCAAAATACTATAGCCTGGGTGGCTTAAACAATCGGTATTTCTTTCTCACAGTTTGAAGACTGGCAGGTCCCACGATCAGAGTGCCATCGTGGTCGGATGCTCAGTGAGGCCCCTCTTCCTGGTTGCCTTCTTGCTGTGTCCTCACAGGGTGGACAAAGAGAGGCTGCCAGCTCTCTGGTCTCTGCTTTTAAGGCACTACGCCCATCATGAGGTCACCACTCTCATGATGTCATTTAACCTACTTGCCTCCCAGATTACTACCTCTCCTGCCTCCTCTAGCCACCATCACCCTAGGGATAGAAGCTGTAACCTGAATGTGGGAAAGGACACAAGCATCCCATCCACAACACTTGCCATCACTTTGGGCTCATTCCTTCATACCTCCATCAGACACATCAGTTTGAGAAAACAAAACAAAACAGAGTTGGTGACTGGTTTTTCCCTTGTAACATCTGCAATGATGTCTGGCATACAGTGGTGTTCAATAATATTTTTTTAATAAGTAAATGAACCAATTTTTAGTTCTTAGGTGAAAATCAGACAGTAGCTCTATGAATTTTTAAAAATAACTCTTCATCTGAATCTTAATTAGAACTCATTGAAGTGACCCTTTATAAGCTAACTGCTCCCACTCAACTTTTACTGGTGATTATACCTTCTTGATTGGCCCATCTATAATTTATTGATAAAAATTTCACTTAAGTTTGCTTAATCAATGCAAATGTTGAAAATTCTTCTGCACACATATGCACTTGTTTGTATAAAGTGATATTTTTTTCCTTTGTAGATCTCTGTGACAAATCCTTGAAGTATGTCACAACAAAATGGAAAAGAGAGTTGGAAACACATTGTCATGTAGACACAGATTATGTATGCTTCATTTCCATAATGTTAGACAGATTTCCTATTTTTTTCTGAATTCTTCAATGGCAACTCTTCAGTGAAGTCTTCAAATTCTTCAGCAATTCTGAATAGATGCTTCTCATTTCCTTTTCAGTCATCCAACTCTAAACTGACTTCACTGTGGCAGCATCTACATACATTGCTATAAACATAAAACCATAGAAATACTACATTTTCCCAGTCTCTGCACATTACAATGAACTCATCTCAACATTGACTTTCTTTTTCTTTTCCTTTAGACTAGGGAACAAAGACATTTTCTAAAGGGCCATATGGCTTTTGGTTTAAAAGAAAAAAAGACAAATTGACCCAAATAGTAAAAGCTAGGCACCAATCCTATAATTGTAATTTAGGAAAATCATCAAAAGATATCAATGTTAAGTGCCAAGATAGCTCTTGGGAAACATAATGTGTGTCAATAACAAATATTTGTTGAGCTCTGTTTAATAAACTCTCCTACTGTGTTTATGTGAGTATACACACCCACACATGTATTCAGATATGTATATATGAACAGGTAGACAATCTCTAACTTCTAAAACAGTTCTTCTGATTACAGCACACCTGAACACATTGCTCCACTATCAGAATTGGCAGTTGGAATAGTCCACAAACGCTGATTTCACAGAAATCACATTGACAGTCAAAATTCGAGTATACCCTCTAGCCAAATTTTACTGTTATAATCTGAAAAGGGATAATATTGCTCATGCCACAGCTTTATTGCCCTTTATCATCTAAAATAAAATATATTAAACTTACACTTCTCTTTTTAGCTGGGTGGCATTAGGGGTAACATTTATAAACTGAGGAACTATACCAATAATTCCTTATCTAACTTACTGGAACTTGGAAATTTCCCTTTTCTCAGTTATCTTATTTGTAAAATAATGATTGCAGTCAGAGATTAGAAATACACACACTTAAAAAAAATAAAAGGTGGCAGACTATTGCTTGTAATTATTATATTAGATTTCACCCAAGCTTTCCCCACTTCTGAAATACATAAACCACCAGTAACATAGTCAACTACAAGATCTCTGATTTGAGGCACATACAAATCATTATGGTGCTCTAATTTAGAACAAATACTCTGAGATTACATTCTGTATATCTGTGATAGCAATTTTCACCTTAATGTGCTTCACAAAAATGCTTATTGATAAGTATTTTACAACTTTACAGATGGCAAAAGTAGGGAGTCTGTTAGCAAAGTTTTAAAGTTAGAGTTAAATCCATGATTTCCTGATTCCCGTTTATCCGTGAGACTCATCTTGATGATCTAATTGCCTCTTTAGTACTTTGAACATACCTAGGAAAATGTGCTGTTTCCTCTTTTTTTTTTAAACAGTCACAGAAGCCCTAGCCTATTTGGTTCAATGAATAGAGCATTGGCCTGTGGACCAAAGGGCCCTGGGTCGATTCCAGTCAGGGGCAAGTCAAGGGCATGTACCTTGGTTGCAGGATCCTCCCTGAACTGGGCTAGTCCCTGGTCGGGGCTCATGTAGGAGGCAACCAATGGATGTGTTTCTCTAACATGGATGTTTCTCTCTGTCTTTCCCTCTCTTCTACTCTTCCTAAAAAATCAATGGAAAAATATCCTCAGGTGAGGATAAACAAACTGCAAAACCAGTCACAGGATAATATTTAACATTAAATTAAAATAATTTATAATTTTTAATATTTGAAAATTAAAATAATTTTCTGATATAATAGGCTAATGCCTTTTAATAGAATTACTTCAGAGTTAATGTTTCTAGCTGAAGATGTATATACCATTTTTTTCTAGTTAATTATTTTCTATATTTATCATCAAGTCAAATGATGCATATCTCATAGATTTGATTAAGTAATGCTCACCAACAATGGGTACACTCAGCACTGGTTGAAAGCTTTGCAAAAGCCAGCAGCTGTTCTATTAAAGGGGCTAATTATTCATGATGAGTGTCTAATTTGAGAGCAACACAAAGCTCATTCCATCTAAACAGCAAAGAAATTGATGTGACACACTTCATGTATCTCTTGGATTTTTTGGTTGACTTTACTAAGTCTAAAGATGAAGAGTGTGTAAATGCCATCATCTACTCTTGGTTCAGGAACCAGGAAAGGGGGCACACTTTCCATTGGGAAGAACTTATAACATATGCATGAATGATTCTGAGTATCTTACTATTTATACAGAAATTTTGTGGTTCAGTACTGAGGTGCCATGCATTTTAATTAGAGGTTAACTGTGTCTTTCCTCAATATATCCACAAAAATAAAATACTGATTAGTGGTATAAACATGATGAAAAATTCAGAAACCAACCACAAACTTCTCCTTGAACAACTTGTCCCATGTTTATGAAATACCCTGGTTGAAGTATCTGATAAAATAAATATTTTTATGTATATCTTTTACATCAACTGCATTTTTTTTCATTTTACCTATTGACCCCTTTCACCCATTTCTCCACACCCAGCCCCATCCTCTACCTCTGCTACCTACCAATCTGTTCTCTCAATCTATGAGCTTCTTAATTTGTTTTTTTCTTTTTATATTCCATGTATGAGCAAGATCATTAGATATTTGTCTTTATCTATTTGACTTTTTTTCACTTAGCAAAATTTCTCAGGGTCCATTGATATTGTCACAAATGGCAAGATTTCATTCTTTTATTGGGGCTGAATAATATTTTGTTTTGATGGAGTCTTAAGGGTTTCCTATATAGAATATCATGTCATCTATAAATAGTGACAGTTTTACTTCTTCCTGTCCAGATTGGCTGCCTTTTATTTTTTTTTCCTGCCTAATTGCTCTGGCGAGGACTTCCAATGCTGTGTAGAAAAGAAGTGGGGAGAGTGGGCATTTAGCCTGTTCCCCATCTCAGAGGAAAGGCTTTCAGCATCTTACCATGGAATCTGATGTGAGCTGTGGGCTTGTCATATATGGCCTTTATTATATTTATTCATGTTCCCTCTAAGTCACTTTGTTGGGAATTTTTACCATATATAGACGCTGAATTTTCTCACATGCTTTTTGAATGTGCCCTGATCTTTGCAGCTGCCCAGGGGTTGCCTCTTGACTGCCTGGCTCTGGAGGCCAGGGGAGCTTGTGCTCCTGGTCTCATGGGATTCTAATATTTGCTGTCACCCAGAAAGGAGATCCTTCTCCTGCCTGGCACCCTATTTTTGCAGCTGCTTCCATGGGACACCTCCAGATAGCATGGCTCTGGTGGCCTCTGGGGCTTACATTAGCAAGTCTCACAGGACTGTAACCAGCAGAGAAAGAGTTCTTAAACAGCCACCACGCCAAGGGTGCAGCAAGAGGCAGTAGATTTAGAAGCTTAGATATTTTGTGAAGGAGGCCTATTAGCTAATTAGAGGGCAGTGGTTGGCAGCGGTTTGCCACTCTGTTGACTAATGAGTTTGCCGACCACTGACCTAGACTCTCGATTCCAATAATTACAGGTTGTTGTTGTTCCTTGTGATTAAGTTCCTATCCTAGTGGTCGGCAAACTCATTAGTCAACAGAGTGGCAAACCGCGGCTCGAGAGCCGCATGTGGCTCACGAGCCACAGTTTGCTGAACACTGGACTGAGGGGAAGTCTTCTAATGAAACAGGCATCTAGGAGCTAACTGTAATTCTTTATAAAGACCAAAGAGGGTGGCCAGTGTCTTTATATTCTCTTCTGCCACACTCAAAGCTCAGGGTCTCCTGGAAGGGGGTATTACACATGGCTCATGCCCTGGTTTTTATATCTGGTGTTCCAATTTTGTAGCTGATTGTCTGGCTCTGGTAGCCAAGGGGACCTGCATTTCTGGGTCCCATGGGACTCTGGCAATCAGAGGGATGGTCCTTGGCAGGCTGCCATTCTTGGGGCGCTGTGCAGACAGTAGACTGAGACACAGCCCTAGCTTCTCCGTGAGGGAGGCCTCTTGGATTGTGCTGGAGCTTAGGAAAACAGTTGGAAACTTCTTTAGATTGAATCTGGCCTTGTTAAAAGCCATTCCAACCTAACTAGCAATCTTCAGTCAAAACTTTTTAAATTAGTCATGCTGGGATGTTCAAACAGTACAGATTTGGACACTGGTATTTAAGGAGAAAGTCTGAGGGGCAGGACTCAGGTTTGACACTAGTCCAGAGCTGCTCTCCAAGAATGCACACTGTTCACCCTTCTTGGTGCCCTCTAGTTGTGTGCTCCATTGTAATAGCCTTTCTGTCTAGTTTACCATTCCCTCCAAACTGTCTGTCTCAGGGCCTGCCATGCAATTGGCAGTGAAAAGAATATGTTTTGGATAAAAGAACGAGTGCTGGAAACAGCAATCGTGGTTCTTCAATTTTGTTGAGTTCTAAGGATCTCATATCTAGGTAGTTCGGTAAACAATTCCTTATGATTTCCATTTTCTCTAATCAATATTTTTGTCTTTTATGGAGGTTATAGCATAATATATCACACATAGTGCGCTGAGACCCTTGAAGGTGTGAATCATCCAGACTGATGTACTCTCCCAGGTAAATACTAAAACCGCTTAGAGGGAAGAACACATACATTGAAACAGATAGACTCAGACTTGTTTCCCAAGGTACTTAAACTCTCTGAACCCAGTCCATTTTCATACAATACTCACCTTGTTTTATTCAGTGAGAAAATGAATGTAAATTATCTCACATCACACCCAGTAACATATGGTAGGTCTGTATTACATATGAGCTCCTTCCCTTTCCTTTATAGGTATATATAGACTATTGTTATATTCACATTGAGAATTTGAGGGAAAGAATTCTTAAGAATGCATTAAAATATTAACCTTCTCTTTTAACTTCACTGTAGCCTGTGAATTATGCATCATTCTGCTGTTTTCACTTATGGCTTTGGACGGCCCATCATCTGCTTATTTGATGTAGTCTCTTTACATCTTCACTGCTCTCCTTAGATGGACTCATTTTCCCTATTAAGCCTAGACACATAGGCATTGATTTATAGCAAAAAACAGAAGTAGTTAAAGGAAGTCAACATCGAACTCAATAGGCCATATTAAACCCATATTAAATCCACTTGAGCTTCACTCACTCTCCTCTTGACAGTGTAATTATAGGGGCGAGCAGTGAGGCTGAAGGGTAACATGATGGCACAGATGGTGGGAGAGTGGAAGACAGGTGTTTGAACGGAGGCACCCTTCCCATTAGGTCTGTCCAGTTCAACAATTATCAATATATTTGTCTTACCCCATGAGTTCTATTTGTATTTATATCGGTTCTGCAGATGGCCACTAAGTAAACAGATACAAATAACAGCACATTATGTTTAAATATTAAATATAACATTGGCACGACCTGATCCAGCCATTGGAAAGATAATTGTGTCCATGGTGACCTTTTGTGAGGAGAAGCCCTAAGTGTTTAGTGCCATCAGTGGGCATGAATGCTGAAAGCTATAAGCAGGTGTGGCTGCCAAAAGAGAATCACCGAATCCCAACAATTTGACCTGACCACTTATGTTAGCGTTAACAGTGCATCATTTTCCCTAGTTCCTATCAGCATCAGAAAAGAGCAAGCACCTTGTAATAGGTCAACTTATGTCAGTAACTTTAAGGCAATATTTGATAATATAAGAAAACAGTTGAAAACTGCTTTAGATTGAATCTGGCCTTGTTAGAAGCCAATCCAACCTAACTGGCAACATTCAGTCAAAACTTTTTGAGTCAGTCATTCTGGAATGTTCAAAACAGTACAGATTTTGATCACTGTTTTTTAAGAAGAAAGTGTGAGAGACTGGTGAAGAAGACTAGATGGCACATTGGAAGAAGATGATAGGAGATTTGCTGTGAAGAAAGCAAGGTCAAGAAAGTGGAGAACCAAAGATATCTTTGCCTCCTTTATTTCATCCAAAGTGTTGGTAACAAACGCTTCCCTTTACTTCAACCACATTCTGCCCTCCCTTCAGATTCCACCTTAACTAAAGTCCTGCAAACTCTCTGCTTACAAAGCCTCAAAGATTTTGAATACATCACTGCTTTCATGGGACTAAGGCAGGTGTTCTGCATATGGAAGACTCCCAGGCTTGCTGTCTCTTAACTCTGTAATCCTGCTGCCACACTAAGCATGTTCAGAACATGTAAGGGAGGAGAGATAGAAACAGAAGAACTCTCTTGCCTCTCCGAGATAAATACATAGAAAGCATTGTGTGCATTATATATATGTACGCTACCTGAGGCAGTCTCCTTGGGATTGTAAACAAATCTAGAATGTTGGAAATGCACTCAAAATATTGAGTGCTTATCATGTGACAGGAATCACAGAAGGCACTAGGGAAAGAATAATGGGCAAGCTAGTCCAAGCCTCTGTTTTAATAAGACTTTACCCCAATCAACTGGAGGTCACCGACAGTAAACAAACACGTATACAAATAAATATTAAAAATAATTACTATGCTCAATGTGGATACCCCAGGAGGTCACTCTCCCTGGGCTCTGTTCAGGTGGTATAGGGGAGCATAGGGCTCTGCCCCATGATGTACAGTCCCTTTCCTCAACATTGGAGAGAAAGCTGATCCTTGAGTCTGCGCCTGCATATTCCTACAACTTCTCAGAGTCCTGCGGACAATGACTGAGGAGACAAACCATGCAGGAAACATCTAGAAAAAAAAAGGAAAGAAAATAAATAATAATTACTATGAATTCTGTGAATTGATGTGTAGTGATTACACATGTATCAGAGTGTTCTGGCCTCTACTTGGGGAAAACAGTATTCATGCAGAGACAGGAAACCAGAGTATTATTTAGCCAGATCAAAAAATGGGGAAGTATTCTGGTTTTAGAACAGAACATATAGAAAGGCCCAGGACAGAAAAGGGGATGGATGGCACATCAAAGGAGAAAAAGGACGATCAGCACAGTCTAACTTAAAAAGGTGATATTACAGGGGCAAGCTCATATAGACATCTGTGGGAACTCGGGTTTATCCCTTGTGGTGTGGGGAACCATTGAAAAGTATATATAGAAGCTAAGGGATGATGTTTCCAGAAGTTCAGTTTGGATGTGTTGTGGTTACCTGGTAAGATCCAAGGTGGAAGTGGGAAAGGAACTAAGAGAGTGTCCTGACATTTCAAGTGAGAGATAATGGTGACCTGAACTAGGGTGGTAGTGGGAATGGACAGAGAAGCATGCACAGATGTGAACTGGCTTTTCGGCAAACTCTACCTGGGCCATGTCCTTTTTCACAGCTAATTAGGCCAAAGCATGTAAAGTATATCTTATTTTCTGGGAGATAATTGCTTCTCTCTCTGTAAATAGGCACAGTGATATGTACTTATATTAAGAACAGTGCTTAATACTACCAGACACCGCTAGGAATTTCCCAACAATGTAAGATTAATTCATGTAGGGATAATAATGGATTGTAAGTAAAGCTATCTCACTTCACTTCTATGAGAGGAGCCCTCTATACATGATACATTGGAACTTAACTATAACTTAATAAGATTAAGTGAACACCTAGATTCTTTATAAATATTGTAAACCACCAGAATTATAAATAAGTGTATTTTATTTAGAACACGAATCCTTCCTTACCCAGTTAACTGGCAATGGTTACTCCATGTCTTAGTCCATTTGCATCCTGTCTCTTTATCTTAGCCCACTCTTCCTACTGGCTGTTTCCATTGCTTGGTGGAATCTGCACTTCAGCCCCTTCTTTTGTGCTACTTTGTCTGCTTTCTGCTATTTCCTTAATTTCCTCTTTTTTTTCTGCTGAGTTAGTAGGTTTCTCTTAAGCTCTCCCATTTCACTCTCACCTGTCTTTTCTCTTCCTCTTGCTGCACACCACGCTGATTTATTGCCGTTTCCTTCTGTTCTTTGCTCTTTCTTCTTTTCTGTCCTCACTTGTGATTTCTCTCAGGAAACTCTGCTACTTTTTAGAGGAGAGAGGGAAGTTAAATCCCAAACTTAACCCAGTCTGTAATAAAGCCAGTGTCTCTATTGAAGTCAGGAAAATAAGCTGATTGGATGAACCAGTGAGCACTAGCCTTAGTTCTGGGGAACAAAACCATGTGATATAACAAGGTATTTCTCAATGCTCTATCTATACCAGAGGTCAGCTTTGATGCCTGAGTTCTTCAAGAGGCCCCTGGGAAGAATATGTCAGTAAAGAAGGCCATCAGCATAAGGCACAGCAGAGACTCTACTTTGTATTTGGGCCTGTGGGGGTGCTGGACCAGTGTGTACAGCTTTGACATCAGAGACGATGCTCACCCACTTGTGAATTTTAGTTGCTTGAAGTCCAAAAGTCACAGAGAAAAGAATGTGAAGACTTGAAGTTATTTATGTATCCATTTACTCAACAAATAATTATTGAGCTTTAACTTTGCACTAGGCACTATTTTTGACAACGGAAGTATTGGAGTGAACAAAACAATCTCTGTTCTTAAGGAGTTATATTCTGGTACAGGAGACACAATAAAATTCAAACAAATAAGTGTACTACTACTACTATTATTATTATTATTACTACAATACTACTAATAATTTATAGCTAACACTTATATATAATGCTTACAATTAGCCAAGCATTGTTCTTATTCTCTTACACAAATTAACTCCCTTAATTCTCTTTTAAGGTGGGTGATACCATAATTCCCATTTTACAGATGAGTAGAAAGAGGTTAAGTATCCTTCTCAAGGTGATGGCCTTAAGTGGAAGAGTTATATAGTATCAGTGATAAATATGATGAAGAAAAATAAAGGTCAAACATTTCATATACACATTTGGCCGGTGGAAGTGATATAATTATAGTAACAACATGGTCTTTGGAATCTGAATTCTTGGATCAATGAGCTACAAATGAGTTTTGTGACTTTAGGCAAATTATATCATTTATTTTATAAAATAAAAGTAAATTCTATAATGGTTGTAAAGGACTTGGCGCAGGCTTGGCCTATAATGTATACATCAAAATGAACAGGGCTTGAAGCCCAACAGCAGGGAGGACCGAGGGAGGAGAAAACAAATTGCCTGTGGCTGAATGTTTCTAGGACAGCAAATAATTGTTTCCTTAAGGAATTGGTCACTTGGAAGGTAGGAGAATCAGATCTTTCCAAGGAAATGGACTTTTTTAAGAAATGATCATTGTTGGCAGATACATGAGGGTAGAGGCTCCCTGAGGAGCTCAGACTGGCTGGCAGGAGAGAGCGGCCATGCCCCAGGGGTTTGCAGGACTTCACATACCACAGCTGGAGGCCTGAAGTTGGAAGGATCACACAGTCGCTCTTGGTGATAGAAAGTAAAAGGGTTGGGCCTGCCTGGAGCCCTGTTATTGAGAGAAATCTCACCTGGTGATGTTGCATATGTGGCTCTTTGTTCAGATCTGAGGGGGAAGAAGGTGGCCTGAAGCAATGACGTCTATTTTCATTAGTCTTACACAACCTCATAATTCTCTCTTTTGCTTTTTCCATACTCTGTTCAGCAGGAAACGAGCTTGTATTCCCATTATTGTAATATTTAAAAAAAATTCTTTTTAATTGTCACTAATATGATCCTCAATTTTTTTCTCCTTATAATCATGCTCCTTGCTTATCTGCTTCATTATTACCAATAAAGATACAGCCAAGTTCATTCAATGCATATCTCTCTGAAAGAGGTATTCTCTTTAGATGGTTATTTGGTGCATTGAAAAGATGTAGCCCTTGTGATCTCATAGTGATTTTTTTGGGTCAGTTAAAAAGACTTTAGAACCATGACCTCTACCTAATTAAAAATGAAAAATGTTTAGTACCAGTGTTAGAATATACATTGGCATTGCAGTTGATAATGGTTTGAAAATCAAGATGAGTGGGTTTTTTGTTTGTTTATTTGTTTGTTTTACTGGATTTTACCAATACTATCTTCTAGCATGTGGGGAAACCATTTGGATTGCTATGACATCCTTTCTGCAATGGTGAATAGGGATAATAAGGATCTATACGATTAGTGTACTAGACTGTAGGATGGCTTCGATAGAATTTGTCTGCAGCTTGTATAAAAATATTCATTCAATCAAGAGAATAATTTAGTGCAATAACTTTATGGAGGTAGGAGGCAGGAAGAGTACAATACAAGCTTTGTTATATTATAAAATATAAAGTTTATTTTATTTTATTTATTTTTTAATTAAATCTTTATCATTCAGATTATTACATTTGTTTCTCTTTTTTCCCCTCCATAGCTCCTCTCCACCCAGCTCCCACCCTTCCCTCTACCCTTATCTCCCTCCTGTTGACCTCATCCATAGGTGTATGATTTTTGTCCAGTCTCTCCCTGTACACCCCTCCCCCCTTTCCCCTTGAGAATTATCAGTCCACTCCCTTTCTCTGCTCCTGATTCTATTATATTCACCAGTTTATTCTATTGATCAAATTTTTAATTCCCTTAATTTTTAGATTCACTTGTTGATTGAAACATATTTGTTGTTCATAATTTTTTATCTTTTACCTTTTTCTTCTTCCTCTTCTAAAAGAGTACCTTTCAGCATTTCATATAATACTGGTTTGGAATTGATGTACTCCTTTATCTTTTTCTTATCTAATAAGCTCTTTATCTGCCCTTCAATTCTGAATGATCGCTTTGCTGGATAGTATATTCTTGGTTGTAGGTTCTTGCTATTTATCACATTGAATATTTCTTGCCACTCCCATCTGGCCTGCATCGTATCTGTTGAGAAATCAGCTGACAGTCATATGGGTGCTCCCTTGTAGGTAATGAACTGTTTTTCTCTTGCTGCTTTTAATATTCTCTCTTTGTCTTTTTGTGTGTGTGTTTTTTTTTAAGTTTCTTTTTTTAATATATTTTATTGATTTTTTACAAAGAGGAAGGGAGAGGGATAGAAAGTCAGAAACATCGATGAGAGAGAGACATCGATTAGCCGCCTCCTGCACGCCCCACACTGGAGATGTTCCCACATGCAAGGTACATGCCACCGACCGGAATTGAACCCGTGACCCTTCAGTCCGCAGGCCGACGCTCTATCCACTGAGCCAAACCAGTCTCGGCTCTCTTTGTCTTTTGCTCTTGGTATTTTAATTATGATGTGTCTTGGTGTAGTCCTCTTTGGATTTCTTTTATATGGGGTTCTATGTGCTTCCTGGACTTGTAAGTCTATTTCTTTTACCAGATGTGGGGAGTTTTCAGTCATTATTTCTTTAAGTAGGTTTTCAGTATCTTGCGCTCTCTCTTCCTGTGGCACCCCCACAATTCTGATGTTGGTATGCTCGAAGCTGTCCCAGAGGCTCCTTACATTATCTTCACATTTTTGTATTCTTTTTTCTTCTTGCTTTTCCAGTTGAGTGTTTTCTGATTCTTTATATTTCAAATTTTTGACTTGATTCTTGCCTTCTTCCAGTCTGCTGTTAGGTCTCTGTATAATATTTTTTATTTCAGTCAGTGTATGTTTAATTTCTAGTTGGTTCTTTTCCATCTCTAGTTGGTTCTTTTTCATCTCCTCTTGGGTCTTGCTAACTTTATCCAATTTTTCTAGGATATTCTTGAAAAACCTTATAAGTGTGGTTTTGAACTCTATATCTAGTTGTTTGTTTTCCTCCATTTCTTTTGTTTGTGATCCCTTCCCTTGTCTCAGCATTTTCACTATGCCGGGAGAACTTCTGTGTTGGATTCAGCCTTATGATACCAGACTTGCAAAACTGCAAAAGCCTCTCTGTTGAGCTTGGGATGGGTGGAGTCTCAGGGCTTAAGGGACCGCCTTGCCTTCCAGTGGGCCCTGCCCTCCATGGCCCCTGGGTCTCACATGACTGGGTAATCGCTGGAGCGGACCCTGTGCTTGTGTGCCTGCGCTTTTGCAGTGCCTCTAGACTGCTGCCCCTCCAGCTCCCCTGCACTCCGGGAGCATATGAGTCTGGGTCTCCAGGGTTTCACCCGAAACTGGGGTTTAGTGAAGTTAGAAGTGGCTCAGTTGGGAGGATCTGTCTCCTGTCCACTAGTGAAAGCCAGTGGCACAATCAGCAATTGGTCCTCTGCGCGCAGTGCCATGTGCCACCAGACTTCTGATCTTTTGCTACTCCCCTATATTTCCGTGCACTTCTCCCTTTACACAGTCCAAACTCCCCCCGGCTGGATCTGGGGTTTAGTGTGGTAGGATAAGGGGTTCAATGCGTTGAGAGTCTCGGTCTCACTCCAGCCAGAGAAAGCCAGCCAGGTTCTCTGGCACCTGCTCTCTCCACGCATGTCTCCATACCTCAGCTTTTTGCAGCTTCTCTGGGTCTCTGTGAGCCCCTCTCTTTCCTTCTAGCTGTAGAACTTCCACTCAGCCAGCTTTTGTGTGGTTCTGGATGCTGTCCGTTCTGTTTTTTAGTTGTAGTTTTGAAATTGTTGTGCTAAGCAACAGTGTAGGTGTTTACCTATGCCGCCATCTTGGATTCTAAAATATGAACTTTTAACACTTGTAATATTCTAAGTGAAATTTTTATTTTAAAAAAATAGGCACACTCTTTCGAATCACTGTTGATATTATTTAGTACATTAGAGAAACATACCAGAGGAAAGTGCTGGGGAAAGAATTCCCACAGATTTATCATTATCAGTATCAACATGCTTCAATTAAATGCCACTACATTGTCTGACTTTTGTTGACTATCTAAACAATGCTTGCTGGTACCACAGGTTAGTGAACCTAGCTCTTCTTGGTCTAAGAGACACTCGGTAGCCCCCTTTGAGTCTTTCTAAATGAGTCAGAGCTGTGCTCCAATTTCTCTCTTACATTCCATTATTATTATTATTATTATTATTATTACTTTTAAAAGTATTTTTAAATTCTAATTTATTTCCAGCTTTGACCTCCATATATTCTCTAGATTTGATTCAAATACCTAACCCTTTTTAGGTAAATTTTCTGAGACAAATAGCCTGGAATGACTGTCATCACTGAAACTTAAAAGAGTGTTCTTTAGCCTATGTTCTCACCTATGGATAGTCAGTATGTGTAAGTCTATTAATAATCATCCCCAATGTGAATAATTAGCACTCTCCTCTTTTATTTGAAAGATCTTGTATTTGAGTGTGAAGCCATGTTAACATACAATTGATAAAGAATCAACATTTAAAATATATATATATTTATCTCAGAGAGGAAGGGACATGGAGAGGGAGATAGAAACATCAATGATGAGAAAGAATCACTGATCGGCTGCCTCCTGCATGCCCTCTATTGGGAATGGAGCCTGCAACTCGGGCATATGCCCTTGACTGGAATTGAACCCAGGACCCTTCAGTCTGCAGTCTGATGCTCTATCCACTGAGCAAAACCGGCTAGGGCTTAACATTTGTTTTTGTTTTGATCCATGGGCCTTTCAGAGCAGTTACAGTAAGAGATTCGAAATAGTAACAACACAAAAAGAATGAAGTAAAAAATAAAAAGGGTCCAGGGAAACTAGCCTATAAATCTGAGTGGGACTGGCCAGTAGTCTTTGTGGAAACACATATATTAGTAGCTCTCGACTGGACTTCTTGACTAGACTGATGGACTTGTAGGTAGCAATTGAACAAAAATTACTGCTTCTTTAGTATGAAAAAGTCAGTTTCACATTAACTTTTTTGCCAAGTGTCAAGCAATGAAAAGCATCCTACTCTATTTTTTAAAAGTTTAGGCATTAGAAAAAGTATGTTTTCATAGGACAGGATAATATGGATGTGAGTATTTGAGAAGCAAATTTCCCCTCTTTGGAAGAGTTACCTAGGAAATATAGTCGATAATATTGTAATAACCTGCATGGTGTGCTCTGAAAGGCATGGTGGTGCCTCATAGCTCAGGGGACATTTCCAGATTCTACTTCTCATTCTGTGTTCTGAATGCTCTGACTCATTCCCAGAATGCTTTGTTTCTGTTCTGTTGCTTGATCTCAATTAGGTTCCTGTCCAGTCACTGCTGTCCACCTGGTTTTAAAGTTAGATCTCAGGTTTGGCTGCTATCTTTGATTAAAGCCATCATCTGTGGAGTTTCCCTGCCCCGCTCTTGTGCCTTATCCCAGCTCTAGGCTCTGCCCACAGGGTATCCACCTAATGGAAGGGTTGTTTGAACTTCAGTCTCAGTTTCTTTCCTGCCACTACCATGTGTGAAATGGCTGGGCAAGCCAGGATTCCTTAACTGCAGTGAAACTGAGCCATTTATTTCTCCTGGGACCTCCATACTTCTGACAAGGACACACCCAGAGCTTGAAATCACAAGACCCCTGCTTCTCTAGATGGTCAGCTGGAAATAGAGATGGAACCCAAATTTTAGCAGATTTCCAAAGGCCATGAAGCTCAGTAGTGCCCATTAAAGTGGGTAATCTGAGTATGGCTAGAAGGATTGGAATCTAAGCATTTTAATCAAAGTACTGTATTCCAAGCGTAGTACCCAGAAATTCACTGACAAACAAACCTCCCGTCCTTTCATCACCAGTAAGGGTAATGCTAGTATCTAGATTTTCAGAGGAGCTTAGCCCAACTTTCTGTTCTCATGCTCAGCAGGAGAAGTGGAGAGATAGATGGAGGCTGCGGTCCAGCTGGGAGCCCCACCCCTCTGCCCCCCTTCCCAGTGGCAGGTATGAAAGCCCAGACTAAAAGAGAGCCAAGGAGGCCAGATGTGGGCCTCCTTTCTGATCCTTGTTCACAGAGAGCAGTGCTTCACCTGCTGCTGTCCTGAACAGTGGATGTGTTTCTCGACAAAGCCCTGTGGGATAGGTATTATTGGTATGCTTTTTGTCATTTAGTACATGCAAAAACTGATGAGATTGGAACTTTTATATGTTCCATGTAACCGATAAGAAAACCCAAGTTTAGGAAATTTAAATAACTTGTCTAACACAGCAGATAGACACTTGTGTATTCCACACCCCCTCAGCCAATGACACCCTCTTTGTCAAGGATACTTTGCTGCCCCTATGAGCTCCTTAGTTATCTCATGAACTACCCCTATGTCTAGTTTGCTTTCTAGCTTTGGATTGGACTGTTCAGATGTGCAATCATCTGTCTCCAGGTCTATAGCCACATTTAAAACAGATGAAATACCAAGTTCTCAGATAAATGGCGAAAAAGGAAAAAAAATTTGTTTTTGATAACTTGAAAAAAGTTAAAATCATTTCTAAACAATAATTTTCACACATTAATTGTTAGGTAGGTAGTCTTATCTCATCATTTTAAAAAGTGTCCATTAAAGTCTTTATTGTCCACTTTATATAAATAAATTAAAAATCTGAGCCTTGCAATCAGAAGGTAGAGTTTTGGTTTGATAAAGGCAAATGCTAACACCTCATTTTGGCATTGCAGTTTAATGAAGTTCCTTTTAACATGCGTTTAATAAAATACTGAATGGAAATCTCAGCTATTTTATCACATGTTTGTGAACAGCACCTGCTCTTTCTCCTTTTTGGGAAACTGCTGCTTTCTGCTTATAAATGATATGTCTTTTGTTCTGTGGCTTAATGTTTCTGGAGTTTAAAAAATATCTTATGTTAAAGTTAAACCTACTTATGGAACATTAACATATGAAGCCAAAGATTATCTTGCCACGGGCCATTGCTCTGCCCCTAAATAATACAAATTTGATTAAAATCAGATATTGAAGTAGACAACATTCACTGGAAAGTTTTCATTTCTTTCCTATTTTCTTAAAATCCCTGGAAACTTGTTTATTTCAGTAAAGAGCCCACCCCCCTTCCAAACGCAGCAGCCTTCCTAGAGCTTTATTTAAATGCCTCTGCCGAATGAAAGGCTCCTTTCATGTCATTTCAAGCCCTGAAGTACCAAAAGGGTAAATAACTTGAAGTATCATTTTTGACTGACTTGACTTTGAAACAGGCGCAGCCTGCGTAAACAGCTGCTCAGCCGAGAGACGCTCACCTGTCTCTCTAAGCAGTGCTTCCGATACCTACTAATGTTGGTAACAATGATAAACACCTTAATTCACTGGATTAATGAGTTAGAGCCAATAGAAAAGGACAAAAACCCATAACTTTTCCACAAACTTAGTTAAATGTCAAGGTTTTTAAAGGCCTAGTTAGCAAGTATATTAGATGAGATATGTCAGTTTCCCAATTTACGACTCTGACTTGTCTCTTGTGATTCCTTATAGCCTCTAGCCATTCTCTTCTTACCTGAGGCAGTCTCTGGCAAAAACCTGATGCTTCCAGTCATTCTGCATTCTTGTGTTTCTTCAAAAATAATTGGACAGGCACCTTTCCATAAACAATCATCATTATATACGGTACACAGATACGAATACCACACAAATAAGTTTCAATGGAATGTCTTGAGCCAAGTGGTAATAATTTGGCCTGCGTGTTCCTGATATGATTGACAGAGAGTTAATGCACTTAGCATTCTTCCAGAAGGCTCTGAGTATTAGCTCCTTGATGCTCAGAAAGTCCTGCTCCCAGAAAAGTGACATAGACATTGACCATTGAGTTTGTTGCTATTCAATAGCCGGTTCCGTTTCCAGACTCTATGATTAAAGTCATTATAGGAACTGTCAGCAGGAGGAAGAAATGGAAACTGTCACAAGAAGCAACTGTCTGAGATGTTAAAGATTCCCATATTGTCGACCAGTTTTAAAGCAGGAAATTTTAATTTAATGAAGATCAACCTAAATTACAAAGCTACAAGCTTCAAATATTTTCTGCTAGGTTGATTAATCCCATATCTCTCTATTTACTTATTTAATTTTTCCTTTCTCTCTTTTTTTTCTCTCTCTCTTTCTTCCTCTCTGTCTCTCTTTTTCTTTCTTTCTTTCTTTCTTTCTTTCTTTCTTTCTTTCTTTCTTTCTTTCTTCCTTTCCTTCTTCAGGAAATTCTGCAAAATAAAAATTTAAAAAGCCAAACTTCTGTTCTATGGCTATGAACAAAGTTTACAACAAATATGAGTTACTGCTTCTCAAGGATCGCGTCTTAGCAGCCTGCTTATTCTGTGGAAAAGACTGATGAAATGAGAATTTAAACCGAGTAAACTAAAAGCACATGATTTGAAGGTTTTTAGTAATTATTTTTATATTGAATGACCATGATAACTCTAATATTCAATGGAACACAATATTCTCAATCTGATAGTGAACCTGGACATGTTTGTAAGTTGCTACTAGTTATTCTTTCTAATGGTAAACGTTAACATTCCTGATTTATAATTGGGACTTATTGTTTTTATAATCTTATAAATAGAGCATTAGATATACAGACCATTGAAATGATTTATAAATGATTTTGAGTACAAACCTCAAGTACTCATTATCACTGTTAGATTGTCAATTAATGTTTTATTTTGTACTGTATTTAAAAATAAATGGGAAGTCTAAGAAATGACTAGAGATCAGAGGAGCCCAAAAAGGTATGATAACTGAATGTAATTTGATATCCTGAACAAGATCTCAGAACAGAAAAGACATATTAGGAAAAATTAGTGAAATCCAAAAATTGTGAGGAGTTTAGTTAACCCATATTGGTTCCGTAATTGTGACAAACGTACACTAGGATAGCAATTAGGACTGCCATGGGACACATGGTATACTAAAGAATGATTTGCTATTTATCGGAGATTCACATTTAACTGGGTGTCCTGCACTTTATCGGCTAAATCTCGTACCTCTAATAGTAATGTCAGATACTAACAACAAGAGAAACTGGATGATGGGGTTTACAGGAACTCTCTGTAATATCTTTACAACTTTTCCATAAATCTGAATTTATCCTAAAATAAGAAGTGTATTTAAATTTTTAAAAAGCAAATGGGAAAACATATAGCTCGTGCTTTAACATGTTAGTTGGAGCATTTTACACAACTAAGAGAGATCAAAATATGACACCAGCCCAAACTTTAATTTTTTTCCAATATGTAAACAGGTTTGCCCTTTCAATAATGTATATTTTAACCCATTTGCCAGTGAGAGGAGAGCCTGATATAATTATACTAACAGTGATAGTCTTCTATTTATTTTTCTTTCCTCACCTGCTATGCCCAGGTTTTGACATTAAGAATATTGTGTTTGATATTTTCTGCATTAAAAACCACTTTAGGCTTTGGTTCCATTTTACTCCCAGTCAGAAAGATCAGAAAAAGCTCAAGTCACACAGTGAGAAACTTTATCCACTGAATGAGACATTATCCATTCCACCAGACTGCAAATCAAAGAGTATCTCTTAGGTTGCTTAAAAATTCATTTTAAAATCTGATCCTGATTGTACTTTTATGGTAATTTCATACCATCAATCATCCTTTTACCTTTAGTCTCTGGGTCCACTGCTCTCCCCATAGATCTCATTCACTCTGCCTCATTATAATTCTTTAGGTGAGAAAACAGGGGAAGAAACCTTAACAGAAAATGAGAGAAAGATGTAAATTTCTTGAGAAAAGTCAGATTCACTAAGAAGCAGAGGTAATGATATGTTCTGATCTTCTCCTCATTTTGTAATTAAAAGATGGGAGAAATAGCAGACCAAAAAAAGCCCCCCCCAAAAAAAATAACCAGTCTTCCATGCAAATAACCTACTTGTAATTGGCATTCTCTCTCCCTAATATATCTTATAATTTTAAGCTGCCAGGGTTCTGACTTGTCCCTGCCACTTGAAGTGAACAAAAGAAATGTTTTTGAAACTCTAGATAACTTTTCTCTCATTGTGTGATGTTTGCCTGCCCTGCACCCAGGTTGCCTCCTTCTTGATTCTGCTTTTAGGAAACGCAAGTATCAGAGTTACCAGCAGGCAGCTGTTAGCCATGCAGAGCAGGCCCCTCGCTAGGTACATAGGTTCACATAGAGTTATGGGAAATCAATAATATAACTTTGGTTATTATTCTCCGTTTGGCAATGTGTATGTGCCTGCTCCAGCTAACAATTAATCACTGGGAGTGAACAGTATATGGCTGCGTGTCAGCCAGAAAGCGCTCGTGGCAAGTGAAATGATTTCTCACATCCAGTTTAAGTCAAGCATTCATTCAGCCTTTGCAGCATGATTCAATTTTACTAACAATAAATGTTATATTTTGCTCCATTGATTTGAATGCTGACTCTGGTGCAAAGCATATTTCTTAGAGCAACAAGAAATGTAGTAGATAATAAACTCAGCAGGGCGGCTCAGCCTCGGTACATTTAGATTGGGATAAAAAGCGGCCATTAACCACCAGGGAAGGGGCTGATTTCTCTCTCTCAAGTACCAAATCCAGCTGCACTGTCGCTCATAAGGTCTTTAGCAAAATGTTGCCATAAACCACAGAATGCCAATAATAGCAATAATCCCTCCAAAATGGGTTGTTACCAGCAGTTAGTGACCAGTTTCTTAGTCAATGGCCTGAGGGGAAAGGCTTTAGGAAAGCTGTACTCACTATTTCCTCTCAGGCAATTTAACTGGGTGCATTAAACTGCATTTTCATTGGGATTTCAAAATGTTTGTGCTCTGACAAGGCACTCATCTGAAGGTCTTTTGATTAAATCTCCATCTCCACAATTTTAGGAAGAGCAAATAAGCAACACATCTAAGTGAGGAAGTGGGGTCATTTAAACAACCTCTTAATTAGTAACTTAAGTTACAACCTGAAATACTGTATATAAAAACATATATGTGCCAATATAATCACACACAAGTTCTTTGTGATCGAATGCTCTGTGCTATTGATGAGCAGTAAACTGACCTTCCGTTCATTCATTTGTTCTTGGAGATGACAGTTCCCACTTCGTGGGGTATTGTGAGGCTCAAAGGCAATTCTGTTTGTGAAAGAGACGGAAAACTACCTTGTGCCTGGATAGCATGAGGCAGGGACTGTTGCCAGCCCCGCCTTCATCAATAGCAACCAGTTGTGCTTTGACAGAGCTAACAAGTTAGTTCTCACATATGCCCAGAGGATTAAATTCTAACTCAATTTGCAAAGGGAGGTGGGGGTGACCGTGGGGAGGTGACCAGGGCAATGAGCTTTCAGGAACTGCTTCTAGCAAGCATCTGAACCCATTCAAATTTAGATTGAAAATTCAAGGTTTAAGGGACACAACATTTATTTTGGAACTTATAAAACACTAGCTCCTCTTCTTTTGAAAGTTGTTAAAACATCTGTTTATTATAGGATAGTTTCTGTTAGAAATGAATAGTACCTAGCATGCAAATTAACTCAGGCCCATGAACATGGAACTTTGAAATTTTAAAATTCCACAAGTGAGATAGTAACAATGTTATAATAAGTAATATTTGGATAAACTGCTTAATATCCTTATTATTTAGCATCCTAATCTAAATGAACATAGAGGTATTTTACCAACATATGTGGGAATAGCTGACAGATACATTTCAACTGATAATAGGATATACAGTGGCTGAAATTTTCATAACTATATAATAATTATAATAATGTAAAACATGTAACATTTGCCTTTCAGGAACTCCAAAAATAATATTTCAAATGCCATATTCTTGATGCATTGTTTTTCCTGATCACACTTAAAATAATTTCTCCTCCTAATTCATATTTTAGGTATATGATTAACATATTAGAATGAGACACAACCACCAAAACCCTTATTTCAATGCATTAATCATAGGAATATAGTTCTAGATTTAAACTCAAGTGTTCTGACGCTATTTATATATCAATCATAAATCATTCACAAACTTGAATAGGTTACATAGTATTATTTAATTCATCTACTTCCACAGTCTATTGGTTTCAAATGAAATAGTTCAATTGCTCATTAATCACAAACATAAACTTAACTTTGTAAATAAAGGCAAAAAATGATTGACATTACAAAGAAAATGGCATGCATCAGGCACTGGTTAGTTTTTACCCATTATATCGAGTGCTATCTCAGATCACAAAATATTCACGTGTATGTTGCATTGAGGGCAAAGGTAAAGAGCAACTGTCTGTCAGTCTTTTTATCTATTTATCTTTCTACCTGTCTAATACATCTATATTGTTGCATGTTATATTTTTTTGTGAGAAAAATCAAAGTAAAATAAATGAAGACTTACATAGTAAATTTATCAGATTGAAATTACATGTCAAGAAAAGTCCACTATACATTTGAAATCAGTTTTTATTTTCTTCATAATCTCAGTACAAGATGGGTCTCCAGCATCCATCCCCTTTAAAGACAACTGGGAATGATGAAGGGCAGGATTTGTCACCTGAAGTGAATGGGCTGAAAATTAATGGGCTTGTGAAGAGTTTGGGGTGAATAAAGAAGTGGCCCACTCTGAGATGCCATTTTACAAAGAGAAAGGCAGGATGGAGGGGCCCTGTGTGGGGCAGGTGGACAGAAATCCTTTCCACAGAAACAGACTTGAGTTTGGCAGATGGGGGAAGTGCTGAACTTGTTTCCCTCAAATCTATTCTCTCTCCTCATCTCCCTTCCCGCATGACCATTTTATGGATGTCTAGAATTATTGGAGTGGAAGGAGACTAAGCTTTTTATCCTGCAGGGCTCCTCAGGAGAAGGTCAAATTCCTAAGAGCTGAATTTTTGTTTACTCTTCTAATGTATAACACATTAGTATCATATCAAATTCCTAAGAGCTGAATTTGCAGGCATGGCCCCAGCAGTAAGAGAATGGACAGTACCAGGTGAGGCCTGGGAACAGAAAATTGGCTTCACAACTCTTCTGTTTCTTTCTCCAGCTGCCCTTTGTCTGCAAATTCAGTTTTTAGGAATATTTACAGAGTATAAAATAATGAGGGCTGAATTCCTTGGAAAAAGGAAAGCAAGCATTCCACTAAGACCATGTCTTGAAAGAATACAAAGAATGGAGGGAAAGAGCATATAAAACATAGCATTAGTTCAGAATCTTACTCAATTTTCTTTTATTTGACATGCTACTAATGTGTTATACATTGGAAGAGTAAACAAAAATGTGAAAAGGATGCTAAAAAAATTCTTTTGGAGGACTTTAGTGCCTTAGACTCTCACAAATGCTGCCACTGGTGGGAGAGAGTGATGGGGGATCAGAGGGAAGAGGAAAAATAAAACACCCAGGCAGATTATAGTTTTAGGTGTTTCCTCACATTATTTTTTGGTCCTAAACGTTGAGGTAGCTGTTATTGTCTCCAGTTCACAGTTGCAAAAGCCATACAAATTTTAAGTAATATCCCCAAGCTGGTATTTTGCTTAGCGAATTAACTAACTCTCCAAAACCAAGGGTCCCAGGTGCTAACACTCAAGTTCTTCCCACAGCAACACTTAAGGGTCCCAATACATGAAACCTGGCAGGGTGTCTGCCCATAAAAGCACATTGGTAACAATAATTCAAATGATTATAACATATCTGTTATTGGGGTTACATTTTAAAATACCAGTTCTAAAGTCTATACATTTTCCAAGTAAATTATCTGCAAATAGTTTTGATCCCTGACGTAAGTTTCCATATTGTTCTGGCTGGAAAAGAGGATCTTTGGAAGGGATATTTTTAACCAACAGTAGTGGCCTACTTGCTTTGTAATTAACAAAAGATTAAAAAGATCTTCTGTATTATTAGAATTTTTGAATGTCTCTATTTTCCATTCACTGCTCCCTAATCTCTTTTTTTTTCAGACTTCCTAGAGACATACTTTCCAAAGAACCTGGCCTCACCTAAAGGTGGTCATGGAACTGGAATCGCAAACACAATCCCTGCACCTCAGGCTTCTCACAACGTGAAACATTCTTCAAATTACAAAGTTATTCAGTAACCTAAGTCATTTCAGGTGAAATCATAAAATTTCTGGGCTAGATGGAACCACTGAGAACAGTGAGTTCAACTCCACAAATATGTTTACAATCACTCAGATGTTCCACAGTATACAGAGTAAAGCTGATTTATTCAAAAGCCCTCACCTAAATGTGGAATCCCCTTGGTAAGGATGATTTACCAAAAGCAGTTCTTAGCATTATGACTCTGCATGTGAACAATGCAAATAAAATTGATTTGTGGCTTCAAGCAATATTATATCAGGGTAATGACTTTCAGGTCCTGCTTCCATTCCATAAGCTGTAGCATGGGGTTTCACTAGTAAAACTTCATGACAGTGATCTTTTTCAAATATGTAGGAAAAAATTGTCAGGATTTTCTCTGCCAATATTTTTAGCCCCCATATCTTTAGAAGCCTTCTCTATTTGAGACTTTAGTATAAAATAGTATCTTCTTTAAAACTAAATTATTTGGAATTTGCTTTACTATTTTATATTTAGCAACAATTTAACATTTCACAATATGACTTTTATAGTTGTTCAACTAAAAGTTGAATATATGGGACTCACTGTAATAGGGGGCTACATTCCTGACCAAGAACCTGGTACCTGATTTTTAAATAAAACCAGACACAAATATGCTATTTAACCAATTGTCAGTAATACATTTTTACATTACATAGCATGAAATGCTATAATCGCATTTCTGGAAATGGTGAATTATAACTAACATCTCTAACATGTTTCTCAATCAAGTAGGAAATGAGAAAGGAACCAATGATGCATATTTATCCAGTGGATTCCCAGAGAAGACTCAGGACAGTTGAGGACTCCTGGGCTGGGCCTGCCCTGGGCAGCCTGGACTAAGGGGTTGGGTCAGTGGCTAGGAGAGTTGCGCCCCCGCTGGGTGGTGTTTGTTTGCTCTTTTTATTAAGTACTATAAGTAAATAGTATGGGTATAATTTCCAGAATTTTGACCATAAGAATCTCAGTAAGTTGGATCATTGTAAATCAAAAGTGAATCATATTCTAAATCTGGTGTAAGTTGGTGGTCCAGTTTCATTTTTTTGCATGTATCTGTCCTATTTTCCCAACACCATTTATTGAAGAGGCTATCTTGGCTCCATTGAATGTTTATGCCTCCTTTGTCAAATATTAATTGAGCATACTGGTTTGGGTGGATATCTGGGTTCTCTATTCTATTCCATTGGTCTATATATCTGTTCTTGTGCCAGTACCAGGCTGTTTTGAGAACAGTTGCTTTGTAGTATAGCTTGAAGTCTGGTATTGAGATCCGACCTACTTTATTCTTCTTTCTCAGAATTGCTGTAACTATCTGTGGTCTTTTTTTGTTCCAGATGAATCTATGAAGAATTCTTTGTAGGTCTGTGAAATATGTCATTGGTATTTTAATGGGTGGTGCGTTGAATCTGTAGATTGCTTTGGGTAGTATGGACATTTTAATGATGTTGATTCTCCCAATCCATGAGCATGGTATGCTCTTCCATCTGTTAACATATTCCTCTATCTATTTTTTCAGTGTCCTGTAGTTTTCTGCATATAGGTCTTTTACCTCTTTAGTTAGATTTATTCCTAGGTATCTTAATTTTTTTGGTGCAATAGTAAATGGGATTGCTTTTTTAGTTTCTCTTTCTATAATTTCACTATTAGTGTATAGAAATGCCACAGACTTCTTAGCATTAATTTTGTATCCTGCTACATTGCCAAATTCATTAATTAAGTCAATTAGTTTTGGAATGCAGTCCTTTGGGGTTTTATGTACAATATCATGTCATCTGCAAATAAGGACAGCTTTACTTCTTCTTTTCCAATTTGGATGTCTTTTATTTCTTCTTCTTGTCTAATTGCAATGGCTAATACTTCCAGTATTATGTCGAGCAGGAGAGGTGAGAGTGGGCATCCCTGTCTTGTTCCTGTTCTTAGGGGAAATGGTTTTAGTTTTTGCCCATTGAGTATGATGTTAGCTGTGGATTTATCATATATGGCTTTTATGATGTTGAGGTATGATCCTTCTATTCCCACTTTGCTGAGAGTTTTTATCAAAAAAGGGTGTTGGATTTTGTCAAATGCTTTTTCTGCATCAATTGATATGACTATGTGATTTTTATCTCTCAATTTGTTTATGTGATGTATCACATTTATTGATTTGCAGATATTGTACCATCCCTGTATTCCTGGGATGAATCCTGCTTGGTCATGGTGTATGATCTTTCTGATGTACTGCTGGATCCGGTTTGCTAGAATTTTGTTGAGGATTTTGGAATCTATGTTCATGAGAGATATTGGCCTGTAATTCTCTTTCATTGTGTTGTCTTTATCTGGTTTTGGTATTAGGATGATGCTGGCTTCATAGAAGGTGTTTGGAAGTGTTCCTTCTTCTTGAATGTTTTTGAATAGTCTGAGGAGGATAGGTTTTAATTCTTCCTTGAATGTTTGGTAAAACTCTCCTGTGTAGCCATCTGGTCCTGGGCTTTTATTTGCTGGAAGCTTTTTTTGATGAAAGCACAAAATAACAGAAAGAATTCTTATCCATGAATAAAAAAAGCCATGGAATATTTACACCATGGAATATTATGCAGCCATAAAAGAAGGAGCTCTTACCTCTTGTGACACCATAGATGAACCTGTAGATTATTATACTAAGTGAAATAAGCCAGTCAGAGAAAGACAAATATGTGATCTCACTTATATGTGGAATCTAATGACAAAATAAACTCATGAACAAGATCGAAGCAGAAACTCATGAATAGATGGAACAGGCTGACATCTGTTAGGGGAGGGAGGTTGGGGGACTGGATGAAGGGAAGTGAAGAGATTAGTCAAAGAACATATATGCATAGTCCATGGACACGGACAACAGTGGGGTGATGGTCAGGAGGAAGGGCGGCAGGGCTGGGTGGAAGTGGACAAAGCAGAGAGGAGAAATGGGGACATCTGTAACAGTGTCAACAATAAAAATAAAGATTTTGTGTTTAAGATACATGAAAAATAAGTCAATAGGATTTAGTTCATAAAATGGAAAGGAAATGAAGAAACTAATTCTTTGAAGAACTGATAAAGAAATTTGAGACCATTTCTCTATATATCTGGAAAGGTCTTAAAAAAAATTCCTAAAGCTAGGAATGCTTTTGTTTGGAGAGCCTTATGATTCTCATTTAGACTACAAATTCAACAAAGGATTATAGGATTTGCTCTTCGACTTCTATTTATCAGAACAGAGGCTGAGAGAGCCACCTAAGAACATGGGACAGAGAGCTGGTCAGAGCGTATGTTAAGATTCAAGCCTACAAACCAAGTCAAGGCATTTGAGTATCTCATCCAACTCCATTAGCCCGGTACATCAGGAAAACTGGAAATAAGACGAATTCTAGCAAGTGCCCAGAGACCTCTTCTACATGGTCTTTTAATTGTCCAGGAAAATAATGCTATTGCAGGAAACTTAAGTTAATGACTAGAATTCTCTCAACCGTAAGTTTTAATCCTCACGTTTGTCTCATGCCTTTTCTATGAGCGACTTAAGTGTAAACTAGTATCTCATTATTCAGAACTGGTTTCTTAGGAGGAGGGGGGCTTGGCCCTGATGACTAAGCAAAATGATGTGTTAGAAACTGAGCTGATATTTAACTTTTAGTGTGTCCTTTGTACCTTGCTCTGCACTTGCCACATATTAAGTGTGCAAGAAACTGTTGTTCATTGATAGAATAAATGACTGCATAATATGTGGGAAGGATTTTAAAGACTGGAGAGGCAGAAGATTGTAAGGTAGAATATTCATACTACCTCAAAAGTGTCACAATTTTTTTTATTTCTATTTCCACTGCTACCACCTTAGTCTAAATTTTATCATCTCTTATATAAACTACAATAGTACCTCTTTACTTGGCCTTTCTGCTGTTATTCTTACCCCTTGCATTCCGTTCTCCATAGTTCAATGTAATCTTTTAAAAATAGGAGTCAGATTATACATGCTCCTGCTTGAAACCCTTCCCTGGTTTCCTGTAGCATTTAAACTGTAAGCTGGCTCCCTCACCTGGCCTTTACACTGGCTGTTCTCTCTACCTGGTAAGCTGAGCGCCCCCTTCTCATGGAGGCCTCTGCTTACGTCTCCTCTTTGGAGGAGTCTTCTCTGTCCACCTCACCGAAAGTAGCCCCCTGGTGCCTCTATAGGACATCATTGATTATTTTAATCATTTTACACTTATTGCCATCTGTTCCTTTCTTGTCCACTATTTTATTGTTTATCTCCCTTGCGTTAAAGGGTGAGTATCATGAGAACTTATCCAAACATAAATCCTCAAGAAACAGAACAGTCTGGCATTTAATAAGAGGTCAGTAAAAGACTGCTGAAAACAATAAAAGAATAAATGAGTTGTCTTGGCTTGTGAAGGATCTGTGATGGTGAATCTTGAGGAAGAATGGATCGTTCTGAGGGTTTATATGCACTGCTGTGCCTACTCCAAGTGCCAAAATAACACATTTACACAAGGGGGAATCAGGTAAGCAAGACTATTTCTGATGTTGTGTCAGCAATGCAAAGCCTTCATGAATGGGATTTCATTATTTTCCTGTTTGGAAAGTTCATCAGAAATGAACCATTTACATTTTATTTAGACACATTTAAAGCGTAAAGTTTCTAAGTGGCCATTTTGTCATAATTTCTTACTTTCTTCTCAATATCTGTGCTGTGTTAGTGTGATTCTTCTCATTCAGTGTAGGCAGGGTTGTTTTCTGTGTTTCAGGTTTATACCATTGTTGACAAGTAAACACCAGCTGTGTGGGTAGCTGGCGTATTCCCAGGCAGGGGTTATAATAGGAATCTGCAATGGCCTGGGGAAGGAGTAGGGGTGAAGTGGGAATCTGTCCACACACACTGGTTGGAAAGCCTACTTTAAAACTCGCCCAGCCCCAACTGAGCTTAATATGGTTGTTACAGGGAGTGTGTGCACTGTGATGGCAATGTGTCAGGCCTAATTGGGACCTTCTGAGAGCTAAGAGGACATGAAATTCTAGCAAGAAAATGTTAATCCAGTCACAAACACCGTATTCACAGGAAAACTTCCCTTCAGCCCTCTCTGCCTTCCTTACTTAGCTATTCAAGGGAAATGATCGGTGCATGCAAACTTATAAAAATTTAAACTATTTGGGTGCTTTTTGGAAATGACTTCCAGAGCTCGACTAAACAAGAAAAAAAATTCCTCCATGAAAATTAGATATTTAATAGGTATCGCTGACTCCTCTCTCACATAAGGGCAGGTCCAGCCAGTTAGAAAAGCACCTGAATTTACAGGAGTGACATTTGCAGGTGATTCAAATTCAAACCAAGCCTACCCTATGAAGTCAGCACCAAGGAATTCACAGCTCTCTGCATCAATCTCAATTTCCAATTTTAGGTAAATGTTCACCAAACCATGTCTGGAACAGTAAATGGAAATAAATCCAGTATATAGGAAAGAAATATCTTGTTCTCTGACTTAGAGGGAAGCTGAGGAGGGGTTGAAGGTTGTCTATGTTGATATGATCCATTCTAGTGTCATTAGCACCTAGCCAGGGCCACTCCCTGTGAGGGGCTGGCTAAGCTTATGACCTACACTTGTCTTTTGCTAGTGGAGGTACTGGGTCAAGGTACTTGGAAGCAAGAAGTCAAAACACTTCTCAGATCATGAGATAACTTCGAGTGTCATGACCTTCATTTCACCTTGCTAATTGACAAATAATGATCAAAAGAAGCAACAACTCAGAAATGCCATTGCTTGTGTGTTGTACCACATGGTTAACCATGAAAAGAAGCTTTGAACAATAAACTGTGACATCTACAAAGATAAAGCAAGAGATCTTAGGGAAATGTCCTTTGCCATGTCCCCCCTTTCTATTTAAAAATGAGTGAACTCTTAGGGGTTTGTTTCATTGGATGTCTAGATGTATTGGGAAAGTTTGAAGTAATTGCTGACTATTTTATGTTGGCCTGGTTTGTGCTAACATTTATTGACCATATTCTATGTTCCAGATACTATTCATGTGCTTTATATATATTAAGTCATTTAATTATCATAACAACTCCAAAAAAGCAGGTATATTATTATACCCATTTACACAGGCAAGTATATTATTATACCCATTTACACGTCACGTGGCTTTAAATTGCAGCACTTGATGAAAATAAAGTACCACCTAACTTAACATTTTCAAAAAAGGGCTTGAGCCAAACTGGAGAAAATGTTTTGACTTGTGAGAATTGAGAGTGTCAGATGAGCCGATTACTTAGGAAAACACATTGGGACCCAGAGGGAGGAAAAGAGCAGCATTCTGGACTTAAGGAGACTCTCATACAAGCGTATGATCACTGATTAATCAGGACCTACATTACCAAGCATCCAGCATCTTGCAGTCATACCATTCATTTGCTATCTAAAGTGACAGAGGTCCTAGTTAACAGTATTTGCCTTGACTGCACACCATGCATCCTATTACGTATTTGCTTTGCTTTATGTAGTTTATCCAAAGGGCTGCAAGGGGAGCAATATGGGAAGAGCTTTTCTATGAGATACCTTGTTTTTCTGCATCTGGTGTGTAACTTACGTTTGACTATTCATTGGTTACTAGATACCTGGTGCATGAATTTGTGCATCAGTGGTATCCCTCGGCCTGGCCTGCAAGATCAGGCCAAAACCAGCTCTCTAAAACCCCGTAGGGGTCCCAGATTGCAAGAGGGCACAGGCCAGGCCAAGGGACCCCACTGGTGCACAATCAGGGCGAGGAGAAACATGGGAGTTTGGCCAGCCAGGGAGGGACTTCGGGAGGGCTCCAGGATATGTCCGGTCCTTCTTGCTCAGTCCTGATCAGCTGGACCCCAGCAGCAAGCTAACTTGTTGGTAGGAGCATCTGCACCCTGATGGTCAGTGCATGTCATAGCAAGCAGTTGAGTGGCCTTAGCATATCATTAGCATATTACGCTTTTATTGGTTGAACAGCCAACTGGTTGACTGGACACTTAGCATATCAGGCTTTTATTGTATAGGATATTTAGGACAAGATGAAATGCTGTGTTTTGCCAGGTTCCCCAGAAGCAATTCTTTGTTTATCTAGCTTTCTTCTAGATCATCTCCAAAGATCTGTCTACTTGTGTTTTAGTTCACCAGTGTTTTATGGTGTCTCACTGAGGCCAGTTAGTACAAAAAGGGACTTTGTGTTTTGTGTTAATTTCTCCTTTCAAAGCTTCATGCTCAAGCAGAACTGATGACAGTGTCAGATGACCTTTATCTAAGGCTTAACAAGCAAGTCCCAGGCTCCAAATGGGAAATGGCTTTACTGGACACCACACAGCAAACCACAGACAGCCTTAAGTCTTTCTTGAGTATTCAAAGTTAGCATCATGCCTATTATGAAATACATTTTTTAATTCCCTGAGAGAATTTGATTTTGTCACTTTTTAAATTCCCTGATGAAACTTATATTGAAGTAACAAACGTTACTTTTCATTTCTGCCATATTCAGCTCATTAGGAAATAGTCAGCCGGAGACATTAATGCCTGCTCCATTTATGCTAAAGTGTTCTCATTATTTGCCATGCCATTTCTAGACTTATTCAAAAGGGGGGAAAAAAAACGGATCTCACCATGAAACTCATTCTGACTACAAGGATCTCCATGAACACTGTATTTAAAAATTTAGCAGAAAATGTCCTCTTCCTATACATAAAGTTCTTTTTATAAATTGTAAAGGCCTTGAATTTTAGGAGCCATTTTTATGATGTCTTTTTTCAGGGAACCTATGAAATCAAGAAAAGATGCTCCTACAGGTGGCATTGTCTCAGCATATCACTTTCTTCTGATTAAGAGCACCATAGAGCTGTTGGCAGTCCTTGCTGGATTTCATACAAATAATGAATTCTTTCAACCTATTCTGAAACTGATGAACCAGCTGGTAGGACAGTTCAGACATGGAAAAGACTGACTCAATGAGAGCACATTACCCATACACCCCCGTCTACAATCGAGCACAGCCCACGTTCCAACGTAGTGAGGACTTTGATGTGGATAGCACATTCAAGGACAGAATGTCAATGCTACTCAGTTGCTCCATTATCAGGTATAAATGAGGAATTTTCTTTTAGATTTGCCCTCCCAAATTTATCTCAGGTGTTGGTTCCTATGCTTAAGGATACCTATACTTAAAAGGTGCTGTAAAAGACAGGCCTGGGAGATTTCCTGTGGAGTGTGAGGTAGGTTACCATGCTCCCCAGAACTAAAAGGATATGATGCAGTATCTGGGCTTAAGAGTGAAAAGAGAGAAGCAAAGTTTTAGATTCCAGTAGTCCAAGAAGACTGATTAAGGCCCTGATGGTTTCCCATAATGACCTACTGGCACGTTTCTGGATAACAAGGATTCTTTACTACTTAACACAGTCAAACGTTGATAATCCACTGTGTCCTCCTGGTCTAAAATAATATTCTATGGATACTTATTGGTCTAGGTCCATAGCAGTGAAAGGGCATTGGGGAGGACTTGGGCATGACTAGGATATAGACTCATGGGCTGTCTACAAAATCATCATCTCTAGCATGGTGGCTCTCAAACTTGGCTGTATATTTGAATTGCCTGCAGTGCTTTGAAATATCCTCCTACCTATTATTAGGTAGAAATCTCTAAGAATGCAACTCAGGATTTAAAAAAGCCTTTTAGGTGATTCAAGTGAGCAGAAAAGTTTAAGAGCCAGTGCTGTCTTGCCCTTGCTACTCAAAGTACCCTCCGTGAACATGTAGCTTATTGGATCTGCAGACTCTGAGGTCCTTTCTCAAAATTGGATTAGCAACTGCAGAAACACCGACATTTGATAAGTGTTGTAGGGATATCTGCATTTATAATAAGCACTCCTGTGATTCTTAGAGCTACTCAAATTTGGGGAACTCTAATCTAGAATTGTTCTTATTACATGACAGCATGCCCGAGGGTTAATCCCAGGCTGTGTGATTTCTTCTTTCTTGATTCATATGAATTCCGGTTTATGTTCAATAGTTAATTTTCCAGTCTTCTATTTCCTTACTACCACTTCCCCTGCTTCCTTGAATTACTCAGATACCCACCTCCATTAGAGATATGGAAAGAAAGGATTCCTGAGAAACAGTCACAGGTTAAGAGATGTCTTGTGACTCTAGAGAGACACAACTTGATTTATGTACCTTTTGTATAATCTGCCTATAAAGATAAATTTATCTTTCCCAAATTTTAGTGTTCCTTGTAGTGCAGGTCTGCTGACAATGAATTCTCTTAGTTTTCATTTGTTAGTTTTCATCTGAAAATATTACAGATTCCTTCCTTTTTTTCCCCATTGACCCCCTTTACCTCACACCCACCCCTCCAGGCCTTTACCACATGAACTTTATCTTAAATTGGCTTTTTAAGCTATTCATCTTTGCATTTTTTCAAAGTAGTTGCTTAGTGATTACACTATTTATTCTTAATTTCCCCCACATTTTACTTAGATTTAATATTTTACCACTTCATACAAAATGTATGAACCTTATATCCATACTAGAGGCCCAATGCACAAAATTGTGCATGGGGGAGGGTTTCCCTCAGGCCAGCCTGCATCCTTTCACAAACTGGGACCCTTTGAGAGATGTCAGGCCTAAGCTAGCAGTTAGACATCTCTCTTGCAATCTGGGAGGCTGTATGCATCATTGACCATATTTTTCATACAGGTGAAAGGCATCTTGTATGGGCAGCTACATTTTTTTTTGCCCTGGTTATAAAAAGTAGTGCATAACATGATCCTTCTGAGGCAGTAGTACCGTTTTCTACATCTTACGGGTGGAAAAACTGAAGCATAGAGAAGTTAAGTAATTGGCTTTGTCACACAGTTATAAGTGTCAGAATCAGAGCTGACCACAAAATATGCAAGCCAGAGTCCATGTATGACATTGCTGCATCATTCTGTTTCTTCAGTGTTAGAGTAGCCTTGCCAGGTTTTAATTTTTAAATCTAAGAGACTGTTCCCAATATATAGAGTAGGGTCCCTAGGCCTGGCCGCCGATCAGGACCATCTGTTGGGCAACCGGCAGGTAGGGTGATTGGAGGGATCTGCTGGCACTTGCCTTAGCTGGCTGCCTGGTGCTGCCTGCTAGCCAATCCCACTCTGCCGATCATGCCGACGGTCGCCTCCCTCTTGGGGGGTGTGGGAAGCTGATGCTCAACTGAGGAGAAGCTCCTGCGTTGAGCATCTGCTCCCTGGTGGTCAGTGTGCATCATAGCAACTGGTTGGTCCACCGGTCGTTCTGCCATTCAGTCGATTAGCATATTAAGCTTTTATTATATAGGATAGATCCATTTATTTCCTCACTCCAACCTTTATGCTATACTTATCCTATATAATAAATTGACCCTAATTTATGACCAGGAATGACAGGTCGCTATGATGCACACTGACCACCAGGAAACAGATGCTCAATGCATGAGCTGCCCCCTGGTGGTCAGTGTGCTTCTACAGGGGGAGCCCTGCTCAGCCAGAAGCTGGCTCATGGCTAGCCAGTGCTGCGGCAGTTCTGGGAGCCACTCTTGCCTCCGAGGCAGCACTAAGGATGTCCAAATAATGGCTTACGCCTGCCCCCCACAGGACATCCCCTGAGAGCTCCTGGGCTGCCAGAAGGGTGTCTGACTAATGGCCTAAGCCCCATCCCCTGGGGAGTGGGCCTAAATCATCAGTCAGACATCCTCCAAGAGGTCCCAGACTACAAGAGAGAACAGGCAGGGCTGAGGGACCCCACCGCTGAGTACACGAATTTTCATGCACTGGGCCTCTAGACATGTATGTTACATTTACATATTTTATATACCCCACAATACAATGTCATAATTTTTACTTTAGTTAGACGCATTCTTCTTGGAAATTAAGATGATTTTAATATTTTATATTTATTTAAATGTTATATTTAAAATTTTCTGGAAATATCATTTCTTTTTTAAGAGTTCCACCTATGCCATTCTCCTTCACTTGATGAACTTCATTTAGTATTCCTTGTAGTGTAGGTCTGCCGACAATGAATTCTCTTAGTTTTCATCTGTTTGAAAAAATTTTCTTATTTCACCTTCACTGGGGTGGACAGACCTTGAGGTGACTCCTGATGACCCACCTTTTGGTGTTCATGCCTTTTAATAACCCCCTCTGGGACTGTGACTTGCTTCCAAGTAGAATATGGCAAAGTGGTGGGATGCCATTCCCATGATTATGCTACATGATAAAACTGTGTCTTGATAGCTCACTTTACTGTTTCTCTTTCATTTTATGATTCTGAGCAAGCAACCAAGATGCCCTGAAACAATTGGAACCCATGGGGCAAGAATGAAAGCAGTGGCTAGTTGTTGAGGATGGCCTCACTCTTATAAACTCAAAGAAATGAATTCTTCCTATAACCTGAGAGAGCTCGTAAGAGGATTCATTATTGTTAGTTGAGTTTCCATATAAGAACTGGGCCCTGGCCAACACCTTGATTGCAGCCTTGCAGAGAACCCAGCCAAGCCATCCTCTGATATCTGATCCACAAGAATTATGGGATAATGTAAGTTGTGTTTTTAAAGCCACTAAGTTTGTAGTAATTTATTTTTTCTTTAAAAATGTATTTTTTATTGATTTCTGAGAGGAAGAGAGAGGGAGAAATAGAAACATCAATGATGAAAGAGAATCATTGATCAGCTGGCTCTTGCACACCTCCTACTGGAGATCAAACCAAGAACCCAGGTATATGCCTTAACCAGGAATCAAACCAGCAACCTCTTGGTTTATAGGTCATCACTCACCACTGAGCCACAGTGGTCAGACTGTAGCAATTTTTTATGCAACAAATTTTTGAAGTATTAATTGATTTTAGAATTCTGAATTGACATTTATCCTTCATCACTCTGAAAATATATTCTATTGTCTTTTTCCCTACATTATTTCTGATGTGATGTCAGAAGTCATTCAAATCATTGTTCCCTAGTATGCAATGTGTGATTTTTCTCTGGCTGCTTTCACATATTTTCTTTATCTTTGGTTTTCAGGAATTTAGTATGATGTATCTAATAGTAGATGTGGTTTTCTTTATATCTTTTCCTGCTTGGGGTTTGTTGCGCTTCTGGAAATTGTGAATTTATAACTTACACCAAAATGAGAAAATTTAGTCATTATTTCTTCAAACCCAGAGAGGCTATTCAAAGAACAAGTGTTCAGTTGGGTTGGAGAATAGGTTTGAGCAGGGTTTCTCAACCCTGGTGCTATTGACAGATTGGACGGATAATTGTTTGTTATGGAGGGGAGTGTCGTGCATTTTAGGATGTCCAGCAGGATCACTGACATCTCCCATATTACGACAGCCAAAAATATCTCCAGACATTGTCAAATACCCTCCAGGAGCAGTATTGCCCCTGGTTGAGGACCAGTGAGTCAAAGAATTGCTGGAACACAGGGCTGGAGAAGACACATAGGGCTATAGTTTGAGAGATCTGGTATGCCAGCAAAGAGTATTCCAATTAATTTAATAGACAAAGGGTTTTCGCTAATGATTTCTGGGCTAGGGAATTATAGAACTAGTAAAGTGATTTAGGGAGAATAATTTGATAGTTTGTAAAACTGTTTTCATTTGTATAAAATATAAATAAATACTATGTATATCACATATCAAATTCCTTAATTTATTTGTGCCTCTGTTTTCTCATGAGTAAAATGGGTGAAATTCTATAATTGTAGCATTTTAATGAATACTAAATGAATTAATTCACATAAAGTACTTGTAATATTTTTAAGTGAAAAATATTTTTTTCAGTATATTGTTAATGTTCCTTATCAAAAACAAGGTACTGTTGTGGTGTGAGCAATGTTAAATCATTTTTGAAGTGCAGTTACCATTTCTAATAAGAATCAATATAAAATAATTTATTCCAAAACTAGAACCAAAATAGAACCAAAATAATCACACCCAAATGTATTACTCTTCTCATTCCTCCTTAAATCCTGGATTAAAAGCTAATAAAACTGCACTTAAAAACAAAATGGGAGAAACATTATAAAGAGAAAGAAAACTGATTTTCAAGCTGCTTCTCAAATACAGATTGGAGCGCCCTGAAACCGTGTAGACAGACGTGGCATCAGCCTACAACTGCTCCACGGGGGCAACTTTGAATGGGTCGGCTTCCACATGTAATTGCTAACAAGCCACAGGTGCCAAGCCACATGAGCCGGCGATAGCCTGATTTTGAGAAGAGAAATGACAATTCTTTACCCATCATTCATCCCAAGGTGCGCTTGTCATCTCTCATAGCACAGAGCGAGTTACCATTTTATTAGTGGCTTTGGAAATATTTTTGCCGGGGAGCAGCAGCAGCATCCTTATCTGCAAAACCGCGTGTAAATGAGATTATGCCTACGGAAGCCACATGATGCATCTGCCTGGAGGATGAAAGGTGTGCATTTGAGCTCTCAGGCAGTGAGATTAGGGCTCCTGCCTGCCTGCCTGTCTCTTCACACTGACCAAAATGATGGGCAAACACAGTTCTCATAGCTCACTCTGTTCTCTTCCCTCTTTTTCTTGCCATCTAACTTTACCACATGACGTTAAGGAAATAACTTTGTCTAAAATACAAAATCAAGTTAATTTTATCAGTTTGCTTAATAACACAACCTATTTCTTAGTTTTCAAAATGCTTTGCCATAAGCCATCTTGCTTGAGCCCCTATCAAAGCCCTTGATAAATAACACAAATATTATCTACTCCTTTCTGAAAGAAACTGGGGTTCATTGAGGTTAAATGTCTTGTCCATGGACATGATGAAACTTGAGAGTAGAAGACAGGTTTTCTGGCTCAGAATCCCAACTCTGTGACTGTGGACAAATATCTTAAACATTCTGTACCACAGTGTCCAATAGTATTCATGCACCTCTTCCTTTTTATTCCAGTCGGAGTCATATATACAACTAACAAATTTACAGGAATCATGAGACTCTTCTCATACTTTGATTTTCTTCAGAACATTTTTGCTTGGCTTTTAATCATGACCCTCCCCCCACCTTAAATCTTTCTTCACCTACATGTCAGAGTCAACCTCTCCTCGGTGACAACTTGGCAGGATTCCAACTCCTTTAGCTACTTATCCAACCCCATTCTTGCTTGTTTTTAAGATTTGTCCTGTTCATCCATCTTTTTAAAAAATATATTTTATTGATTTTTTACAGAGAGGAAGAGAAAGGGATAGAGAGCTAGAAACATCGATGAGAGAGAGACATTGATCAGCCGCCTCCTGCACATCCCCTACTAAGATATATGCCTTTGACCAGAATCGAACCCAGGACCCTTTAGTCTGCAGGCTGATGCTCTATCCACTGAGCCAAACCGGTTTCAGCCTGTTCATCCATCTTTGATCACAATTCAGTCTATAACTTTTCTTTTCTACTCCTACTGTAGGTGAGATTTATAATGCGAGGCTCTGACATGGTGATAAGAATATGGTCTCGTTCTCCAATACTGACTCTTCCTCCTCCTTCTAGGTTAGTTCTTCTAGTTTTGGAGTAGGAAATGGCAGGATGGGGGGGCTTGAGAGAACTTTTTGAGTAATGGTAGTACTATATATTAATTATAATATGGTGTCAAGACTATATATTTGCCAAAAATCAATTTGTTATACCCCAATAAAACTTATTTCAAAAATTTTAGCAACATTTTTGGTATAGTGAGCTAGTTAGAAGGCTTTTTTTTAGAACTTCTGCTATTGCTGAAAATGTTACTGTTTGATTTTTTTAATGGGAATTTTCCAGTTGTGAACGTGTGAATAGAGGAACCATCCCAATAAATATATAAAGCCCTCCCAGCCATCCTTTGGGCTTCCCTGAAGAATACATATCTACATTTAGGTGCACAAGTGCATGCTACATGAATGCAGCCACTGACTTTTTTTTCAGTGAGTAGGAATGATCCATTGAAGGCACATACTAGTATATAGATGTCAGTATTTGTATCATTGGTATAAAATGTCTTTTCCATCTCAACCTTGTGATGAGTTAACATCTCTCATTCAGGTTCATCTTGATCCAACCAGGATTCAGATCTCCCAGTTCCTTTTTTTTTCAGTTTAGGAATCTTCAGTCCCACTCACCAAGGGAGGAGCATCCTTCATGAGATCACCCACTGTTATGTCATTGAGCTGTTCTAAAATCAAGATGAACTTAAACTCATTAAGTCGGCAAATAGTTATTAAGCACCTTATATGTAATACTGTACCAGATGTTATAAAATATGGGAAAACATTGGCAGTCCCTGTCTCCAAAAAATTTAAAAATACAGCTACAGGTTAGATAAGAAGGTATAGAAAGCTAGATACCAATGAAAGATACAAATAAAAGTTTACAAAAGAGCTACGCAAAGATAGCATGTGATTAAGCACATTGTGAGTTGTATGGACAGTAACTGCTATCAAAGTTTAGCAGAGTCTGTTTATTCATGTCACCTCTTCATTCCACCTGATCTACCAAAGTTACTCTGCTCTCTAACCATCCATCCCCTATATCTTCCCAGTGCACTGGCTTTCTTCTCCCTGTTTAAGCATCTTCCTGGTGAGCCTTGTCAGAATGGCTTTACTATCACTGTATCTGGGAATTATTTGCCTGTCTGCTGAGTCCCAAAAGTCACCTCACCAGGATGAGAAAGACAGCAGCCTTGGGAAATGGGTTTAGCTAGGGAACCATCACAGAATAATATGTGGGCACTTCAAAGATGGGTTTGAGGGATGCGGAGAAGGCTCCTCTTAGACAGTTACTGGAGGGGGCCATAAGTGGATGAGAAGGAATGTGGGAGTGCCCAAGAAGAATAGAGGCAGAAAGAGTGGCATGGGCAAAGGTACAGAGATGTGAAAGAGCAGGGGTATGTAGAGAGATCTGTGAATAGCTGGTTATAACAGGAATAAAGGATGAGAATGGTGGGGTGGTAAAATATGAGAGAAAAAAGGGTAGGTGCAAATAGGAGAGATGGGAAATGTGGGATTCTGTTTGACATGTAAATTAAAAAGTTTTAATTATAATGTGGTTCCAAAAGGCAGCATAGTGCTGTAATCAAGAGCAGACTCTGAAGGTAGAATCCCTGACTTTAAATATCAGTGTCAACACTTGTTAGCTGTGTGTATGTGGGTATGTTATTTAGCCTTTTTGAGAGAATTAATATATTTAAATACATGTAAATGCTTAGAGTATAGCACATAATCTGTACTTTAAAAGGTTATTAATAATAGTAACAGTAAAGAATGAGATAAAACCTCCAAGAGTAATATTGAAAGTTGTGGGTTCTCTATTCCCTCCCAAACTCTTCCTGCAACAGAAGAATGTAGTTTCATTGAGAATCACTGTATGGATATATAAAGAAATGCAAGTTCACATGCTTTCCCAAGAGCCCAGGTAGAAGACAGATGATGAAAACCTAAGGCAATCAAACAATTCACAACCTGCAGAGAGAAGGGTAGAGAATCTAGAAATAGTTAGGAGGTAAAATTGACAGGACTTGGTAATCAATTTACTCTAAAGAGAGGAAGGTATCAAAAATGATTTTGAAGACAATCAGCTGCTGTCTTCCTCATCCTGGGATTGAAGGTCTGTTTTAGGAATTGGCAACTGTAGCAATAACTTCACAGTTTGGTAATAGCTCCTGTGTATTGTTATGTTACAGATAGTAGACCAAGTGAAGTTTTATAGCAGTCTAATTAAATGATCTAAGAAACTCACTAATATTAGTAGGAAAAATAGCCAGAATATATAATTGAATTTTTACAAAAACACATAAATCAAAATTGTTACTTATTCAGGCTTATAAAGAAATAACCTTGCTATTTTACTGACTGAATAAAGTATCAGATTAGTTTTTATGAATCATTCATTTCATTGAGGTAAATTTATATATTCTAAAATGCACAGACCTGCACATTTCAATGAATTTTGACAAATGCAAACACCTGTGCAATCCACATCCTTAATGAGATACATAAAATTTCCATTTCCTCAGAAAGTCCACTCATACTCATAACCAGTAAATTCCTGCCCTCCCAGAGGAAACTGTCATATTCAAATTTCTCATGTAAATGGAATCACATAGTCAGCACCCTCACATGTCTGACATATTTTTCTCAGCACAAAGTTCTTGAGATTTATTTGTGTTATTGAGTGGATCAGGGGTTTATTCCTTTTTATTGCTAATTGGTATACAGTTGTATGAGTACCCTATTATTTGTCTATTCTCTAATTGATGGTTATTTGAATTGTTGCCAGTATGGGGTTAATAGGAATAAAGCTCTCACATAGAGTTTTGTACAAATCTTTTGTGGACATATGTTTTCATCTCCTTAGTAAATGCCTATGTGAGTAATTGCTGAGCCATAAGATAGGTGATTCACTTTATATGAAACAGCCAAAAATTTTTTCCAAAGTGGAGTAAAATTTTATACTCCCATTAGCAATTTCAGTTTCTCCAAACCTCATGAATATTTAGCGTTGTGATTATTTTTTTTTCCCCATTTTGTGAGTGTATTCCAGTGAGGACCTCTTTCAGGTTGCAGACTACTGGCCTCTAGTATCCTCATATGACAGAGCTCTCTGGCATCTCTTGCAGAAGAACACTGAACCCATTTTTGAGAATTCTGCCCTCATGGCCTAATCACCTCCCAAGGGTTCTATCTCCAAATACCATCATAGTGGAGCTTAGGATTGAACATAAGAATGAGGGGGACAAACATTTAGTCTATAACACCCTGAGAGGAGCAAGAAAGAAGAGAGAGATTCAACCCAGGAGTGGAGAGACTCCAGAGGCATTTTGTCCCACCTGGAGTGTGTTAATCTGTGAGTTTTTCTTGCTACTGAAGAACCCACCATATTCCCATATTATTTTGATTAGAAGGTAAACTGTAGGTAAATAATTCATTTTATTCAGCATTTCAAGTTTGATGTTTATGTGGGATGCCATGGCCAAGGTGACTCTCAGATAGTTGTTTTCAAAGACAAGATCTTTTATTAAAGATTACATATATGGAGCTACTGCCATTGTTTTGGTCAGCTTGTAAATTAAGACTCATGGTTCTGAGACTTCTACTTAAAAAACACTTCAAAACTTGGTTTCTTTCACTTTTAGTTTATCACCTAGAAGGACTTGAGAAAAATGTGTGAAAACCTAGGCTAACACAATAATTTGTGTTATCTGTAATCAATGTCATTTTCTCTCCTCTTTCCTTCTTTGACATGTATTGACTGACTTTGTTTGTGTGCGTGTGCAGTGTTTCCTATTAACGATTTAATATATTTGTGGAGTCTTTTTTCATTTTCATAGCATACTACACATCATATGCATTATTTCATTTAATCTCTTAGCAATTGTGAGAAGAAAACAGAAAAATAAGTATTACACCCATTTTACAAACATAGAAATGGTAAAAGAGGGGTTAAGTAACCTACCAGAAAAACAAATGGAACTGTGACAAGAGCTCAGATTTCTTTTCTTTTTTTTTAATTTATTGATTTGAGGGGCGTAGGGAGGGGGCAGAGAGAGAGAGAAACATCAATTTATTGTTACATTTATTTATGCATTCATTGGTTGATTTTTGTATGTGCCTTGACCAGGGATCGAACCCAAAACCTCGGTGTATCAGTTCAATACTCTAGCTAACTGGCCAGTGCCAAGACCAGATTTCTTATTGAAGCAATTTAATCACCAGTATAGCACACACACAAATGGAGTTTTTGTATACTCTATATCTACAAAAAATATTGATTGAAAGTTAGTAATCAAATTCCTTGAGGATAATGTTTTATATCTAGAGGCCCAATGCAAGAAATTCACACAAGAGTAGGCAGGCTTTCATTTCCCTGGCTGCTCGTACCGGCTTCCCTCTGGCCACTGGCAGGCACCCAGGACCTGGGCTTCCCTCACAGCCCCGGCTTTATCCAGAAGATCGTCTGGAATGATATCCGGTCTAGATAGTATATTATGCTTTTATTATTATAGATGCACTTAATTACATATACTAGAATTATTTTTCCTGAAGAAATATTGCAAAGTGAAATCAAAATTTAGGGTTAGATACAAATTGCACTTGGAGTCAGAAATCAGTCTTTTCTAAACTTATTTGTTAGGTTGGGCTTTATGGCATCAAAAATCAGTGTGTTGAATGCAGTTTGTTGAAATAGATTAATTTCCCAAAGAGACGAAAACAGATGCTTCTGCATCTCTTTCGCATTTGCATAATGAGGCAAACTTAATTGATCCTATTTTATCAAATCAATTAAACTTACTCAACTTTAGAACAAATCCTGACTCTTTCATACCACAAATGTTCAAATGTACTGCCAGAGAGTAGGCAACATGTTGATGTGCTTGACTATCTCTCTTCTTTCTTTGCCTTCTCCTTTCTTCATGTCTCACTCCAACTTAAAGAGACTTTTGTTCTAGATCCAATTTTTGCATTTTGCCAAAGTGCATGGTTGAATTGGTAAAACAGAAAGAACAGATGAAAGATAATCAGATTCTACATCAATTTCCTTTATAAATCAGATAAATTTTCTCTTGTCCTTTATAGTATGTGTTGCTTAGTTATGGGAGTAAGCCCAACAGGCAGAAAAAGCCTAATATACCTGTAGGTTTTATCATGGAGTCAACATTTCATCAGCACTAATTGAAATAAAATTATAATATACTCTAGTGAGCTACCTTACTCATGATTGTTCATAATGCTGTCTTAGTATAGCTAGATTATACATGCAATTATGCATCAGAAAGTAGAATTCCATGGCTATTGCTGATAAACTTCACATGGGTTTGTATTTTTCCTAAAATCATCATGGCTAATATTCAGCATGTATTGCTTGCTGATAGTATACTAAGCAAATGGAAATTATACCAAAAGAAAAAACAACAATTATTTTCATGCTCTGTTTGTTATTTATAATGTATTGAGACAAAAAGGAAAAATAATCAAATAGTCAACCCCACAATAAAACTTCCAATTCACTCATGTCCCCTGAAGAGGTTGATGGGGCAGGTGGTTAGCAGAGCACTGTGGGCAGCTGGATCTGCCTTCTGTTTGGTTCATGCAAGCAGAGGCCAGAATACTCTTAACCTTTTATGGATGGATGAACAACTAATTAGGATTTTCTAATTGCCTTCTCTCTGAGGGCTCTCTCCCAACTATGTAGTGAAGGTATCAGCAGAGAAGTGTTGTTCATCCAAGGTGATATTAACTTTTTGTGAAATTAAGAGACCTTTATTTGAAAACCACTTCAATAGCTTCAGACGTAGAATAGAAGAAATGTACTCCAGGCTGTAATAATTGCTGGCTGCCCTGGGAACTGGCTTCAAGGCCAGAGCAACCGTGGCTTCATGCAAGCACATCCTCTAATTATTGAAAAACCTGTGTAGAGTCTTCATGTTAATCAGTCTCTCAGAGACTTCAGCTTTATGTGGTTAGTGCAGATTTATAGCATTTTTCTTTTCCTGTTATTAAAACTGATATTTCACAAGGAAGAAACTATCTCCAGACAACAGTTAAAATGCAAAGTTTCAGTCATAAAAGAAAGCTGCAAGATTATTCTGAGAATATTCCTTAGAGAATTCCAAATAAGAATAAGAAAAAAACACATCAAAGATGGGGTACATGGGGGGACTCAAAAATAAAAAGGCATTACTTTAAAATATTAACAAAAAACTCAACAGTTGGCCCATGGAATCAAGAGGTTAGAGTGTAATTAACTTAAATGCTTGTTACAATTATGGAAATAAACATTTCTGCATAAATGCCAACTGAATTATACATAATTATGAAAGCACTAAACTAATTGGAACATTTGGATGAACAAAATAGAAGCCAAATTGCCTTTTTAAACCAATGATACAGTGCTTTGCATTCATCCCGCACGTGCATGGCAAATAGTAGTTAATGACCGACAGCAGCATAGATAGAAACATATTTCTGTCAACATTTTTGTTTCTCTTGTAGAGTATACTCATATAATATAGATTAAATTATAGTGATTCTTATTAAAGAGGTACAAGGCTAGGGCTGGCTGCTTATACCAGTCGTAACTGATCTGTATAGCAAAACACCATTTGCCATATTCTTGGTATTCCAGGCTTAATGCAATACTTAGACCCGGCTAGCCTCGAGGTCACATGGGAGTAGAAACTGCTTGAGTTCTGGATTCAGACAAACTAGTGTGTAATTTTGCTAAATGTGTAACAGGTTTTGTAACCTCCTAGAGACTCATAACTATCTTAAAATATTTAATACTTAGTAAATAGCTCACTCCAGGTTGAACTGGCTTCCTTCAATGCTTCGATTATCTGACTGCAATTTCCTTCTTTTAGGCCTTGTGACCCTCACCTCCTAAGCATATGGCCAAGTTTCTTGTCCTGGTTCATCATCACATAGACCAGTGACCCATCATTATCTGAACTGGCAGTAACACTGGTAATAAAAAGGGGGGAAGTGGCCAGGACTACCAAGAACTTTTTTTCCTTCTTTGGAGTTCTGTATGTATGTGTATTCAGGTGGAGGGGCCAAATAGATTTTACGAGTCCCAGAAAGTTCTCTGTATTTAATTCGTCTTTTTTTTGTGTGTTTTATTTTTGGAAATTTGGCTCCTAACTCTGACTCCAACTTTAGCCAACTTTTCCTTTTTATCTCTCAAAGGGGATGGAAAAAGTGTGCAATGGGGAAAAAACTTGGTTTATATTCAGGCAAGATTATGTGACTTAATTTCTCTGAGCCTCAGAATCTCAATCCTAAAATGAGAGTAATGCCTTTTCAGAAAATTCTTGTAAGGATTAAATGGAATAGAATCATGACTGGTTCATTATAGGTGTTCAATAAATCACCTGATTGCCAAGAACAATGGACAAGACAACTACACTACTTGTTCATGTTTCCCAGCCAGTCACTTCCATCCTTAACTTCTTTTCACAAGTCTTACTTTTCTGCAAATCTACCTACTGAAATGAAAATTATCCTTCACAGCTAGGAAGCCAACTACATACAGATACACACATGTACACACACACCATTGCTCTCCCAGTAAGTTGAGAAAATATATATGCATGCATATGCTCCATAGTTTATGACTATTTGTCTCAATAGCTATTTAGAATATAACTTCTTTAAAGACCATGAATCTTGTGCAAGTTTAATTCTCTTTAGTTCCTAGGTTTATGAGAACATGACAGAAACACTATTGTGGCTGTATTTTGTTGGAATAAGAGTTTCACTCGCCAGCGACTCATCGCTTGACTGTTTCATATTCTCAGCATTTTTTTCTACCCAATCCTCACATCTCTCCCATGCATTTGTCTTTATATTTGCATTGTCTGGTAATTTGAATATTTTTATTTGAGATTATTTGGCCTATGACAGGTATTCTTCTCTCTGGTCCCCAGGGTCTTGTATCTTGTTTTTAACTTCTTCTCTCTCCTTGCTCTCTTTTTATCAGATGTCATCCATTGTGCCTCACTATTTTACCCTTGGGTGTTTCAATTATGCATGAATGAGATCTGCCTCACAGTTGCACGCTTCCATTTTCAGTCTAAATAACTGCACAGAAGAATGAAAGTCTCTGTGTTGAACTTGAGAGGCTCTCAGCTGGACGCTGTTTCACTTGGATACGCTCTGGTCCTCTCTCCCAGTAGCAATTGTTTAAACCAGTATCTCTGCGTTCACCTTGTTGTTGCATCCAGTTCTTTGCAGTCTGTGCTCTAGAATTCAGCTAAGCCACTATTCCCACATTTGTATATTTGCGATGACCATGGTTGCTTTGAACTTCCTTTTATACAAAAAAACAGATAATTTAGCAGCAGTTTCTCTAAGAATCTACTTCAACGAATAGTGTTGCAGCAGTACCAATAAACCACTATTCTTCTATTAAAACCCATGGTTTAAATCAATCAGAATTTTTCAGGTTTTCAAACTTAACACATTTTTTAAAGAGGTAGGAATGAAAAGAGTGGAAAATATCACCTTAGCATAAAGAATTGTGTGTGCCTAAGGCAGATACAGAGAAGAGAGAAAATGGTATCTTTATTAGGGTTGGTTTCCTTTTGTAAATTATCAATCTGGCCATGAATAAACGCTTAGCTCCCTTAGCTTGCTCCTGTCATAGAACCAACCACGTTTTATTACTTATATTATACTTATTTGCCTATGTGTCCCTAGTACCCCGCACAATTCCTGACCCATAAAAGAAACTCAGTGAGAAGTTAATGAATGAATGAATCACAAAGATGCTAAAAACAAGATGTGACAATAAAAAGAATTATGTTATACATTTTAATTACATGTAAGTGAGTGAAGTAAATCTGAGGTTGTAGCTTTGTGATTAGGACAATTTTAAGTGTTTTTTTGTTCCATGCATTATACTCACAGGTAATATTTTGAATCTCATGCATCAAATGATTTTTTTTAATATATTTTATTGATTGTTTACAGAGAGGAAGGGAGAGAGATAGGAAGTCAGAAACATTGATGAGAGAGAGACATCGATCAGCCACCCCCTGCACACCCCACTGTGGAGATGTGCCCACAAGCAAGGTACATGCCCCCAGCCAGAATCCAACCTGGAACCTTTCAGTCCGAAAGCCGACACTCTATCCACTGAGCCAAACCGGTCTTGGCCATGCATCAAATGATTTTAAATATGTCTATGTCATCCTATCTAATAAAAAAATAATATGCAAATTGACCATACCTCTGATACACTCACATGCCAATCCCAGCAGTCACATCCACCAGCCAATCAGGAGCAAGTATGCAAATTAACCCAACCAAGATGGCTAGGGCCACAGAGAGAGCAGGAGGGAGGCTTCAGTTGCCCCAGCAATGGAGGAAACCAAGCTTTCTACACACCTTGGCCGGCCCAGGCCTCTGCTTAAGGCTACAAAGTTTCAATTATAGAAGATAAATAAATTCCAACAGAAATGCTGCTACCACAGAGTGAGCAGGAGGCTTGACTCTGCTCCAGGCTACAAAGTTTCAATTATAGAAGATAAATAAATCCCAGATACCAGGGCCTCTGCTTGGGTCATCAGGTGATGTGGCCAGCCTGCAAACCATCACAGGCCCCTCTCCCAGGCCGCCCCACGCCCCATGACCCTGATCTGGGACACCCTTCAGGGCAAACCAGCTGGCCCCCACCCATGCACCAGGCCTCTATCCTATCTAATAAAAGAGTAATATACAGATTGACCATCACTCCAAAACACAAGATGACTGCCCCCATATGGTCAAAGATCCTACCCCCATGTGGATACAAGATGGCTACCACAAGATGGCTACCACAAGATGGCCAGCAGGGGAGGGCAGTTAGGAGGGACCAAGCCTGCAAGGAAGGGCAGTTGGGAGTGACCAAGCCTGCAGAGGAGGGAAGTTGAGAGTGACTGGGTCTTGCAGGAAAGGGCAGTTAGGGGGGACCAGGCCTGCAGGGGAGGGCAAACAGGCTGGCAGGGGAGCAGTTAGACATCAATCAGGCTGGCAGGGTAGTGGTTAGGGGGTGATCAGGCTGGCAGGCAGAATCAGTTAGGGGTAATCAGGAAGCCAGGCAGGCGAGAAGTTGGGAGCCAGCAGTCCACAAGAATCGGGCCTAAACAGGCAATCCCTCAAGGGGTCCCAGGTTGGAGAGGGTGCAGGCTAAAGGACACACCTTCCTGTGCACGAATTTTGTGTACCAGGCTCCAGTCTTTATATAAAGAGACTTCTTTATTAATAATACAATTAGAGGCCCGGTGCATGAAATTCATGCCCTAGGGGGAGTGGGGAGTCTCTCAGCCTGGCCTGTGCCCTCTTACAGTCTGGGAGCCCCACAATCCATTCCCCCACAGAGGGATGTCCCACCCACCCACCTCAGCACCGCTGGCCAGGTAGCCTGGACCTCCATCTGCAGGGCAATCCACGGCCAGGCTCCATGATGAATTGCCCCAAAAAGTCAGGGCTGCAGGATGACCTCACACAGAGAGGCCCCACCCACTTGCCATAGGGCTGCTGCCAGGTAGCCTGGGCCTCTCTCTTTGGGGCAATTGATCACACCCCACAGAGGGAGGCCCCACCCATTCACCATAGCCTGACAGTCAGTGGCCTGGGCCTCCCTCTGCTGGGCGATCATGGGGTGATGATCAAGCCCTGACCAATGGCATTGCACCTGCCTTGGCTGAACTAGCACCAGTGGGTGTCATAGCATGGTCTTCCAGATGATAGTTCCACTGTTCGGCCATTTGGTCAATTTGCATATTATGCTTTTATTATTATAGATGGGTGTGGCATGCATAATTAGAGAAACAATATAAAATATCTTCTTTTGTGAGTGAATAAGGTGGTTTATGCCACACTTACTTAGAAGAATACCTCAGATTCTTGGTCAGGTATTTTTCAGCCCAGTTAATGGTTTAATTATCTTCACTCTGCAGAGGCCAGACACTGGTCATGTCGTGTGAGCAATCCTTACAGACAATCTATAGAGCATTCTTGCAGTCTCCCTTACAACAACAACAAGCACTGTACCAGGGAAACGTATGTGCTGTTTCCTGAGCTGGTCTGGCTCCATTTCATTAAAGAAGAGCATCTTTTAAAATGTTGTGTCAAGCCCTGCAGTGGTGCTACTGGTCACAGAGATCAACGCCCTGCACCGTTAACCATGACAAACAGTCTTGTGTTCTTTATTACAGAGAAAATGCACTCCTGCAACATCAGAGGAGGAGTGACTAGAATTTGGAAGCAGTAGCATCAAGCATAAGCAAGAAATGTGTATGTAGGCCAGCATTTCCCAGCATCTGAATTTCATAAGACATAAAATTTCAAAATATTTTGTAAAAAGAATGAACAGAACCAGTACAGAGCTGCAAAGTTTTTGTTACTCAGTGATGCCATTAAAACACATGCATACACCCCGTTACTAATTGTCACCCTCGTAAAAGAAGCAGGAGTTCAAAAAACAAACAAACTGGGAGTGGCAACTTTTGTGCTGTTCTTTAAGTGTAAGTGTCCTTATTTTTCTTTGTACAAAGGGTGGTCCCTGCGGTTGATGGCTTAGGCTCCTGCCTCATTCTTTTCAGGAACAATTTCATAAGGCCTGTGTTGAATAAGCTATGTGTGTTCAGTCCTGCACAGGCACATAGGAGATGTTGAGATTTTTACTGCTTCTTTAAATAACAGAAGTCTGTGTCTCTACTTAAAGTGTGCTTTCAAAACCCACTCACCCAGTGCCAGAGTGACCCTTCTGTCCTGTGGAAACTCAGGACAGAGACACCAAGAAAATTCACAGGGAATGGAAGAAAGTAAGAGAACCAATGGAAAACAGTTCTGCTCACCTACCAGCTAAATCTTTTCTCTTAAGAGGCTCCATTGTCATTCAGTGTAGCCAGTAATTACCCCTGAGTATACATTTTCAAGGATAATAAAACAAAAGGGTTCATCTGTGATGTGATCAGCAGTGCTTCTAATGGGACACAGTAAGGAGCAAAGTAAATACAAATCAACAAACATTCGACATTAGAAAAAACAACATCATCCCTCCAGGGAACATCAGGGGGAAAACCGAAGAAACAAAAACCAATCAACCTGCTCAAGTAAGACTGTGTATAAGGGGCGTGATTATTAGTTAAACCATCTTAATGAAATGTACAGACCTCTATGTGCTCTTAGATAGATAATTCATGTGCAATTTTATCCTCTCTCAAGGTTTAATTAAATATTTGCCTTTTGGCTAATCAACAGCAATTAATAAGAGATGCTTATGTTCATAAAATGTATGAGAAGTGTGGACATGCCTTCACTGGCATTTTAGTGGTCTTCTACATAAAAGCATGGGAAGGCAACAGCACAGGTCAGAATTAAAGGACCTGTATATTAGGGTTCTCCAGAGAAAGAGAACTCAGTGTGTGTGTGTGTGTGTGTGTGTGTGTGTGTGTGTGTGTGTGTGTGTTGACAGAGTTAGGGAGAAAGAGAGAAGACAGAAGAAAAGAGATAGATTTATTTTAAGGATTTGGCTCCTGCAATTCTGGGAGACAAGTCCAAATTCTGTAAGGTCAGGCTAGCAGGCTGGAGGCCAGGAGAGTAGAGATGGCAGTTTGGAGGCAAAAAATCATTCATCCTCAGGGGATTTCCATCTTTTCTTTTATCAGCTTTACTGAAAGTCCACTGATTCAACTGTTAATCTCATCTAAAGATACCTTCACAGCAATAAATAGACTGTGTTTATTTTTAAATAGAAGGCTCGATATGGATGAAAAAGTAAATATAGTAAGTACTTGATAGGTAAAGTCTCTTTACAAGTATCACATTTACCAGCATAGAGCAAGGAAAAGGATTTTGACTACACTGAGAGGGGGGAAAAAAGTAATAATGAGTAGCTGGCCTAGAATCATTTGTATCTTAAGACTCTCCTTGTATCTTATGTGTGTATATGCACTCATGGCACAAGCAAAGCACAGAACTGCAAGGCAAAGAAGGGGACTTATTAAACACACAAAGAACCAAGAGTGTCATGACCTGTCATGAAGTAAATGATGACTCTTGATCCTCAGTGTTGTGCCACCACTTCATGAAGCAAACAGCCGTCGTCTCCCTGGAACATAAAAAAAAAAAAAAAATCAAGGCAGGAGGAGAATCGTGAATGGCAATGATGATGATGAATTACCAGGGCGTTTTGCACCTTTGGACTGTGGTTTAAGAAGAAACTTGGAGTAACCGTCTGGTGGAAATTTATTTTGCCTTAGTTTACACTCTAGTGCTTCATTAAAAGTAATTTGTCAACTACAGTCCTTAATGAACTGTGGTTTAGGGAAAGCAGAGAAAGTCATTCCCCATCCAGAATTTAACCAGAGCAGCTCTGATTCAGACATTAGCTTTATCAGAATTCATTTGAAAAAGCAATGATTCCACTGCTAAAGAAGCTTTGAAAATTCACTGTTGCTCTCATTTCTTCATTTACAGACATTATTTGGATGTCCATAAAATGAGCAGAGAAGTCACGCTGGGGCAAGGCCCTGGCTCTCCCTAGGGGCCCTCTGCTCTGGGCAGATCAATTTGGGAAAAGCTGACCCAGATTTGGCCAACCTAAGATGACTTGGTGTGACAAAATATGTCATCCCTTCCTGGAGGGATTGCAGTCCTCACCAGGGCACAGGCAGAGAAGTGGAAATAGGCTGGATTTCAGCCTTTGTTTGAATTCTGGAACACACAGTGGTGTCTTGGACCCTGTGCCCGTGTTCTTGAAGGGCCTGAGTAGTTACGTAGTATTACCATATCTGCCTGGTAAATTAAATCCAGGATCTTTCTCTCTTTGTATTTGTTTACCTGATATAATCCATTAGTTTATATCAGGTACACTAATAGATTGATATAACCAAAAGATTATTAACCAAAAGAACTGCAACTTACAACAGCAACACCCAGAAAGGGATTGCTTGGGGAAAATAATCATTTTTCTACTTTGAAATTCCGCCCACCCTGAGAATTTACACCTAAAACAGCCAGGAAAGGGGTTGATATTAAAGATCGCTACCAGAAGATCCACATTTGCAAGGGTAGGAGCTGATTTTTTTTTAAATATTATATTTCACCTTAAAGCAGGACCTTTTTGCAGGAGAGCGGGGGGAGGAGTGTTCTTCCTCTTCCTCACCTCCTCTGACAGTTGCTCTCAGGGTTAGGAAACTCCTGCTCATCCTTGCTACTGGGGAAACAGCCATGAGAAAATAATGAATAACTGCAGGGAGAGACTGGGTCCCAGGAGCTGGTAGTCACGTGGAAAGATGAGAAGAAATGGTTTTAAAGACCAATGACCATCTGGGATTGGAAAGGTGGGAGAAGAGAAAAGAGAATCCAGGAAGATGGGCTCCACAATGGGTACAGAGGCTCTCCCACACCCAGAGTGCGGCTGGGCAAATCAGCCACCTCAGGAAAACACTCTCCAGGGTCATGAACCTTAGGCATGCATGTATATTAACATGCATTGAACAGTCATGGCATGTGTATATATGACTTTCTCAGAAGCATGCGTGTGAGTGTATGAGTGTGCAGGGATCTGTCACTCTCCTCCCTCAGTTTAAACTCCATCTGTGATGCCAAAACCGGTTTGGCTCAGTGGATAGAGCATCAGCCTGCAGACTGAAAAGTCCCAGGTTCTGTTCCGGTCAAGGGCATGTACCTTGGTTCCCGTCACATCTCCAGTGAGGGGGGGTCAGGGGTGCCAGCGGGGGCAGGTGTTGGGGGGGTCGGGGTGGTGCAGAAGGCAGCTGGTTGATGTTTCTCTCTCATCGATGTTTCTAACTATCTATTCCTCTCCCTTCCTCTCTGTAAAAAATCAATAAAAAAATATATTTAAAGACCATCTGTTACCTGTATTTGTCCAGGGCAGAGGATGGGAAGGCAGAACCATGCATAGTAACAACTCACCAGTAAGGCTATTTTTATTTTCAGTTACAATCAGACCTTTTGTGTTAAGGGGAATAGTGTCTCCGTTTCAGCAGATTCTTGGAGAGGCTGGCCATTGTATTCCAGAGAAATTATTCTACCAGGTCTAGATTCAGTTGGGTTCTTTGAGGTTTCAGAAGGTGGTGAAGGTTTTTGATCGGCACCAGATACATATGTCAGTGTTAACACTCAGTTACAATGTAACTAGTTAGTCACTGTGGACTTTCTATATCCTTTTTTCTCCTTTTCTGATTTTTGGCCATTCCACTGCTCATTAACAACTCCAGGAGAAATAAAAAAGGAAATAAAACTAAAGTCTAGGATGTCATACTCTCTGAGATTTGCTCTGATTTAGCTAGGGGGAAAGTTGACCATATTGGCTGAAAAGGCAGTGAATTTCGATGACCTGTCTTGACTCTGAAAGGAGAGATGACATATAGCTGGTCTTGCAGTGTGGTGAAGAAAGGCCTGCCTTGTCAGGGCTGGATGACCCATGTTCTTCTGCTACTGCTGTTAGCTGGATGATCATTTCATCTCCCTGGACTTCAACTTCCTCAATTGTAACTTGGAGTGGATGTCTCCATTTTCCTGGAAAACTTCCATCTAGCCACTGGCAGTTAGGGAATTCACTTGCAATTAAGAGTCCTTATACCTACATACCCTCCTTGTGAATATTAGTCATCATTGTATGAGGAAGTTAATTGGAAGTTATGTGCAATTTGTTAGTCAAAAACACAGAGACAGAAATCTGGCCCTACTCTCATTAATCCCTTGCTCCTTCACATGATTCACCCTCCCAGAGAGACCCCCAGCCAGTTACTATTGCCATGTCCCACTCTCCTGGTTTTCAGGTATTATCTGTATTTATTGGAATAAACACAAAAGTGGCTTCCTCTTCCATCCTCCGTGCTGAGTATGGGAACTTTATGGTGAATAACTCCCCCACCCATTCCAGTTCAAGGTCCACTATCAAAACTACATCCCCATCATCTTTTTCAGGGTTTGCAAATGTTAACTCTTATTCTAACATTATTCAAATATTTATTTATAACACTAACTCTTAATCCTAATATAGCTCAAACATGCTATTTCTACCTCCCTTTTTCTTGCAAATAGTCCCGCTATGTGGAACCTTTAGCCAAAGAATGCAGTTTTAGTCTGTTTTCACTGTTTTCTGGATTTCAACAGCGCAGCTATTTCAGAAATTTTGGGGACTCACTTTGACTTTATCCTAAGTTCACTGCTGGTCTAATCTATATTTCTTCATTTGAAACTTGCATTCAAAATAGTCTATATAAATAAATAGATAATATAAAATAAACTTTCTGAGTATATCCTTAATGTAGTTCATTTTTATACTCTTAAATACCAAATGTTTATTTGCTACATAGTAGAAACTAGAATGGTTTTATTAAAATATAAATAATATGTTAAATAACTTAATTTAGCACATAAGAAATGTATTCACAATAGATAATTGCTTCTATTCCTCATCAATTGTTCATTATCCAATAAAATTTTGCTATGTTATTTTTATTTTTTAATCTTTTAATTATTACAACACTTAACAGGCCTGTGTTATTGCTAATGATAACTAATGGCAGCTTCCTTCTCATTTTGAAGTAAACTTTCCTTGTCATGCATCACTGTAGGTTTTTTCTTTCACTACTTTTTCCATTCTGTTTCACTCTTTTAAAAAAAGGTAATACCACTGAAGTCCTTTGTTTTTATTCTCTCTTTGGAAAAGTATATTGAAGTTTCAAAGGCTTTCAGACACAAACCGCATACCTGTGACTTGAGAAATAGATGCAATGAAGGAAGTTTGATATCTTTGTAATGATAATTTAATGGCTATACTACTAGATGTTAGAAAATTCCTCAAAGTAAAATCCTTGAAACAAGATTACAATGTATGCAATCATTAAGAATATCTGATAGGCATGGTATGAATCATATATTAAAATGCGTCCTGACTTAAATTTAAAGCATTAGTTTAAACAATTCTCTATAGAATAAATACTATCATGACCTAGATTTTGATGATTATCTTTCATTCAGTCTGAAAGGAGACCTTCAAACTCTCTGCCTAAGGCACTAGTGAGCTCCAGGTTTTACTCACTCATAAAAGAAAAATAAGAGTCATTCTTGAGAAGTGAGAAATCTTACAGTAAAAACTCAGTGTGGGGTTATCTGTGTTTCATTTCAACAATCACACCTTTGTAGACCCTTAGTTTATTACTATCAACTTATTTGACTCTTCTATCAAATACGTGATTGTAAACTAGCCATCATAAGGTAGCATTAATGCAACTGAAGTGTTGTTTAAATATATCTCATTAGGTAATTCTATTTGGGAAGTAATCATTTCTAATCACTAAATTAAAACTGGTATGTAAACAAGTGTGATTAATGACTTAAAGCCTGGAAGCAAGAGATCACGTAAAACCAGTAAAAGGTGACAGTAGATCATTAGGACAGTAGAATAGGTTGGCCAGGGCTAGATCTCTGGCTCAAATGTAAACAGAGGCAGTGGTGAGGGAGAAATGGAACAGCCTGCCCCAGATAGGAGCTGTTCACAAAGAAGGATGCTGTGGGACTTCAGTGAGACTTGTTTTACTCTATCTACACCACTACCATTCTCCAAATTTCAAGTAAATATTAAGTATATATTACAAATTATTTTATGAATATTATTGAGCATAGTGATAATAGCCTATGGGTTTTGATACTGACAAATCCAAAATCATTGTCAATGTCAGAAGAAACTTTATATATTTATTTCATTTTTTATTACATGTTAACACTTCTTCCTCCATGATTTTCATCCCATTCCTGATTTTTAATGCAACCAGTATTCCATTATCTCCTAATAGAGACCACTGATACTAAGTTCCACACCTGTTTACTCATTGGCTTCCTTGACATGCTCTCCCTGAATATGTCAATGACATCTCAGATATAACATGTCAAAATAGCACCATGGATTTGCCCTCTCTTTGTTCCACCTGAGAAACCCAACTTTCCCCCTCTCAGATTTCTCCATTTCTGCAAGTGTCCTCCCACATCCCGCATGGTTCAGGGTTCAGGTTCAGGGTTCGGGTTCTGGAGGAGGCCGTACATAAATAAAAGAGACAAGACAAGAAAATACTAATTTGGGAATTGGGGCCCAAGTGGAAGCCCAAGAGAGGACTCCGCTTTGCTCTGGCTTTGAGATCCCTTTTATTCAGGTTTGGGATCCATCTATACCCCTTAGGCAGGCAATTTCCAATAACAGGCAAACAATCTCATCAGTAAGGATTTACATGAGACTAAAAGGTGGAAGTTGCTTTAGCTACCTTTGTCTCAACTAAACAGTGGGTGTATGGCTTTGATCCTTGCCAGAGCCTCAAGTTAACCAGCCTTCCGGATTTCTTGTCCACCCTTTTCTGTTAGTAAAGACAATAGGCAGCTTCCAACAATTTCAGTAAAGGAATCACCATACTTTCTGTCACTGTAATGAAACATCTAGGATTCAGTAGACTGCATTCACATTTTTCTTGACTCTTCTCCTTTTTTAATATATTCTATTTCTACTACTGTGATCAAAGCCACCTCATTATTTCATCTACATTAATGAATGCAACTGCCTTCTGAGAAGTCTCCCTATCCACTCCAGTAGCTAGGAAACTTTTAAACATGTCAAAAAGATCATGGCACTCTCTTGCTTAAATTCTCCAATGACTTTATAACATACCTACAATAAAATCCAGTTTTCTTACAATGGCCCAAGGTTCTATGTAGTCACCATTCTACCTCATCTCATACATTTTCCTCTCCCCTTGGGTCACTGTCCTCCAACCAAATATGTTCTAACCTTGGGTCATGTATTAGTTTTCTATGCTCTGTAACAAATTACTAAAAAATTAGCAACTTAGAACAACACATCTATTAACTCATAATTTCCGTGGATCAGGGCTTCACTGGATCCTCTGCTTAGCCTCTCACAAGGCTATAATCAAGGCATTAGATAAGACTGGGTTCTCATTTAGATTCTCAAATAAGATAGCACCTTCTTCCACTGGTGTGGTTTTAGAAAGCAGTGGGTTCTTTGTGGCTGTAAGCTTCATGGTAAGCTTGATTTTACAAAACCAATAATACATACTCCCTGGCCAGGTAGCTCAGTACTTTAGAGGTCTTCCTGATATGCCAACATTGCAGGTTCCATCCCTGGTCAGGACACATACTAGTAGCAACCAATGAATGCATGAATAAGTGGAATATCAAAGCCAACAACACAAGAAAGGAAGACTAGAGTGATTCTAATAGCAAGATCTAGCATAATATCATATTAATCATGGAAGTGACAGCTTATTATTTTTGCCATATTCTGATTTTAGAACCAAGTCACAGGTATCACACACACAAGGAGAGTTTGTAGAATTGAAAAGGAGGCACTCACAAGAGGTACCTGAACTGTCTGCCACATGTCAACATACCAATTTTGCTCCCACCTCTGAAACTTTGCCTGTTCTATTCCACCTACCCATGATGCTCTTCCCCCAGATCAGTGCCTAACTTCATCATAGCTTTCTTTCTTTTTTTAAAAAAAAATTAAATTATTTATTGTTTAAAGAATTACATATATCTCCTCCCCGCCTCCCGCCATGACTCTCCCTGGCTGTTCCCACCCCCCAGAACATGCCCTTATCCCCACTACTATCTGTGTCCATGGGTAATGCTTATATGCATGCATATCTTAACTTAGATAATTGCTATGTCTTTTCCAGTAGGAAAAATAGAAAATTTTAATAGCTGTAATGCTCACTGGGATAGAAAGAGATACTGAAGTAAGTTGCTCTGTAAGGTTTCATCATAGAAGACAGTTTTCTATAGAAACACTAGCTCAGTGTCTAGTTTACAGCTTTGCAGATTTAAAAGCAAATATTTACCAGTTCACCAAGACATAATCAAGAAGTAGAAACTGATTTATATTAACCAAAATTTTAATAATACTAATTAATACACCTGATTGCCAATTTATGTTCAAATCTGTATTTGACAAGGCAAAAATCCTGACTGTTACTTAGGGCATAACTTCCTATTTAACAGTAGAAAACAAGTCATAGAAACTCACAGGTGAGCACAGAATGAGAAAGGAGTTAGATGTTCTTAAAATATACATCTGCCAAGCTTTGAATGTCTGCAGGATTGCCATACTCTCGGGCTGTCCCTGGCTAGGTAAGGACTTAGCCCAGCCTCCCTGGAGAATCATACAGGACACTTGGCAAATTCTTCCTCATCCACTGCTTTCTGCTGTTTTTTATCAGTCATAACATTGTCTCTTCTAGGTAACTTATATTTCAGTGGAATCAATTATTGACACAACTTTCCAAAAATAAAACTGGGTCTTTATAACCATAGTCCTCCGTCTTTAGTGGCAACACTTACAAGTGATTTCATACAATGCGCTACTTTTATAGATGCAAAAACCTCTTTGGTACCTGTAGCTTCTTATGAATCAACTATATGCATTATTCTTTACTTGATTAAATAATCATCTGCTTAAATGCTTTTGGTGGCACTAATCCAGAAGAAAGGAAAAATATTTTCATTCTGAATTTCATCAATATTTTAAAAGAATAAACTATTGGAAAACATCTTCAATTTTATCACAATTTTCAACTTTTTTTTCTCTGGAACAAAAGATGATTAAGGGGAAAATGGAAACAATGAAATAAACAATTTGAGTGTCAGATTTCTTAAAAATAACTTACTCTTCCTTCCATGTGTTGTTGGAACCATGAAAACTGACGGATGTGCTCTTCCAAAATTTGTGTGTTCAATGAGTCGCTGGATGAGCTCTATCTACTGAGAACGATTATAAATGGTGGTTTATTTGATCTTAAACAGCACTGCCAACCCCATCTCATCATTCAATATGAATGTTTAAAAACAGAAGAGGTAATTTGGAGAATTTTCTATGCTTATTATGTATTATTTATGTATTAGGGAACCAGTAGAAATCTTTAACCAAGTAAGTTTCTGTTTTTACAAAAAATATATCCACCTTCTATGGTTTTCATGCAAAATTAAGTGCATAAAGTAAGTTCATTTTATTTGTGGTAAACTCTTATTGAGTTCAAACAACCTAATCAGAGTTTCTTCTTTCCACAAAACCACCTACCTACCATTTCAAAAGCACTTCTAGGATCAGAAGAGAGGAAGGTATGGGACTGAAAAAATAAAGGAAGACTTACTGAATATTCAGAAATTTGAGAGTCTTTATTTTTTTGTAATTTAGTGAGCTTTCTGTAAGTTTTCCTTCCAATCACCAATGGAAAGTTTATGCCATGTATTTCTACATGAACTATATAAAATGCTGTGCTATTCCTGTTGGGATTGGCAAAGGGCAGCCTGAGTGAAGAGAGAAGCGCACTAGGGTTTCAGAAGGCAGGAAGATGAATCTAGGCTGGACAGGATGCCATGACCATGTTGTTCTTTCTAGAGAGAGGAAGTTAGTGGAAATTACACTGAGGCAAAGCAAGTGGGAACATATAAGCAGTATGTTAATAAGGTGAAAGGGACAGGTGGATGACATTGGAAGTTTCCATAATAAATATAACTTGCTAATCAAAATAATTGCTATTGTCATTAGGTGGCAATCAGATGATATTAAGATTGTATTAATAATGTGATCTGGAAGAGTTGCTAGGAGACCTTTCACCTTCAAAGAGACCATTCCCATCTGCAAAACATAAGTAATCAAAGTCAGTAGAGCATCATTATAAGGAGCAAGGTCTTTAGAGTCAGAAAATCTGAATATGTACCAAGTTTGCAGCTTATTAGCTGAATAAACATAAGCAATACAGCAGAACTTAGCACCTTAGCACAATCGTGGGTAGCTTCACAAAGCAGAGGCAGAGCTAACTCTGCTTAGGCTTGAAACAGTTACTCAAACAGGTCAAAATCTGGCAGATTGGTGCTGACCTTGGATGTATTCAAGGGCAACATGTGCTAGTCCAGGCAGTAGGAGCCAAAAGATCTCTGAAATTACCCATTCAGAAGAGATATAGAATTAATCAGGGTCTTACTTATAGAAAACATTGATATTGTAGATTCATCCAGCTAGTGGAGGCACAAAATAATGAGTAAATTTAACAGTGAAGCATATTTTCAAGTTTAAATGGCATTCTTCATTATGAGCAGATTTAGCAGTCTGCTAGAATTGCATGATAAGAACCGAAAATAAGATGTTGAAAAAAAGGAGGCAAATATTTTTAATAATAACTGACATTTATATGACAAATTCTGAAAGTTGTTTTTTGTATACTTTGGATTGAAAATAATGTTACTTATAGACATTATAAGAAAAAACAACTGAAATTAGATTTAAACCAAGAAAATATGCATTAGATATCAAATAAAGTAGCTTAGGTTTTCAAGGTAGATCCTGAAGACTTTCTAGGTTTTTTAGAAGTTGATAACTTTAAGGAATTTTCCCCCCAAGCCTTCAACTTTCAAATGTGCTCTTTCCTAACATTGATATGCTTGAGTACCATGTCCACAATCTGCTGCTTCTCCTTCTCCAAACCTCTTTCATAATACAAAATCTTACCAAAAGGACAATTTGAGAATGCATACTTTGCAATCTACCGGCTGATTCCATTTGACTAAATCCTAAAAGCTAGTTTTGTAATTTCTTTTTATTGCAAACACGACAATTATAAGAATATTATGCATATTGGTAAAAATCTATAAAAAGACTTTTGACTCTAAATAAAGTATAAAAATTACTTGCAAGCATTAATAAGCAAATGGCTTTTTTAAGAATATTTAGTGCAGTACACAGTTTATGTAAGATCAAAAAATATTGACTAGATTTCTCCATCTGATTTATTCTACAAATGGAAAATATTTAAACCTCGAAAATATTTTATAGTTTCAATGAGTTCAAAACATATCATCATTGCACATCTTAAATTTTTAAAATATATATACATATATTTTTATTTTTTTACTATTTAAAGTATTACATATAGTAGTACATATATCTCCTTTTTCCCCCCCATTGACCTTCCCCCAGCCTACCCTAACCCCTGTCGCATTTTTATTGATTTCAGAGAGGAAGAGAGAAGAAGAGAGAGGTAGAAACATCAATGATGAGAGAGAATCATTGATAAGCTGTCTCCTACACACCTCCTCAACCCAGGGCATTTGCCCTTATTGGAATCGAACAAGGAACCTTCAGTCCACAAACTGACGCTTTACCCACTGAGTCAAACCAGCTAGGGCTGGCTTCAAATTTTAAGTGAATTTTATCAAATCTCTATGTACCAAGAGAAAATAAATGTAATTATGTATACTCTTCAGTGCATTTCTTAATTGAATCTTAGAGTTTCAGCTATTACTTTAGTAAATGCATAATGTTCTAAAATATTCATTGTGAAAACGTTATCTTTAATGTTTACTAATCTGTGTTTTTTAAAACAAATTTTATTATTTCACTTTTTATCACTTAATATTTTCTTAATTATTATGTAAACTAGTATTCTGTAGTTGTACATAATAGAATTCAACTCTGGTTAACTTTAGAAAAATTAATTTACTGGAATGGTATCAGAGTTCTACAGAATCTTTGTGAAGCTGTGAACTAGATTTGGGAAGCGCTGAGATCAGGGCAGATCCTATGCCTGGAAACCAAGAACTGCCACTGTTACCACGGGGCAGGACACAGTTTCAGAGAACAAAGACCATCATTCAGATCAGCCTCCAAAATCCAAAGATATGCATAGAAGCATTTTGGTTGAATGTGCAAAATTCAACAAATTATATTTTATATTACATTAGAACATCTATCCACATCCCCAATCCTTACTGAAGTGAAAGACTTCTGTATTTTCATAAGATATATATTGTTCCTTTTGGTAAGTATTTGTATTATCAAGGCATGGAGTTACCTGCTATTTCTTGCTCTCTATGTTCTATTAGACTACCTGTCAGGGCAGTGATCCAGCCTGATATTCTGTGAGATAATTAAGGTCCCTGAAAACTAAATTGCAGCAAAGAGCCAGAGCTGACAGATTACTGAGTTGGAAAATAAAAGTACACTGCTAACCCTCCTAGGTAACAGCAAATTGCTTCTTTTTTGTCTTGCTATCAATCAGAATATGGGGCAGTAGATGCTGCATAACAGCAAGAAGGCTCTATTGGAAACAGTAGAACAAGTTGAGTTACCATCTGATCAACCTTTTATTCTTCAAGATATACATCTATGTTGTGCAGCTAACACAGATAATTAAATGAGAATAGTCAAGGAGTATCACTCCTAAAATCTTCAAGTCTGATATTCCCCCAGAAATGCAGTATTGCTTTTGATTTACTATTTTGGTAGGAAAGTACAGAGTTAGCTGGCAGCTGATCTGTGGTGGTTTTTTGTTTATTTATCTCCAGGGATGCCTGGAACCATGGTACTCCCTTTGGCCAACATAAGAATGAAATGTACTAGCTAGTGATATATAATGTGCTATTTAAAGGTTGAAACTCTCTTAATTCACCTGTACTACCTTGTCTACCTTGTTTATTAAAAATATACAGTTTGATAATCTGCATCTGTTTTACCTGATTAGATAGCCTGGTTTTGGCTATGTGATCAGTGATATATAAAAGTCCCTTTGGTCAAAAGGAAACCTTTGTACACTGTTGATGAGAATGTACATTGATATAGCCATTATGGAAAATTAAAATAGAACTACCATATGACTGGCATTCTCATTTGAGGTATATAGCCAAAGTGCCTTTCAATGGAAGAATGGATGAATGGAAAAGAAAATATAAGATATATATATATGGATCTGTAAGATATATATGGATGGATAGATAGATAGATAGATATGTATATATATCCATTCATCAATTCTATTTGCAATATATCTACTTGCAACATATATATTGCAAGTAGAATTGATTTGTAGTTAACAGAATGACTTGTATGAGCAATAGTATTGCTGGCTCCCTCACCTACAGTGTGTGACAGGAGGCAGTGAATAAAAGCCTTGTTTCTAGCACAGCTACATTTGGGAATAAGCAACAGGCCTCACTCTCTTGTCCTCTGTATGTATGAGAGAATGAGCAAAGAAGTGAGCTTCCTTACACTTAGAGGTGCGAGATGAGATGGAATGAAGGGCTGAGGTTAGCAGACTGACATTAATCAGTGTAAATATAAAATCTTGAGTTTCAGGTAAAAAAATTACACACACACACACACACACACACACAGGCACGGAGATTCTATAAAGAGATCTTGGGTTTTTAGCTCACCACGACTCAAAATTAGGTGTTCTTTCCGGAGAAAGAAGGGAAAAGGTGGTTCTGGCTGCAACTAAGGATGAGGATGAGGGGAACAAATTGACTTAACGAGCTGGATAAAGTGGCATCAGGTCCTGGGGGTCACGACTGCCAACCTGAGTGTTTTTCCCACCAATCCCGTGGACAACAGAGAAATGCCAGCGGAAGACTGGGAATGCAGCGCCATGCAGGAGATGCGTCTGGGCGGTAAAGGCCAGGCCGTTGGACTAGGTGAACCAATTTCTGAAAGCGGCCTCCCCTTTGGAAGCTGCCTCGTTTGGAAAAAGCCTGCGGGGTCTAGAGGGCCTGCCTGCCCCACCCCTCCCAGCTCCGCCCTCTGCAGGCCCCGCCCCCACCAGGCCCCGCCCCCTGCCGAGGCGTCTGGGAGCCGCCCCAATCCCGAGCCCCAGTTCAGCCTAACCCCACCCCGCCCGCCCTGCACCGCCCCCTCTGTATCCCTGGAGACGCTCCCGCGTCTGCTCTCCCAGCCCTGGCGTTGCCAAGTCATGAAAACAGGAAGGGAAGTCGGGGCAGCACCGGGGGCCTGCACCTGCCATCGGTGGGAGACCCACTTTTGGGGAATGGAAAGCCAGAGTTGTCACCGAGGTTCGTGAAGCAGGGACAAGGCAGGGGCAGGGCTCCCACAGCTCCGAGGAGAGCTGTGCCTTCCCTGCCCCCCACTGACCTTCCTGGAAAGTCTAAAGACTCCTCTCTGAGTTCCTCAGCTGAGGCCCTGGCTCCCCAGTGCACCCGAAGCTGTCAGGACAAATTGTTAGGCCCGTTTAGAACTAGGCAGGAGCAGACAGGGACCGGAGATGTCCTCGGTTTGGGTAAAGATAACTCAATCTCATACATGTGAGAGATCAAATTGTTATCCCTAATGTCGCATTTGTATTGGAATACAGGGCGGGGCAAAAATAGTTCTGAGTACCTGAAACAGAGTTTATTCTTTATTAATTATTATTTTATATCTGAACAACTGTAAACCGACTTTTGTCCCACCCATATAGATATTGGCATTTCATTGATTAGTGATTAATTTATCCCAAAGTGTCTATACTTTTTTTTTAAAGCCTCTAACCACATAGTATTTGGTATTTGTTGTATGATTAACTTATTTCATTCATGATAGGGGGTGGGGAGAGAAATTGTTCTAGTAACTAATTTTAATTTTTTTGTTTCCTTCTCTCCTTCGCTATTATTCTTTACTTCCTGATTTTCAGACTGAAGTCTGTAAGCCTGGAAAAACCTTCAACAAACACCTCGATTGTAAGTCGACTGAAGCATGCTTGTCTTCAAACACTTTTACTAATGTATATCTTGATAAGTGTCCATTGGTAGGAAATCTATGTATTTAAAAACTTATCTAATTATCTCCCATGGAGTGTTAGAAGTGTCCAAAAATTATGATGTAGGGGATAAAAATTTAGTGACTCTCCAAACTCAGGTTAATTTTAAAAATTCTTTCCGGGAGCATAACTATTTGTATTTCTTCTGTAGTTTTCTTTAAACTTTCCTAATAAGAGAGCTTGTGGTGATAATATGAAAAGTTCTTATTCTTATAAATGGTTTTGGACATAGGAAAATCCTATTTATTTTGCATTCTCTTGATGACAATTAATAAATTTTCTTGCTGAGGTTTGTTGGCATTACTCTAAAGTGACTGAACCCTGGAGACAGTCATCAGCCTCAGACATTGTCACTCCTAAGTAGACTGTCTACACAACGCTAGGCCTCCCCTCCTCCCTGTGTGTCTCCTGATGAGGATCTCTCCTGGGAGAGTGGGCAACAGGGTTACTCTTTGAAGAATTTTACTTGGGGGCCAGAGATTTAAACTCACACCGTAGGACACATTCAGCCTGACTAGCACTCTCAAACCTTTCATCCCGTGTCTCTCCATTCTCATCTGTCCTTGCATGTGAGGGCCAGACTTAGAGACTAAATACGACCAATACAAGAGCCAACCAGCAGATCAAAGAATCCACCAAGGATGGATTGGCTTCAGGCAGGCTTTGATCTTTGTCTCAGCCCCCGTGGTGCCACATGCATTGCTACCCTACTTGCTGGCACTGGGGGAGCTGCCTCTGGGGCCTCCTCACAGACTGCTTCCCCCTCAGCTCCTGGGGCTAAGCTCATTTTAGTATCGGCTAGAGAAATGCCTCTCTTTCTCCTCTCCCTTACTCACCGGAATCTGAACCGTTGCCCTTCCTCCCATCTTGCGCGATTTCCTCTGTGGTCTTGAAGTAGAAGGACCCTGATGATGTGCCACGGTTAAGGAAGTGTTCCATTTCCGCTTCAGGCTCCATTAGTTTAATTCCTCATGATTAGAGATCACCTAGGAGCTGGGGATACTGGCCATACCAGGAAAAATGATACAACTCAACTTAGCAAACAGCAAAAAGCTTTCTTCACTCTGAAATAACAGGCCTCAGAGCATGCTTGCATTTTTTCTCACTTATTTTCCCTCTGGCTGCTTCTATATGCTAGATTACAACTGTTTTCTAATTCAGCATAAATAAGACTAAAAAAGATAGTGATTACTTAAATGAGAAAATAATTTGTTACAGGATCCCTTTAAATATTTAATGCATTTCAAGTATTAAGTGTGCAAAATTTCAGTGCCCACATTATCTATTATGGAAAACAAAATACCCTTATGTGCCTATGTATTGTGAAAAACAAAAATGCCCTTTTTCAAAAGGCATAGGCAAGGTAAGATGTGGGGTTTAGAGTGGGGAGGGAGCCTGTTTAACTGCCACCCTAACTCTGGCCCGAGACTTTTCAGCATAGATTGCTTGAGGGATATTTTCCCCAATATGCAGTTAATAGCTTTTTTCTACTTTATCATTCAGCTCTGATCACCCCCATTCAGAGTTTGTGCCTTGAGGCTTGCCAGCAGGGCTTGCAATACTTACATTAAACTAAATTTAAGAGTAAAGGTGCTCCTGCTGCTAATGTTCTCAGATCAGAGGAGAGCAAAATGAAGGAACTGGAAGCTGAAACTTTAATGGTAGGAAACATTGACTCAAGTTTTGAGGGGGGAAATAATCACAGTTGATCTGTGTGATAAGACCTGTTCCTCTCCCTGTATGACATTTGCATTTGATTTCATTAATTGTTTATATTTCCTAGCAAAATAATCTAAACCCAGTAAACATCAAAAAGGATAAATTTTGTATCACATACTGGTAGCCCAACTTGGAGAGAGGGGTGGGATATATTGGCTGGATCAGAGCTTCTGGGGCCTGTCCCACTGTTTCTAAGTAGCCTTGTCTTCCTAGTATTTAGAGAAATTACATGTACTGTTTTCTCATTTTAAAGCACAATTATGCATTTATCTTCCCTGCACCAATGCCCTTGCTATGCAAAGTGGGGCTCTCAGAAGAGTCTTAATTCATAGAGGATGGAATGCCCAGACTGAAGCAAGAACAGTGATTGTTTTCTTCTTTCCTTTTCAAAATCCACTAGGGATAGACAGGTCAGGGTTATGAAACTGAGATTGTCCAGATTTACTGTGTAACATTAGAGGGCTTGCACATCAAGTCTCACAGTTTCTGTGATATAGGCTCATGGGAGGTGGGTTTGGGGACCCTTTGGTGTCCCTTCAGAACTGTATGTAGGGTCCAGCCCTGTGTTGGTCATAATTTGTCAACCACGTATTCTGCAAAGGTAGTCATTTAGTAAGTTCTGATTATGCAATAACTCAACTAGTTAACACCCAGAGAAATAGATCTTTTCAAATTATGAAAGAATTAAGTCACTATATTATGAATTTATAAAGTATAATACATTGTTTCTAATGTTTGCTATAGACCTTCTATATATTGTGTTTTTCTTGTGTGTGTGTATTGTCTGTTCCCCTCCCCCACATCCACCCTATAATGTAAATTCACGAAGTCAGAGATCTTTGTCCTTTTGTTCACTGCTGTATCTTCAACACCTCTATGAATAGTATCTAGCACCAAGTAGTAGTTTAACCCATTGAATATATTCAAGGTCTAGATTGATGATAATTTACCCTATGTCACAAAGGTAGTAAATGCTGGAGGTAAATAATGGAAAAACCAAAAACAAGCCTTCCTGTTGCTTGGTGGGGCTAAGGGTAGAGGTCAAAACTGGAGGTCATAGTGGTGATGGAATCAAGAGGCTATGGCTTTTGGGTGCCTTTCTGTTTAACAGTAGAAGTGTGGTTCTTTGGCACCTGAAAGCCTTCACAGCAAACAACAATTTCATCATTCTATGTCCACTGACATTGTTTCCACACTTCTTCCTCTTCAGAGTAAGGTTTAGATAATTTGGTTTTATAGACTCACTTTTATTATCATCCCTCATCTTCTCCATTGCGAACCATTGCATTTCCCAAAGATGACCACAACAATATTTTTTACTCACATTCTTTCTTTCAATGCGACTTTGATGCTCTCTCATCAACCGGGGGATCTATGTTCACTAGCTTTGAATCTGGACAGGCCTATTATTACAGCAGAAGTGATGCTATGTGACTCCCAAGGCCATGCCCTAAAAGGGGATACAGCTTCCACCCAGCTTTTCTTAGGGATACTTGCCTTTGGAGCCTTAAGCTGCCAAGTAAGAAGTCTAGGTTCACCATGCTGTGAGGAAGCTCAAACCATATGGAAAGGCCAGTTGTACATATTCTGCCAGAGACCCCAGTTGACATCCCAGCTAATAGTTAGCATTAACTATCAGATATAGAAGTAAAGACACATACAGAAACTTTCTGCTTCCCCTCATTGAGTTACCCCCAACTTCTAAGTCTTCCCAGCAGAGGTCCCTGCCATTGTGCAGTAGTGAAAAGCCAAGCCATTGTGCCTTATCCTAATTCCTGACCCAAAAAAAGTGCGAAAGATAATAAAATGATTACTGTTTGAATTAATCTTTTTTAAACCACAAAGTGATTTGTTACAGTTTTCTTTGTGTGTCTTTCATGACAGCTGTCTCCCTGTTGAGAATTATTCTTGGCAGCTATCCTTTCTAAGGGAAAGCTTTTATTTGTGAATGATAAAGTTTTTAGAAAATAGAAAAATATGAGCAATTTTCAATTATTGATCATAACAGGCAAGCAAAGCATGAACATTTGAAATTCGTAGCTGCCCTAAAAATCTTTACTTTTTAATTGCAATCATTTCTCTTATACCAACACTCCTGATTGACTGAATTTTCAACTCATTAATCAGATTTTCTCCTTCATGGTAGAGAGGCAGACAAGTAATAAATTGGCAACAAGGCAGCTAGTAGAGGAAAATAATGAGAGAAGTAACCTGTGGAATTCACTCACTGAGTATCTACCCCTATAATGAATAACATAGCTAAAGCTCTGTGCACACACACACAAGCAGTCTCAGCTCAGATGACAGACTGGATCTAACGATGTCTTAAAATATTCTTTGAAATATTTACTCTTTAAAATACAATTTCTGTGTGTGTGTATGTGTGTGTGTGTGTTTATTTGTAGTCTGGAATGACGACCCTACCCTTACTGCCCATGTCACGCCCCAAGCTTACAGCCTTAGCCAGAGAGAAGCTGCCATGCTCCCCCAGAACAACACCACGGTACGTGACCCTGGTTTTCATTTCTTTTCCTACAGAATAAACTCCTTCCTATAAGAATGCCAGTAACATGTCTCAGAAAACAAGGTTTTTAAAGGCAAAAGTATATTGTTATATTTAGAATATTCAAATGTGTGGTGTTAAAAGAATTGATGGACGTCACTTAAATATTAAGAATACATTTATTGAACAAGCTAATGCTCATTTGATAATTTTATTTCATTCTAGAGGCCCACTGCATGGATTCATGCACCAGTGGGGTCTCTCAGCCTGGCCTGCTCCCTCTTGCAATCCAGGATTCCTTAAGGGATGTTAGAGAGCCAGTTTTGGCCTGATCTCTATAGGTCAGGCCAAGGGTCCCAAGAATGCATATCAGATCTTTGGTTAGTCTCTTTCTGATCTCTCCCCTCCCTTCTTCCCTCTGAGATTCATCAGTCTGTTTCATGTTTCCCTGCCTGTGCATTGAACATCTGTCCCCTGGTGGTCAGTGTGTGTCATACCTACCAGTCAAAAGGTTGCTTAAGTTTTTATATATATAGATTCCTATTATAGCTTGGTTCCTATAAAGCTTTGAAAATACATTTTTTTAAAATGTGTGTGGAGAACAAAATGCAGAAGCTCTAGGAATGAATAGTGTCTGGCTTCCAATCCACAAGGATCTGATTGCTGATTTCTGCTTTGGAGGAAGGAAGACACAGTCTTACTACTAGGGTAGTAAGGCACAGTTTTGCTCCTGAAATGACGGTGGGGCCTGCAAACACACCATTTAACTGCTGCTGCTTGTGAGGGGCTGCAGAGCTCCCAGAGTTGTAGCCCAGAAACTGCAGGACGTAGAACTTGATGTATTTTGTCATAATTATGAATATTAACTAAGATTACATTGTTTGATAATTGTATTGATATTTAATAATGCATATATTCTTTATCAATACAAACAATTTACATATCTTGGTCTGATTATTTTCTTTACATACATGTTTTTCAATTCCTGCCAAGCATAATGATCAAAGAATTATGAGACTACTTTGTTCTAAAAAACATCATACCTCATTTTTAGTATTTCTAGGAAAGACCAAAGCACCTGAACCAATTAAATAAATTTAATTTGACTACATAAAAAACATTTTCTATAATAGCAAATCAAATTTTCCTTTTTAATTTTTAAAAAAATAATTTTTTTATAATTCCAGGATATATATTGTTATTGTGGTATAACTGGTATATTACAGGGACATATGTATATATACTAGTATATATAGTAAGTGGCCAGATTATTATGATCTCTGAACACATAATAATCTGGCCAGTCAGTGTGTGTGTGTGTGTGTGTGTGTGTGTGTGTATACACACACAAATTCATATACTGGGCCTCTAATATATTTGTAACAATATGCTAATATATATATATTAGAGACCCAGTACATGAATTTGTGCATGGGTGGGGTCTGGCCAACCTGGCCAGGGGGAGGGGACATAGGTGGTTGGCCAGCCTGCCTGCTGGTCGTACTCCTGATCGAGGGGACAATTTGCATATTAGCCTTTTATTATATAGGATATATACTGAGTGGCCAGAGATCCTTTTATTATGCGTTCAGAGATCATAATAATCTGGTCACTCAGTGTATATTTTACTTTTCAAGAATGTGAAATATTAACACAACCTGAAAAAGATTATTCTTCTTATTTTTTTAATTACTGAGATTACATTTCCTTTACAATATGAGTAAAATCATAGCCAATCTCACATCTCTAAAATAAGATGTATTTTTAAAGAAAACTGTTTCTTGTATTTGTATTGAATAAAAACATTTTTATCATAATTATTGAAAGCAAATTTTTGTATCAACATTCTCCATTACTTCTGAATAAAAACAGATAATTGCTCAGTTCCATATTCCCATGCTTATAAAATATTAATAATATGCTTATATTTAAAGGTTCAAGGGAGTGTAAAGAATAAACACGCTATATATGTAATATATTTCTCAGTAAAGTGTTCTTAAAATCACTTTGAACTTTTAATAATTATTTGAGTTTTATCTATTATCTAAAAAAACAATCAGCATTTCAGAACAAATTTATTAGTGTTGGGAACAAATAAATTCTGTGCCAAATAAAATGTGACTTCTGTAGGTGGAAAGTTATACTGTGAAACAGCATGAGTAAAATGGAAGATCTCATAAGTTTTGAGTAAAAATTCCATTAATTCAAAATGCAGATTATTTTAATGTGTTTGGTTTTTATTTGTTTACACATTGGGTTTAATATTCTTCCCTTCCTTTTTCATTCAAGAAATGAAAATTTAGAAATTATCAATGACTAATCTTACTCTGCAGCTACTACAGAACATTTATTATACGTATATGGTATTATGCCCTGAATATTTGTGTTCTCCTGGTGGCAATTTATGTTTGGTAGCTTTCCTATTCGATAAGGCAGTACTTTATTATTTATTTCCATTTCATTTAGGTCTCAGTTGATCAAAGAAAAAGATGACGTAGATCATTATCTGGAGGTGAAGTTCAAAGGATTGTCAAAAGAGGAGGTTGCTGCGTAAGTATAACCTCTTAAAGGCACTTTAATTTAAAGTTTGTTTCTTTTGTCTTGATTCCTTATTGAAATTGCAGTTTTCCTGTACAGTACACCTTTTCATTGGAACTTGACATTTAAAAATTAAAGCTCATATAAAATAGTGATAAGTCATGTCTATTGATCTTACACATGTCAAAGCCTTTAATTTTATGGCTTTCAAAATTCTCATATTTACCAAGCTATTTATTATACTCTAACATTTGTAATATTTTAGTTAAATCTGTGCCATTATTTGATTATTAACTTCCATTTGAAGGTGTGGGTAAAAAAAGCTTTAAGGGAAAGATTCATATATCTTTTTTTTTCCTAGTGATTAAAAATTATCCTTACTAATATGTTTCCACCCCAACCCAGAACCCCCCAAAAAAGAATTAATGAATTATAGTTTATTGGCTAATTTTTTAATAATTCTAAATTGTCTGAATTTAGTTTTTAAATCAACAATGTAAACTTTGCCCTAGCCAGTTTTGCTCAGTGGATAGAGAGTCGGCCTGAGGACTCAAGGATCCCAGGTTCAGTTCTGGTCAAGGGCATGTACCTTGGTTGTGGGCACATCCCAAGTGGGGAGTGTGCAGGAGGCAGCTGATTGATGTTTCTAACTCTCTATCCCTCTCCCTTCCTCTCTGTAAAAAATCAATAAAATATATTTAAAAAAAACAAACGAACAATGTAAACTTTGCCGTTTTACTAGTAGTTGAGTATAAAAACAATAAAAAAAATCCATGTAGGTTAGTGAGAAATAAATAGAAACCTAGAATAATACCTAAACAGGTTTATGTTTCTTACCTATACTAGTAGACTTGGTGATTAACAGATCTTTATTTGTAAGGATTGAAAAAATCAGATCTTATAAATGCTCATGCATCTTGTAGAATTCATTAAATGATCCAATTAAAATATTTTATGTAGAAATACTTTAAAAATTATATTAGTATTGTCTAATACTGTGAGATCCAGATGAAAAAGTATTCCTAATGACATTTTTACATAGATTTTCATATAGTCTAAAATTCTAAGTTTCTTGATGCATTTTCTTTTATTAGATATCATTTTGTCAATTTGAACACGACAAAAATGGAATAGCTCATTCTGTCAGTAGAAACTTTATTTTATGGGGTGACAAAATTTTATAGTAGCTATAATTACTTCTTCCTTGGAGCTACACTGATTGCCATATGTAGTATCTGAGACCTTTTGTTAAATGCTCTTCTGATTGTTAATTTATTAACTTCCCATGGTAGCTTGTCGGGTAAAATTAAAGGTCAATATTGTCTGGTTCTTTTACATACTTCTTTAAAAAAAAACAAAACCTTTTGATTGCACTTTGCATTCTGATTTAAATATAAGAACATCTAAACAGCTGTAAGTGGCTTAAGAATTTCAGCTGTAGTTTGGAATTAAACATTTTCTTCAATAATTTAATAAGCTGGAAATCCATATACTTAAAATCTGCTAAGCTCTCAGTCTGTACGGAAGAAAACTTTGATCTAAGACAATGCAAAATAGGCTATATTAATGTGTATTCTCTTAATAATATATTTTTTCACTAAGGAGATTACCAGATTGATTTTAAATTTATGCTATGCTTCAGCAAAAGAGTAGCACTGGATAAATTTCAGTCCTTAATATTGCGTTTTCCTTAAAGCTTCCCAAACTTGAAAATCTTTTTAAACCAAAGCTTTTTCCCTAAGAAAGTGGATGCAAACTTTAGTAGGAAGATAGCTTGTACTTAGCTCAGTAGTATGCTTTTTGTTGATATACATTCCAGACTTTGCTCCAGACAAGCTCATCAAATAGCATTGTAAAGAAAAAAAATTGTTGGATGATTTTTGTGTCCCCCAACAAGGTGCCAGGAGGAATTCTGCACATTCTGTTAGCCAAGAAATTGCTACTTAAAACTTTTTATTAGCCATTCAACTCTGAAAACATAAATTGGTCAACAAGCAATTGTTAAGTGCCTACTTTATATATAATACTAGATTTTTCACAGTGGAAGAGACAATGCTATTTTATTGTAAATATTTGGCCCTATCCTTGTCTCTTTTTGAGAAAATAAGATCTATGAGCAGAAATCAAATAGGAAGTGAATGAGTGCTGATTGTACTGGTAAGTGCAGCCCAGAGCTCTAGGGGAAATTAGAGAAGGCGAAGGTGGTGGGATGGAACTTGTCAAGGAAGACTAACTTTGAGTTTTGCTCCTTGTCTAGAAGCATTAAAAAATGATCAAACTAGGCCCTGACTGGTTTGGCTCAGTGGATAAAGCATCAGCCTGCGGACTGAAAGGTCCCAGGTTCGATTCTGGTCAAGGGCATGTACCTTGGTTGTGGACATGCCCCCAGAGGAGGGTGTGCAAGAGGCAGCCAATTGATGTTTCTCTCTCATCGATGTTCCTAACTCTCTACCCATCTTCCTTTCTCTGTAAAAAATCAATAAGATATATTTTTTAAAAATGATCAAATTGGTATGCTACAGGTTACCAGTGTACCAGGAAGTAATGGGGAAAAATTGATGAATCAAAATTTCAATCAGGCAAAAGCAATTATCTAAGATACACCCTCAAATCCTTCTCTGTGCTGCCTTAACCTTCTCTAAGAGGCTAATAAATGTTACCATTATTACTTTATGTAACTGATGTACACTAATGTCACATAATATATATGTGTTCTTTGTCTAGTACCAAAATAACCACTCATCATCTACCTCAAAATGTACCCACCTACTTACATGTAAATTCACACGCTGTGATTCCCCTTACCTATTGCAATTGGTGGACAGTTCCTGTTCTTGTCTAAGTGTGATGTCTCTACTTGTGCTCTGAATGCCATCCCCTCTTACTTGTTCTAAGACTTTCTCCTGCAGTTAAACATGTTTCTTGTAAACATCATCAATTTCTCCTTTTCCATTGGATCAGTCTCATTACACTTATTTCTACTCCAGTGTTTCTCTTGACTCCTTATCCCCCTCAAGATTCTACCTCATTTTCCTCTACCCTTCATAGCAGCCAGAAGCAATCCTCCTATCTAATAAAGAGGGAATATGCTAATTGACCATCATTCTATCACAAAGATGGCTGCACCCACAGCTGAGGCCAAGTTCCCATAAGGAGCCTTAATGAGTAATCAGCAGGGACCTGAGGCTACATCCTCCCCTACCCCTGTGGGGCTTGACAAGGGACATCAGGCTGTGTCCTCCATGCAGCAGGGCTTGACAAGGGACCTCAAGGTGCACTTCCCGTCCTGGTGCTGGGCTAGGGGACCTCAGGCTGTTCCACCCACCCCAGTACCAGGCTGGGGGACCTCAGGCCACACCCTCCACTAGGTAGGGCTTGACAGGGGACTTAAGGCTGCTCCCCCCATCCCAGCATGAGGCCAGGGAACTTCAAGCTGTATCCCCCACCTGGCGAGGCTTAACGGGACCTCAGGGCCTTGCCCCCTGTCCCAGCATCAGGCTGGGGGACCTCAGGCCTCCCTCCCTGCCCAGCGGAGCTTGATGAAGGACCTCAAGGTGTGCTTTCCATTCTGGAGCTGGGCTAAGGGACCTCAGGCTGTGCCCCCCCACCAGGTGAGGCTTGACAGGAGACTTCAGGCCATACCCCCCACCCCAGCACCAGGCCAGGAGACCTGAGGCTGTACCCCCCTGCCTGGTGGGACTTGACAGAGACCTCAAGGTGCACCCCCAGTGCTGAGTCAAAGGAACTCAGGTCGTGCCTGCTGCCCAGCGGGGCTTGACAGAGGACCTGAGGCTGCAACCCCTGCCAGTGGAGTTTGATGGGGAACTTGAGGCTGTGCCCCCCTCCTGGTGCTGGGCCAGAGGACCTGAGGCTGTGCCCCTCCTGCCTGGTGGGGCTTGATGGAGGACCTCAGGCCATGCTCCCTACCCAGTGGGGCTTGACAGGGGACCTCAGGCTGTGTCCTCCATCTGGTGAGGTTTGACTTGGGACCTCAAGGCATGCCCCCGCCCCAGTCTGGGCTGGGGGACCCCAGGCTACACCCCCCCATCCTGGCACCAGGGCAAGGGACCTGAGGGTACGTCACCTGCCCAGTGGGTCTTGACAAGGGTGGGACTGGCCGGGTCTGGATCTATCTAGCCCAACTGGGTGGGGGAGGGGGGGAGGGGATGTGGATCTGGGTGTCATGTGATTTTGAGGCACATGTGGGTGGGTGGGGACTTGACTCTGGGTCCCATGGTGTGCCCCAGATTCTGACAGGAGGAAGGTTTTCATATACATTTTACTAATATTCTTTCATCTCTGACACTTCTATTATAGAGAAAGGCCAGATAGCAATATTAAATTATTTCCTCTAATTAATCCCCTTTGAATGTGCACTAAGTTTGTGCACTGGGCCACTAGTCTATAATAATAAAAGCATAATATGCTAATTAGACCAGATGTCCTTCTGGACGACCTTCCAGTCAAAGCTGGGTCTGCAAGAGAAGTCCAGGTCTCGGGTGCCAGAGGGAAGGTGATGCCAGCAGCCGGGGGAAGGAAGGCCTACTCTTGCATTATTTTTGTGCATCAGGCCTCTAGTCCTATATAATAAAAGGGCAATTTGCAAATTGACCCTAACGCCAGAATGACCAGGAACTATCGGCCACTATGATGTGCACTGACCACCAAGGGGAAGAAGCTCAACACAGGAGCTGCCCCATAGTGGTCAGTGCACACCCACAGGGTAAGCTCCATTCAGCCACAAACCAGGCTGCCAGCTGCCAGCACAGTAGCAATGGTGGGAGCTCTCCTGCCTCCTCAGCAGAGTTGAGGACGTCTTACTACAGGATGTCCAGAGAGCGGGCCTATGCCTGCAAGTGGACATCTCCTGAGGGGTCCCAGACGGTGAGAGGGAATAGGCCGAGCCCCAAGTGCACGAATTTTCATTCACTGGGCCTCTAGTATCTCAATATTTTCACAGCCTATTCTTACCTCAATTGACCAATTGACTCCTAATAGATTTCCAACCCCAGGACTCACTAAAATCTTTCTACTTAGAGGTACCAATGTCCTCCCTTTTTTTTTTTTTAGCATATCTAATGCTCATATTTCTGATCTCATTGGGCTTGATGATTTCACAGCATTTGGTAATTTGGTAAAGTTGAGCACTAGCTCCTTGAACATTCTGTGACTGTGGTTTCCAGAATGCCACAAACTCTGACTGTGCTGCCTCAGTCTCCCTTGCCGTCTCTCTCTTTTCAAACTCTCACTGGTGGGAGCCCCAGCGCTGGATATTAGGGCCTCCACTCCTACTATACTCTCTACCCAGATCCAGTCTTCTAGCTTTACATTTTAGCAATAATCTGATGATTAAACCTCTCTAAGGAGCTCCACATTTTAATATTCACCTGGCTCCTTGACATAGTTACTTGGATTTTTAATAGACATTTCGAGGCTCATGTGGCCCCAAATTAGACTCTTGTGTTCCTCCCACTGTCCCTGACTCCTCACTACTTCTCCCACAGTCTTTCCCTCATTCAGTAAATGGCATCAAGACAGCCTTGAATTTCACCTTGCCTTTACTACTCCTCTCCCCTAACTAATGTAGCAGAATGTCTTATCAGCTATAACTCCCAAATATATCCTGTGTTCATCCACTTCTCATCATTGGGCATAGCTGCCACCTGTCTCTTGCCAAGATCACTAAAATAGTATCCTAATTGCTCTTCTCTTATCCCCTTTAACTGCTAAAATTCAGCCTCCGGGGTGACCTTTTGAAAAAAATAGATCATGACCCTCCTCTGTTTAAAACCCTCCAAGAGCCTTCTGGCTGCTTTGGCTCAGCGGATAGAGAATCAGCCTCTGGACTAAAGCATCCAGGGTTTAATTCCAGTCAAGAGCACATGCCTGGGTTGTGGGCTCTCATCATGGATGTTTCTCTCTCTTTCCCTCTCCCTTCCTCTTTGAAATCAATAAAATAAAATAAAAACAAAATAAAACTCTCCAAGAGCTTCCCATTGTTCTTATGATAAACTCTGAACTCTCCATCATGGCCTAAAGCTGAGTACAGACTTTGTTGGCCTCTCTGAGCTTATTTCCCATTCCCTGACCTCACAATTTAGTAGTCTTTATCCCACCCACACTTTCTCTCAATCACATTTCTAGTGTAACCTGCTCCCCATCTTATGTTGGCAATTTACATGTTGACTATCTCATTCCTAACAGAATGGATGCTCCGCAGAAGCAGGAATGAGTCTCTATGTGTGTGCCACTTGGTCCCCAAGGCTTATGCAGGGCCTGATACATGGTCAGAACTCAGGAATTAGATGTTAAATAAATGAGTGAGTGAAAAAATAAATATCAGAGTAACACCATGAAATAGGTATCCTGTTATGAATAGTCTTTGGTTATAACATTTTTAGATCAGTTAACTGGTTTGATTGTTGAATCAAGGAAGTTTAACTCCTCAAGAGTGTTTTATGTACCCAAGTAGGTGTATCCTATAAAATAAAGAGGCAATATGCAAATTGACCATCTCTCCAACACACAAGATGGCCGCCCCCATCTGGTCAAAGATGGCCACCCCCATGTGGACACAAGATGGCCAGCAGAGGAGGGCAGTTGGGGGGACCAGGCCTGCAGGAGAGGGCAGTTGGGAGGGACCAGGCCTGCAGGGGAGGGGAGTTGGAAGGAACAAGGCCTGCAGGGGAGGGCAATTGGGGGTCCAGGCCTGCAGGGGAGGGCAGTTGTGGGGGACCAGATTGGCAGAGGAGGGCAGTTAGGGGCAATCAGGCCATCAGGGGAGGGCAGTGGGATCGATTGGACTGTCAAGGAAGGCAATTGGGGGCAACCAGGACAGCAGGGGAGCAGTTAGGCATCAATCAGGCTGGCAGGGGAGTGGTTAGGAGGTGATCAGGCTGGCAGGCAGGCGAGCGGTTGGGAGCCAGCAGTCCTGGATTGTGAGAGGGATGTCTGACTGCCAGTGGGATTGGGTCTAAATAGGCAGTCGGAATCCCTCGAGGGGTCCCAGATTGGAGAGGGTGCAGGCTGGGCTGAGGGACACCCCCTGCCCCATGCATGAAATTTGTGCACCAGACCTCTAGTAACATATAAATGAGTAATTGAGCAGGGCAAGCTGAAGTAGTTGTTCCTGAATGGCCCAATACAATTGATGGGGGTTTCATTTACTTTGGAATGGATAAAACATTTACAAAAAACAAAGGGCTTCTGGTATTTTTTGTATGTTTATTTTTTTTTAATCATCCACATTTACAGGAGGAATTTCAATAACTTTATTACTTTTTAAGTGACTACATCACTGCTGTGCTTAATGGGTACATTTTGACACTGATAATTTGACTTTCTTAGATAAATATTTAAATTAATTCATTAATTTTATTTAACTGATCTTTAAAGAAAGTCCTGTTGTGTTTCTATACTTTTTAAAAATTCTGTATTATATTATCAGAATGCATTATTGTTTTTTGTAAAGGACCAGAGGTATTACTTATCATATTGTAATTGCATTGAGTAGCTAAGTGTGTTAAAGGTAGTATCAGTTATAGATTCAAATAAAAATTCCTGGGGGGCAGTTTTTATAGGTTCAGCTGTGTATATGAGGATGCAAATAAACAAAATCATCAAGGGACAGAGAATACCAATCTTCCCAATATTATTTTCTGCTTCAGATATTGAGTTCTATTAGTGGAATAATAGATTTAGTTCAAAACAGTGTGCATCTCTAAGATACAGCTTTTCTTCAGAATATCTTTCAGCATCAGCAGTTGATGTTCACTAAGTGTCACTTTGTCAATGTGGTGACAGGTAGAACTATCAGTTATAATAATCAAAGAGGTCAGGTTATAAAGAAACAAAGAGCCATTTATATTTTTATATCTTTTATAACCTCTCTCTTCTACCTTGTTTTGAATTGTATTATACTTATTCACTTAAAGTAAATTAGCCTTTGCCATTAGGTGTTTATCTTGAATTTGTTTCAAAATCGTCTTCCAAAGGTGCTTTTTCAAACTACAAATATACTTGTTATGAGCACTTTTTTAACATCTAGATTTGTACAGTGGCCAGGCATTTTATCCCGGATACACGCAGGAAACAGATCCCTCTTTCTGAACTAACCCGAGCAACGGGAATGTCCTGTTCACTGCTGCTGGGTCTCCAGGACCTGTAACAGTGCCCAGCATATAGTTGGCACTCAACCAGTAGTTTTCAACTAAGGCCAACCTGTGTAATCTCTTCCATTCCCACTTGGAAATTGAGCTTTTGCCAAAATAATAATAATAATGACTGATATTTGTTGAGCACTTACTGTGTTTCAGATACTGTTCTAAGTTTCTTATATGTATTAATTTAGTTAATCGCAGAAAACTCTGTTTTCTAAGGAAATTGAAGCACAGAGACACTAAGTCACATAGCTACGAAGCAGAATAGCAGGAATTTTAACCTAGGCAGTCTAGTTCTAGAGCCTGTTCTTTAACCATTCTACCCGTCTGTCTCTAAAGTATTCAGACCTTCATTAAACAACATCCTCTCTCATCGCCCAGGTTTAGTGTATTGCCATTCCCTTGGCCTAGAATGTGTTTCCCGTTTACCATGTCATGGCTGACTGTTACTCATTCTTAAATGGCTCAACTATATTAGGTAACCTTGCTAGCATAATACCTATAATGAGAACTACTCTAAGACCTACAATACCCAGAATGCCTCTCATCATGGCACTTGTAGCTTAGTATTGATATGGCTACTTTGTATCCTCTCCTAGACTATCAGCTCCAGGAGAGCAGGAGCCATGGATGCTCATGTGTGTCTTTAGTGCTCCTACCTGTCTCACACGTTTTGAACCAGGTACGAGGATATCAATGGGTGGTGAGCGTTTATCCCTTCATAGCCTTCTGCATGTGCCCTGTCTCCAATGCCCTCCTCTTTACCCACTCCTGTGTACTTGCTAAACTTTTTATCTTCCAATCTCAGCCTGCTTCTTGATCTGTGAAGCCTCCTTTGACTCTCCTCACCCACATGGTAGAGTTCAGGGCTCCTGCTTGAACTCTCTTTAGTAGCTACTAACAATCATGTTTGTGTGGTTTTTTTTTCCTTCCTGATTAATGTTTAACAAACTATAGAATGTGATGATCCATTAGTGGATAGTGGTTATGACCCATCTGTTTGGAGATCATGACCAACAATTAAAAAGTGAAAGAGAGGAGAGTAAAATAGAGCTTTAGAAAGGCATGCTTTGCACAGAATAAGGCTAATACTGGTAGGCTGCCCAATGTAATAAAATAGAGTGCGGGTTTTACTACCAGACTCCCCGAATGCCATCTTCACACTACTAACACTGGTTGATTTTGGCTGAGCACTTAACATTCCTGTGTCTTACTTTCCTCATCTGAAAAAAATATGGATAATAATAATAGGCCCTGGCTCATTCATAGTTATGAGGATTGAGTTGTTATGTATAAAGAGATGGGAACATTTTAAGTAGTATTGGTTTTGAACTTTTCCTTCATATATATATGCATAAAGCAAATATATGTATACATGTACTGGATTGCAATAGAAAAGTCTTTGTTACTGTGAATTGCCATAGATAAGGACTCTACTCTAGACTTAGAGTCCTTTACAAGCGAGGATTGTTTTTCATTCTCCTTTTAAGACTCTTCTGACTTACACAAAATACCACTTTATTGTTTGCTTACTTTCTAGGAAGGATTGAAGAAATTTAAAGTTAACGTTTTATATTACACAGCTGTCAGATTATAAATAGAAAATGAAAGGCAAATGAAGGAGAAGTAGGTAAATATGCTTCCCACTAGAGTTAATATAGTTCCCCTGAGGAAACATTAAGTTTCACTCTGAACTCCTGGGCAGACTGGGCAAAAAGGGAGAGGTAATGGACTATACATTTCTCATTACCTGATGAAAGGAAATATATCAATTCTTCAAGAGAAACAAGCTTTTTCCTGATAATAAATTCCAAAAGACATTACATCACATGATATCATATAAGAAAAATGAAGCAACATATTATAACTTTGCATACCTAATAAATAATAAAATTGATATTTTTCTTGTCATAATTATTATAGCTCTAAGCTAGGTTTTACTTCAAGCAAGATAACAATGGGTAAGATATATTAAATGAATCCTGTAAGCTGGTCTGTTTTAAATAATCCTTACAATAACCTTGTGAAGAGCTAACATGGCTACCAGAGACCAAGGCTAGAGAGGTTAAGTAATTTGACCAGGGGTATCTAATGTTATAGATAAGCTGAAGCAATAAGATAGAAAAGATAATTCATAGAGAGGAAGGAATGACTACGCTAGACAGAAAATTGGATTAGTCATACATTGGAGATCAGATTTCCAGATTTCTCCGAATTCCCATTACCACTGTGGATTGGAACCTCCCTTTGGGTTTACCTCATGAGGATGCAGTCATTCTGTAATCCTGATTCAGACATCCATAATATCCCTTTAAGCTTGTCTGGAATAATCTCTTATCCTACAACCAGAGCAGTCAAAGAAATATATTATTAGACAGGTAATTGTCTTAAAAATGTAGCTTAGTGGTTTTTTTCCACTTGAAGATCAAGATCAAAATGGATGGCTAAGCATATTTCCTTCCACTATTTGAAAATGACAATGTAGAAGTACAAAAGATGGTAAAGTCTCAACATAATGAGAAAGAAGAGAAAAAAAATGAGAGCTTTCAAGATATCCAAATATATATTTTAAGAAAGCAGTTGGGGAGAAACCAAGGGCAGCATAAGGTATACACCTGTATGTGCTGCCTTTCACAACCACACCAAAACTAAAACTAAAAGACAAAATGACTACCATCCAGAACCATGGGAAAGCTGGCTGAGTAGAAGTTCCACTACTATGAGGAAAGAAAGAAGTTCATTAAGACTCTGTAGGAAATGCAAAAGCTCAAAAAAGCAGAGGTACATTGACACACGTGAATCGGGCTGGTGACTGGATGTGCTGTATTTACCAACTGAAAGGGAGATATAAGCTCTCAACTCCTCTGAGCGTCAGTTTCCAGTGAGATTCTGGGGACCCAGACTCATACGGGGAGAAACTGGACTGTCTGCCATCGGGTCAGAAAGTGAGGGTGGCTTTCTTGTAGAAGTGCGTGCAAGAATCATTGTTTACTGAGCTGGGGTGCTGGACGCAGAAACACAGAGATGCAGAGATGGCTGACTGGCAGCCATCACTGTTTGCCATGCCCTGTGATTCCCTGAGACCTTGCCCCACCCAATTTACAAACCCACCTGAGCTGTGTGCAGCGGCTTTTGCATATGAATGGCCTGCCCTCTAGCTGCTTAACCTAACAAGTTGCAACTGGGTCAGACAGCTCCAAAACTTTCAAACCCCAAGCAAATAGAAGAAATCTGCATATTTCCATGTAGCTCCTGCTGGGTGGTCTCAGACACTAGCTGACTTGTACCTCCTTGGAGATCCAGGAACCAGTGTACCTAAAGGTCAGTGTGAGATGACACCAGATTTCAACTCCTCACATACATAAGTGACACACTTAAGAGGCAGACTTAGTGAGTACAAAGCCCCACTGAAGCAAGTCCTGCCCCATAAGGGTGTCTATACCACAGCAGTTCTTCCATTATAGACATAACAGGTCCTCACAGCCAATTGGCCTGGAGGTCAATTTCTCCCAGTGTACCAACAGCAATCAAGGCTTAACTACAACGAGACTGTGCACCCAGCCCACAAAGGGGTGCACCAAGAGTATCCACCTTAGGTGATTGGGGAGGCTAAGCCACTGGGTCCTATAGGACACTTACCACACAAAATCACTCCATCAACACAACCAAAATGCAGAGACTCAAGAATCTTTTTTAGAAACCACCGAGAAACTTAATGAGACCTCTGAGGAACTTAGTGAGACCTTCAAGGATATGAATGAGAATGAAAAAAAAAAAAAAGATAAAGACCAGTCAGAAATTAAGCATACACTGTCTGAAATAAAGAATAATATACAGAAATCCAACAGCAGACTAGAGGACCCCAAGAATCAAACCAAGGATTTAAAATATGAAGAAGCAAAAACACCCAACCAGAAAAACAAAAAGAAAAAAGAATCCAAAAATATGAAGACAGTGTAAGGAGCCTCTGGGACAACTTCAAGTGTCACCAACATCAGAATTATGGGGGTGCCAGAAGGAGAGAGAGAAAAATATTGAAAATCTATTAGAAGAAATAATGACAGAAAACTTTCTCTACCTGATGAAAGAAATATACTTACAAGTCCAGGAAGTGCACAGAACCCAAACAAAAGGAATCCAAAGAGGACCACAACAAGACACATCATAATTAAAATGCCAAGGGCAAAAGACAAAGAGAGAATCTCGAAAGCAGCAAGAGAAAAACAGTTACCTACAAGGGAGTACACATACGACTGTCAGCTGATTTCTCAACAGAAACTATGCAGGCCAGATGGGAGTGGCAAGAAATATTCAAAGTAATTGAACAGCAAGAACCTACAACCAAGATTACTCTACCCAGCAAAGCTATCATTTAGAATTAAAGGTCAGATAAAGAGTTTCACAAACAAGAAAATGCTAAAGAAGTCTATCACCACCAAACCAGGATTATATTAAATGCTGAAGGGTATTCTTTAAGAAGAGGAAGAAGAAGAAAACAGTAAAGATAAAAATTATGAACAACAACATGACAACAAATACAAATCTATCAACAAGTGAATCTAAAAATCAAGTTAATAAAAAATCTGATGAACAGAATAAGCTGGTGAATATAATAGAATCAGGACCATAGAAAGGAAATGGACTGACAATTCTGGGGGAGAAGGGAGTTGAGGGGTGAGGGAAGAGATTGGACAAACATCTTACACCTATGGATGAGGACTGTGGCGGGGGTAAGGGCATGGGGTGGGGGTGAAGAATTAGGTGGAGGGGAGCTATGGGCAGAAAAAGAGGAATATCTGTAATAATCTGAACAATAAAGATTTATTTAAAAAATAAATAAAATAAGAAGAAAGCAGTTGGAATATTACCAAGGATAAAATGTGACATCTCATAATGATAAAAAAAAGATGGTTTATCAAAAAGACATAATCCTAAATGTTTATGTTCCTAATGACAGACTTCAAAATACATAAAACAAAAAATGATAGAAAGAAAAGGAGAAACAGATAAGTCCACAATTACAATTGGATTCTAACACTGCTCTCTCAATAATAGATAGAAAAATTAGTATTATTGAAGACTTGAACAATAACCATGGATCAGCTTAATTGACATTTAGAGAACATTCCACCAACATTCCACATTACATCACACACTATTTTCAAATGTACATGGAACATTCATCAAAGGAGATTATATTCTGAGCTATAAAATAAAATAATAATGAAAGGATTTGTATCCTACAAATTATTTTATCTTATAATAATTAAACTAAATTAGAAATAATAGCAGGAAGATCTCTCTGGAAATATTCCCTCCCCCCCAAAAAAAAATTAGAAACTAGATAATATACTTGTAAATAAACCATGGATCAAAGAAAAAAAATCACAAGGCAAATTAGAAAATATTTTTAACAGAATGAAAAAGAAAACATGCTATGAAATACAGCCAAAGTAGTGCTAAAGGGAAGTTTATAGCATTAAAATGCTTATATTAAAAAAAACAGAAATGTCTAAAATCAGTGTCCCAAGCTTTCATTAAAAAGAAACTAGAAAAAGAAAATTATTTAAACTTAAAGTTAGCAGAGGAAAAGGAATAGTGAAGTGAGAGAAGAAAACAAAAACATTAGAGAAAAAAACTGGTTTTCTAAAAACATCAATGAAATTGATTAGCATCTGTCCCCACCAGCGGGTTAGGTCAACAAGGACCCTAGAGGGGGAGTGGGGATGAAAGGGACAAGAGACACAAGGAATGGAGACAAGACAAAGTTCTGATCAAATCTCATTTATTCAGGAAGAGTTCAGGGTATTTATAGGGAGAAGGAGGAATGAGGAAGTTAGCGAAAATTCCTAGCCCTTAAGGCGAAACACCTGGCTTACGGGAAAGAGATAGGGTTTGGGGTATTAGAAACCTAGCCCGAAGTTAGTGTTAACATGGCTGGAGCTTATTACAAAATGGCTGTCAAGCACAACAAGTTTCCCACAAGCATTGAGTCAGACTGGTCAAAGAAGAAGGGAAAAAACACAATAAACCTTTTCAGAAATGAAAAGATTATACAAATATAAGAACGCTACTTAAGGAAAAAGCATTATGCTGATAAACAACTTATATGGAATGGCTAAATTTCTTGAAAGACACTGTCAAGTTGGCTTAAGTAGGAATAGATAAAACTTCCCTTGAATCCATTGAATTAGTCATTTAAAAACCTCACAAAGAACATTCCAGGTCCATATGGCTTTGCTGGTGAATTCTACCTAACACATGAGGAGGAAAAATGCCAATTTGGCTCATACTCTTCAAGAAAATAGAAAAAGAGGAAACACTTCTAAACTCCTTCTACCAGACTGGAATTACCCTGATACCAATACCAGAAAGAACTAGTTCATAAAAGGAAAACTATAGAATAATATCTATCATGAACAGTGACACAAAAAATTTTAAAGAAAAAAATAAAAATGAAACTAAATAAAAAATACATAGGAAAACCTCTGCTTTAAGAAGTCTCAATCTTAGGTAAACAAAAAATACTACACAATGTGTATGTTTTGCCAAAGTAGTGCATTAACAGGTCTTTTTCTGAACACAAAGTATATTATTATACTATCTGTACCTTGCTTTTTGTATTCATATATTCTGAAGGTCACTACAAAAAAAAATCTTAAGGAATAGTAATGGTTGGCCTGAGCGCTTGTCAGGGAGGCTGGTACACCATGCAAAGTCCTTTTCATTTGGCATTGATGCAAAGAATAGCCAGCCTTGTTCTCCTGACCCGCACTCCTCAGAAGAAATCCTACAAACAGGGGGGATGCAAGCATGCTTACCTGTGTTAAGAAACCTAGACCTTCACCATGGCTGGTGTAGCTCTGTTAGTTGAACATTGGTTTCCATGAACACAGAGGGCACCAGTTTGATTCCTGGTCAGAGCACATGTCCTGGTTTTAGGCTTGAACCCAGTAGGAAGCCTACAGGAGGCAGCCAATAGATGTTTCTCACATCCATGTATCATTCTCTTTCTCTCTCCCTAAAATATCAATAAAAACATTTTTTAAAGTAATCTAGAGCTTCATTATCATAAATAAACAAATTTACTCTGATATTTGAAAATATAACACAATACAAAAGAAAGAAAAGATGAACAAAAGAGCACTCAGCCTGAGCTAAAACAAAATTTCTATAGGGAAAGGAGACCTTTTAAAGAGTTCCAGATCGTTTTTACAGACATTGTAGAAAATCTTATAAGATGTACCTGATGCTATGAAATAATTTAAAGGAATGGACTTTTTTATTATACAAAGATTTGTCTTTTCACATAACCAGCTGTTTTGTTTTATGGGTCAACTTTTTGGTTCTTATTTATTTATTATGGATTTACCTTTAATATTTTCTTCCCTGTACTTTATTTGACTTCATGTCGTTGTTTATTTTCTTAGGATTTCTTTTCTAGCATCCTGAGTTGAAAGCTAGCTTCTTTCACTTGTCCAAGTTGTTCTTGTTTTCTAGCAAATATATTTAAATTATAAATTTCCTTTTGAGTACCATGATAACTTCCTCCAACCAGGATCTAATATTTAATTTTTATTCTCTCAGTTCTCAATATATGAAAATTTCCATGATGGTTTCCTCTTTAGGCAATGAATAATTTAGAAATATATTGGTAAATATTCAGGTGAATAATTTTTTCTCATCTTTTTTTTATGAGGAAATTCAGGATTGTGAAGTGAATTTATTTTTGTGCTCAATAAATGAACCCTATATGATATCAGTTAATGAAATTTCTAGTGTGTCCAGTACATGGTCAATTTTTATAAACATTTATGGTACTTTTGAAAAATGTGTATTTTCAATTTATTTGGTAGACAATTCTATCAGAATCTAATAAGATTGAGCCTGTTATTTTAGTCAAGCTCAATAGTTATTATTCAAAACTTTCTTTTAAATCCATATTTTTTCCTCACCCACAGATATACTTCTTATTGCTTTTTAGAGAAAGGAAAGGAGAGAGAGAGAGAGAGGAAAGAGAGAGAGAGGGAGAGGGAGAGGGAGAGGAAGGAGAGGAAGAGGGAGAGGGAGGAGAAGGAGAGGGAGAGGGAGAGGGAGAGGGAGAGGGAGGAGAGGGAGAGGGAGGAGAGGGAGAGGGAGAGAGAGAGGGAGGAGAGGGAGAGGGAGGAGAGGGAGAGGGAGAGGGAGAAACATCTATGTGAAACTTCCACCTTTCAGTGTATGGGAAGATGCTCCAACCAACTAAGCCACACTAGCCAGAGCCATCTAAAATTTTTAAACTTCTGCTTTATTTGTAATCTTCTGGGGGAGGAGGAGGGGCTTTAAAATAAATTTCTCCTTTTTCTGAAGTATTTATAAATCTTGAATCTATGTTATCCCTAATTGCTATATTTCTCAGAAAATTAATCTATTTCTGAATCACTGATATGTGTATGCCCCTTTAATTTTTTATGACTTCTTTTTTGTTTTATGTTAATGAAGGTATACAAGCTCTCTTTTTGTTAGCATTTTCACTATTAAATGAAAATACAGAAGAAACAAATGACTTGTTCTCTGTCTCAAGGAAGTTATAATCCCTAATATATCTATTTTTACTATTTCCGAAATGTTTGATTCAAAGCTCTTTTATTTTCTCATCTCACAAATACTTCTTTTAGTTCTTACAATGTTCTTATTCATATACATATTTGATTTTATATACCTTATGCTCTTTGTTATAAGTAAGAATTTTCTAAATGTTTGAGATAGCTACAATAAAATTAATACAACATTCAGGAAAAGAAGGTATTATTTGCAAGTATTGTGCAGCCAAAGCTTCAAAAATGATTGATTGATTTTTTGGCTTTATTAATTTAGTTTTTACTAAATGGAAAACAAAATGTATGTTCTGGAAGTTTGATCATGATGCACACATGGCCTGTGAGGAATCCAGACCCGGCTCTTCCTGTGTGCAGGGCAGCCCTCCTTTGTTATGGTAATTAAAGAGCAGACAATAGAAAGGTTTCTTCACAAAGCTTACAATTTGGTAGTTAGGTTTTAGACATTCAAGTTTGAAGGGAAAATGTATGCTTACAGTATTTTTGATACGGGGACAATTAAAACATGTTTAGTGAAAAGATGAGTATTTCACAATAGAAACTTAAAAACTCAAAGAAATGAGGTCACCTGCTACCCTAAAATAGTCAGAACTTGACATTTCTCTTCAGTTAAATTTATTGCAGATTTCTTACCCAAGAAATAGAAAAGGACAGAGCTGGAATGAGCCTAAAAATTATTTGATTTAGTTTTTATTTTATTTTATCCAAAAAAAGTCAAAAGAGTATAGTTAACAGAATACCAATGGGTAGTTTATAAAGATAAGTTTATAAAGATACTTTTTTCTTAAGACAGAAGAAATGTCATAATAAAGAACTGTAAGTGCAGATTTTGGTACTTACTCTGACACTCTGGATCATTATGTTGCTGAAGAGAGCATGAATAGTATTTTGTTTTCATTTTTAATTTACATGATTTTTCCCTTTGAATTTAAACCAGTTTTGTTTTTCTTAGGTACTTGTCATGTTTATAGCCCATGTATGCTATTTTTTGCCATTATTTGAGTATTATAGTATTATAATATTATAAGGAAATATGTTTGAAAGGAGCAAAATTAGAATATATGTGATAAAACTATAGATGTAAAGAATTGATCAGTTTACTTTTTCCAAAGAAAGCTCTTCAAGCAGTTGTTTAATGTGAGAGGCTTTTCTTGAAAAGGTTAAGAAAGTTCTAATCAACTTTTGTACATTATGTAGAACTTCATTTTCTAAACTCTGCAAAAGAAAGTTTCATATTTAATGGGAAATCATGAATTATTCCATTTATTATCTACTTCCTCCTTTCAAAGACATGATCTGGATAAAAGGCGGGGTGAATAATTTCAAAAAAATACAATACATTTTTAATGGGAAGGTGCAAACTACAGATTCTCATGACTATTAGCAAGTGTAGAGGAAACAGAATTTTACTTGCAAAACTCGTCAAACTCTTGAAAAGATAAAATGTATGACATACTTTAGTAAAAAAAAGAGCACAGTGAGCTGAAGTTTTCTTTTTAATGCAACTTGTTGTTTTTACTAAGTTTTAACTTTATTTTCTGCAGCCTTACTTTTTATTAAAAGTTTGATGTTTCACTCAGTTTATATGGAAACTTGATAGTTCTTTTATTTATAAAGATAAAAAGATGAAGAACTGAAAGAAAAATTTAAATATCATTTGAGATGAATTTTCCTAAAAGATTTCAAAAAATTTGGAGAGCAATCAGAATTATGTTTTAAAGTACAGTGATATAATTGTATGGAGTTTTATATTAAAAATTATAAATAGTAATTTAAATAAAAATGAGCTAATGTAATTATGTTTGCATGTGTGTGAAGTCCGTTGTTCATAGTGAGGTAGTATGAAGCTTATATTTTGTTTTTCTCCTTTTTTATGGCTTATTCTCATTGTATTAGGATGCAGAACATAACAGAATTGTTATTCAGATTTTTTTAATAATTGAAACTCAATCCAAAAACTAAGATTATTTTCAAGCTTTATTTTTTAGCTTATGTTTAATTGGTTAAGTAACAATAAAACCAATTTAATACAGTTGTTATATAACTGTTTTTCCTATAATGGAAAGTCATAGTGTATACTTAAAAAACAATAACAATACTAGTAAATATGGTTGCCTTATTTAGCCAAAGTTGTCTGGGCTCAATTGTGATACTTCTAGCTTAAAAATACTTTCATTGAAAATTCTTTTAAACAATGACATTCAGTTCACTTCTCCAGGGAGTTTGCAAGTAATAAGAGTATTTATAAAGATTTTATTTGTAATTAACCTCATACAGAGTATTCTTCCAGTGCTTTTTCACTGAACTTGTAAAGAAAAACTTTTTAAAGATATGTTTAAGTTTAGTAAAGGTTTTTCAGTAACGAAAACATGTGGAAGCTGTGAGTAAATATTTTGGTAATATTTTATATTGACTGATGAATATTCATTTCTGATTGATTACAATCATTATATTTCAAATATTTGATTGAATGGGAATCACTTGAGTAAGTCATTTTCAACAGGGTATGTACCTGAAAAAATGCCTTTATGTTAAGAGAATCATTTACAGCTATTGAAAGGATTGTAGTCGATCTACTAAATAACCATGGCTTTCCTGTGATACCGAGGAACAATTACCAGCAAAATTTCTCTATTAGATTGATTAACATTTATTATCTCACAAAAAGTTACTGCCTTTTTGCTAAATATCAGTTTAACATAGTTGAATCTGTATTTGTTTCATTATACATGAATATTCTGTATATTCTAAAATAAATTACCCATGTTGAACTGAATTCTTATTGTGCTAGTGAGAGAATTCTTTGCTGATCAAAGATTTTAATATTTTATTTTTTGTTGAAATACTTATATTAGTAACAGTCCAGTTTACAAAATACTATGAGGTAAAGTTCCTTAGTTATTGTTATTTATTTTTATTATTAGATTTTTTAAAAACAAATTAACAGTTGGTTTGGATTAAATAGTGTTTTCCAAATAGCATTTTTCAGTTGGTATATATACTTTTAAAATGTTGAAAGTCTGACTGTGCTTTTTTAGTTTGATTATCAAGAGATACAAATATGTATTTTCTAAAATATAAAGCAAAACTTGTAAATGTAACAACTTCCTCTAAAGACTCAAATTAGTAAACTTCTAATTGCTTAGAAAAATCACAAAACGTTCTATTCTATAACCTCTTGTGGGGTGGATTTTATTTATTTATTTTTAAGTTATCAATAAATCCAGCTATCTAAAATATATCTGAATTTAAACTAAAACCAAAATCTTGCTACATTGCCAGTAATTAATGTTCTGATTGCTGTTAACATTTTTATGCTGATTAGTTTTATTCAGTTGAACATTTATTTGGATAGTGCTTCTAATAAAATTTCCAGGAGCAGTATAAACTAATTTTAGCATTAGTGGTGTTTTGCTTTTATTATTTATTTATTTATTTTGGAATGAAGCTAAAATGTTATATATGTCAATCTTTATTAGGAGGGTGTTTAGATTAAATTATAGCAGTATATGAAGTATATTATAGTGTAATATAACACAATAGCTATACCTTTAAATTATTTTTTTGTTTTCTCTTAAAGAAAATATGATTAAACTTTCACAAAGAAAATCAAGATTATTATAATAGCTATGATGTTAAAACTCCTATTATATGATTAATCATAGCTCCAATAATATCAGTATGAATTACTTTATTAAAAAAATATTAAGTTTCAGTGATCATATTATATTCATTATATGTTCACGTTTCTTTAAGGATGTTCTGTTAAAATGTTTAGGAAAAATTATTAACAATGTTCATTTTAATTATTAAATCTAATTGTAATGACTAATTATCAGAAAACATAGTTTTTTTTGTCCCAAGTATAACAATTTTTATTTTTTGAGATATTAAATTCTAAATAGTTAAATTAAATTATATAGAAAATAAACAGTTATCAGGTTATTTTTGACTTGTGGATATACTGAGGTGCAAGGTGTCTTAGTTTTAAAGAAATCATAATTTTAAAAGTAGTTTTATATATATTTCATTTAGATTAACAAAATGCCTCACTCAGTGTGTGAATGTTTATCTCTAAAATATATTTCTAGTTTTTCCAAACATGAGAATTGAATGGTTTGAAAACTTCATCTATGAGATGCCATCTGCCCTATTTACATTTTTAAGAGTTGAGTATTTGTTAACTGATCTCATAGACAGCTACATGTTTTGCTGTTACCAGATGGATGAGATAGAATACCATGCATAACTTTACATTTATCTTCTTTGAGTGCCACCTTATTTGCATATCAATTAAAATAATATCTGTATTAAGATGGCTAATGAAAGTTATCAAATTTACATGAAGTGACTGCAGTTTGCTGAATTTCCAGTAGATGCCCCCAGAGACCAGTCAACTCATTGGAAATCCTTTAAATTTGAAAAGACTTTTTTATATTGAAACTTTTTTTATGCTATATTTTTAAGTACTGTAACTGGAAAATAAATTAAAGGTCATAAAATGCTCAACTTTCCAATGGTTATTACACAAAAATATGTATGAGTGATAGTAATCTGATTCTTAATCAGCATTAATCAACATTATTACTAATCATTGTTAAAAACTTAAATGTGTAAAATTAAGAAAAATGCTTTCATTTTTCATTGTGAAATCATTCTGTATGCTTTTAAAGTTAAGTGATTTCAAACATAGCTAACTTTTTTCTTTCTGACTTCTCTTAATATGCTGAAAAATGCTGTAAGTTGCTTTAGCTTTTTTTGTAGGAAATTGTCCTTTTCATGAAAAACTATAAAACATACCCAAATAATTTATGTGATTGTTATCAGTGTGTGTGTGTGTATAGAATATATTTTCCCCATTCTAATTATATGTAATATCTACTTACACTGAAAAGTATGACTAAGAATAGTGACTCACTTTATTCCATGGAAATTATATTAACTGAAGCTATTTAAGTATTAATTTAAGAGTCAATGTTATTATCCCGTAGGTGATTCCAATAACATTTATACCTTCAATATGAATGTAAGATTGTTATAACTGACACAAAGATAACCCACTAGTGACTTATAAATATTAATTTAATGGAATAAAAGTATTATCCTGACTTTTGATTAGATATTACATACCTTTTGAGTTTATCTTTGTCAGATTAAATAAAATTTTTATGATCTTTTTTAAAGTATGGTTTTTTTTATTGAATTGCTTTTGAAATATTTTACTGAATGTGAAGTTTCACCTTGATACAGAATTTCAGTTTGTAGTATGAAGAAAATATGTTAAATCTATTAATTCTATGATAGAATAATTGATAATGCATTTTGATTTTGAAAGTCTGTAAGTAAAATAGCTGTCATATCTATTCATTCCATTCATTTATGTTTTTCATTTTTGTAAAAGAGTGTGCTTTTCATCTTTTTCTGTGTTTGACTCTTTCAGTGTTTTCCCTGTTAGACTTGACACCCTTGAGTGGGAATCACATTATTTAATTGGCTTTGCATGGATGCCGTTGGTTGTCTGCTCCCTTGTTTTAAGGACAGGGATTCTCTGGGAGATTCACACCTGTCATTTCCCCCAATCCAGCAGGGACCCAAACAACAGCTTTCAAATTGAAATTATATTGTAACTATCCAGTTATGTCAAATTCCTAAACGATCAATGCAAATAAACAGAAGATTGTGCAGGAGGAGGAGGAGAAGAAATATCAACAATATTTGATATAGGTGGCAGCAATGTGATAAAGTAAAAAAACTCAAAATTTCCAGTCTGAGAAACCTGGGTGCGAATTCCAACTTTGCCCCTATTTGTTTGTTAGGGCAAGTGACAACCTCAGGTTTTTTGTTTATTTGTTTGTTTGTTTTTACCTGTAAAAATAGAAGTAGTACTTTGTAGAGTTATTGTATAAGTTAGAAATAATGCCTACACAGTATCTGACACACTTAGGTGCTCTATAAATGGTAGCTATTCAAAAATGGTTTCAGGCAGAGTTTAAAAATGATATAGTATCTCCATGGCCTTTTAACAGAAAACTCCCCATTTCCCAGCATCTCCACACATTCAGCTGCTGTGGAGGTATTCAAGATTGCTCAGTTTTACTTTCTGCCAGTCTATAGAATTTTTTAATTTTAGAAATTTTTAGGAAAATTTTGATGTAAATTCAGAATATTTATATATAATCTCTATTGAATAATGTCTTTGACTAGTAGTAATATAGTCCATGTTAAATGCATGACTGCTTAATTCTTTAAAACCATTCTTCCCCAGTGCATCCCTTAACTTAGGGCAGCCTCAGGTATCTGCAGTGGCAAAGATTTTCCTTAGGCCAATGATCGATAGATGTTCAGCACACCCATGAATGTTGCTACTTCTGCTTCCATTGATGGCATGCTTTCCATCAAGACAACTCTTCTCACATTCCACATGTTTAAATCTCTCTATAAGTTTTTCCAGAATTCTCAATTTTCAGTATAGTGAAGGAAATTTTTCTTCTCCTGATATTTAGAAAGGACATATTTTAATTTAAACTAATATTTGTTTTAATATGTAAATGAAACAAGAGACTAATCACTTCATGTCCAAGTGAAATACATAATAAATTTGCATTTCATTTATATTTCTATTTGGCAGGGTTGAGCAGAGGCAGTTAGGGGCGAGCAAGCTGGCAAGGGGGTGCAGTTGGGAGCGAGCAGGCCGGTCGGGGGGAGAGGGCAATGGGAGCAATCAGGTTGCATGGGGGGGTGGAGTTGGAGGTGAGCAGACTAACAGTGGGGACAGTTGGGGGTGAGCAGGCCAGCAGGGGGGCAGTTGGGGGCAAGCAGGTGGGTGGGCAGTTGGGGCAATCAGGCCAGCAGAGGTGGCAGTTGGGGGTGAGCAGGCCGACGGGGGGACAGGCAGTGGGGGCAGTCAGACTGGCATGGGGGGCAGTTGGGGACGAGCAGGCAGGCAGGAGGAGCAATTGGGGGCAATCAGGCAGAGTGGTTAGGGCTGATCAGGCAGGCAGGCAGGTGAGGAGTTAGGAGCCAGTGGTCCCAGCTTGTGAAAGAAACACACCCCACCATGCACAAATTTCATGCACTGAGCCACTAATATTAGTAATAAGATTTAAAGAATGATACATATATGTGTATATATATAATATAGATGATATTAGAAAATAGAGATGATTATTATAAAATAGAGATGATATTGGAATAATAACATGTATTCTTAATTATTATTCTATTTGAAATGACTTTTGCAAGAATGATCTATTTTGAAAATATACTTGAAATTTTAAAAATTACTTTTAGTTACATGTTGTGGATATTTTGAGGTTGCAAGATGTCTTGGAAACAAGTTTACTCCAGTCCCTTCTGAATCAGTTGCATGTTCTTCAGTCAGAGTCAGTAGAAACTATTTTATTGGCAGGATTTTAGGTAATTATTTTATTGGCAGGATTTTAGGTAACTTGCTGAACTTAGGGGAGAACTAGCTCAAAAAAAAAAAAAAAGAACAAGACCTGACACCCTTGAATCCTAAATGAGTCTAGGTAGCAAGACCTACTCTTGAGACTCCCATCAGGATGTTGCTGCCAGGTGGTTTGAGCTCCAACAACCTTCTACACTTTTTTGTGTTTCTTACCTCAACTTTCAAAATCCTGGGAGAAAGGACAGTGCCTTAATTGGAGTCACTGACCCACCTGTGCCCAGGGATTCTTTGAATTCAAGTCCAACCAAGAGGACACACAATGTGGGACCAGCCGTTTTCAAAATACTTGGCATTCTGGACGGACCCAGTCCAACCCAGGGAGCCTCACCTTCCAGGGTAGGGAAATGGACCAGAGAGTGCTTTTCTCCATCTCTGTCCCAGGTGAGATTATAACTGAGATGGGCTCATCTAGTGCTTATTTTTATTGTTTAAAATGAATAGTCTAATTTTTGTTCATTTATACTATTCTTTATTTCTGCTCCAGAATGCTCTCCTCATTCACAGGGAAACATGCTGGCAGCTCAGTCACAGACCTACATTCCTGCCAGTGCTTGTTTGAAGCCTGGTTGGATTTCCAGCCCCTTGTCCCCTCAGACCGCCTATGCCACCCCAAAACTCTCTTTTGGGGGTACCCCTTGGGTATCCTTTTAGGCTCCTCCATCTCAAGTTATTTGAATCCAAATTTATTATCTTTCCCCAAAACTGTTCATCCTTTTGTGTTCTCCTCTTCAGCAAATTAGCAATTACCCCCTCCAAAAACCTGATGTCGTCTTCTGTTTCCATTACCCCCAACATTCACTCATTGATCAAGTAATCAATATTTTTCTCCCCTACTATGTGTTGAATCCACCTGCTTCTATTTATCTCCCTCATTTCCCTCAGTTCCACTGTATGACATTCAAAATAAACAGGGCATCTGGCCCAGCTTTATCTGGCATCCCTGAGCACCAGACTTTGTCAGCGTTCACTTCCATATCTTGATCTAGGACCTTGTGATGGACACTGACTTTACCTATCTGTATCCATTTCTCCCTTCTTATTTACCAGCATAACTCTAGTTTTGTTTGGAGTAGCAAGGTGCCCTAGAACAGGCAGAATCTTTGCTTTTTTAGTCTTCTTATAGCAAAGACGGCCATGGGACAGGATTCTGGCCAGTGGGACCAAAGTGGACATCTGTTAGTAGTTGCATAACTGTTTCTCTTTTCCCCAATAATAGGGAAAAACACAGCTGGTGCCATCCCATCCTCCCTCTTTTTTGTGGCCTTGAAGGTGGAAATGATCATTCGGAGCTGGAGAAGCCCTCCAGTGACTAGCAGGGGACAAGCATGAAGGAAAGGCCAGCCACTACACCAAGGCCAGTAGCAGCCTACCTTTAGGCATCTTGTGCTGTGAGAAACATAAACCTCTCATTTTGGAGGCAATATGAGGCCAGTTTTCTCTTTCTTGTCATTGAATGTTTCCCTAATCTGTGGGGTTCTATACAGGTGTCCATCTCCTGATGCACATGATCCATCCTTTTCCATCAGCTCCGTCCCTCCTCGGGGCTTCTTATTCTCAGACTTGTAGATGTGTCCTCCTTCTGTCCCCAATGGGCAGTCCACACAACAGCCTTTAGCACTCAACCCCCTTCCTATGGCATTGTGGGGATGGGAGGAGAGAGGACATAGGCTTTCACAGCATCCCATTGCTTCTCCATACTCTCATGACTAGAAGGCAGGAACTCCACTATGTTATTTCCTCCTGCCATGTAGGTATGGCATATATTAATATGCACACTTCGCCGAAATCGGTTTGGCTCAGTGGATAGAGCATTGGCCTGTGGACTGAAAGGTCCCAGGTTCGATTCCGGTCAAGGGCATGTACCTTGGTTGCAGGCACATCCCTAGTAGGGGGCATGCAGGAGGCAGCTGATCGATGTTTCTCTCTCATCAATGTTTCTAGCTCTTTCTCTCTCTCTCCCTTCCTCTCTGTGGAAAACCAATAATAAAATATATATATATATACACACACACACACACACACACACACACACACATGCACACACACACATACATACATACATACACACACACTTCACAGATGACAAAAAATGAGATTTAGAGGGATCTCATAGTCCTGGGTGTTCTGACCCAGACTTGGGGTGTTTTGACTAATTCTAGTCTATTTCCACTCCACACAGAAATTTTTTTTAGATATATTTTTATTCGTTTCAGAGAGGAAGGGAGAGAGATAGAAACATCAATGATGAGAGAGAATCATTGATTGGCTGCCTCCTGCATGGCCCCTACTGGGAATTAAGCCCACAACCCGGCATGTGCCCTTGATTGGAATCAAAGCTGGGACCCTTCAGTCCGCAGGTTAATGCTCTATCCCCTGAGCCAAACCTGCCAGGGCCGCACTGAAATTTTTATTACAAGTAGTATTACATCAAATCAGTTATTCTAAATATTTAATTGTCTTCTATTTATTAAAAAGAAGAATGTAAAATAGTTAATATAAAGCTATATCGTTTGGCCTCTAAATTCTTGTTTAGTGGAATAATAGCCACCCTATTTCCTGCATGACAATTTGCATCTGAAATTATTTATTATTTGTTTGTTTATTTGTTGACTAGTGGCCCAGTGCACAAAATTCATGCACTCAGGTGGGGGGTGTCTCCCAGCCTTGCCTGTGCTCTGTCAGTGTGGGAGCCCCGCAATCCATTGCCCCAAAGAGGTAGGATCCATCTGCCCATCCAAGCTCCCAGCCTTGTATGTGCCCCGTTACAGTGTGGGAGCTCCCACAACCCATTGCCCCAAAGAGGTAGGACCCATCCACCCATCCAGGGCTCCTTGATGGATTTCCCCAAAGAGATAGGCTAGAGCCAGGGATCGCCTCTGTGCCATGCAGAGCCGTGGGACCCCCAGGCCTTGCCACATGGAGGCCTCCACCTGGCCCTGCCCCTGGGCTGGGCCGCATGGAAGCCTGCAGACCCCAGAAGAGGCACATGGAGGACTCTGCTGGGCCTCAGGCTTCCTGGTGATGAATTGTGATGGCGTGATACAAATCCCCAATGCTCCAAGTCCCTGCTGATTGGTCATTACGTGTGAGGTCATCTGACCATTTGCATATTACCCTTTTCTTAGTATAGATTGTTTTCTCCCATGAGAATACAAACTTGCCCCAGGGCATTGAACCTCGGCAAACTGCTGCTCGAAAGCCACATGTGGCTCTCCAGTCGCAGTTTGCCTCTCTATTGACTAATGAGTTTGTCGACCACTGCCATAGGGAAAAACACTTAAAAAGCATTTTAATAATGTACTAATGTCTTTAACTTGAAGTCAAAACTTCTGGGTAAAGTAATGCTTTACACAGTGGTCGGCAAACTCATTAGTCAACAGAGCCGCAGTTTGCCAACCACTGGTTATCATGAAACTCAATAGCTATTTTTTTAATAGGTAAGTAGAATATTTACTTGTTACTTTATCTCCTTGCATATGATATATTATTAAGTTAGTAGTGTAATAGTAATCAAACAAATTGTAATGTAATCCTAACATAAGTAACTCAAAAAATATATTTAGTAATACATTTCAATAAACATATTCTGCATGAATGAATGAATGAATGAGCCTCCACAACATACAGTGAAACCATTTACTCTAGAGTGCATGCTTTGATATTAAAATATTTCACATTTTTTGTTTGTTTTGCTCAGGTTATTGTTTTTGTTTTTGTTTTTTTGGTAAAAGTCTAATATATCAAGTATTTTTATGTCATCAGTTGCCATGGTCTGGAATGTTTGATGCCCCAAATTCATATGTTGAAATCCTCATCCCTGAAAGTGGTATTAAATAGGGGCTTTGGGAGATGTTCAGGTCATTGGTAGATCCCTCATCAATGGGGTTAGTACCTGATAAAAGAGGCTCCTGAGAGATTCCTAGCCCCTTCCACTATGTGAGGGCACAACAAAGCTAAAAGGCACCAACACAACCCATACTGATGCCTTGATTTTGTACTTCTAGCCTCCAGAACTCTGAGCGATAAATTTCTTTTGTAGATAAGTTACTCAGTAATATTTTGTTAGAGCAGCTCAAACAGACTAAGACATCAGTCAACTACCTAGCTTGTTTGTCCATATCAAAGGGAGCTCAGCTTTAGAATTGATATATTTATAAAGTAATTTTATTAAAACTACTGAGTTTAGATAGCTCCTGGCATCTTCCATTAAACTGAAGTTGTTCAGTGGTTAGTTTACAGTGCTTTCACTGAGGAAAAAAAGGCAGCGTGATTCACCTTTTCATTATTACAGGATAAAAACACTGCTTAGACTTCAAGAATGAAAATAACATTTTGAATGTCCTGATTCCCACTCCCAGTTACCGGAACACATACAAGAAGAACGTCTGTGTGGACATGCTGCGAGATGGGTATCACAAGTCCTTCACTGAGCTCTTCTACCTGATGGAGAAGTGGGATGCCTTGAGGGAGGCTGCAAGGGTCAGGTCCGTCTTCTGGTTGCAGAGACCCCTGGAGGAGCAGCCTGATAAGCTGGACTACTTCTACTACTACCTGACCAGGGCCGAGGTGGCTGAAAGAAAAAGTAAGTGCAGGGAGGATTCCAAATTGTTTCTTGTATACTGATATTCCTTGATGTGGGGGTAAGGGAACAAGGAGAGATAAACCAAAGAACTTATATACTTACTAGTGGCCCAATGCATGCACCCTCAGCCCAGTCTGCACCCTCTCCAATCAGGGACCCCTTGGGAGATATCCAAGGCCAATTTAGTCCTGATCCCACTGTCGGACATCCCTCTCACAATCTAGGACTGCTGGCTCCTAACCACTCACCTGCCTGCCTGCCTGATTGCCCCTAACTGCCTCTGCCTGCCTGCCTGATTGCCCCCAACTACCCTCCCTGGCTGACCTGGTTGCCCCCAAGGGCCCTCCCCTGCCAGCCTGATCTTGCCCCTAATTGCTCTCCCCTGCTGGCCTGATCTCACCCCCAACTGCCCTCCTCTGCCGGCCAATTTGGTTCTAATTGGTCGGTTTCTATGCCAGTCAGTATCTCTGGGTATATCTCTAGGCCTGGTCAGAAAGATCGGGATGATCAGCAGCCCCCATGGAGACCTGGAGAGAAACAGAGGAATGGCTGCTGGTGAAGCCCAGAGAAAAAGAGTGAGGCAATGACTGATCAACAGCTGCCACAGAGGCTGCGGATCAGACCCTGCCTCTTTCTTCGGGCCTCTTTCCATGCCCGATCCGCAGTCCCCTCAGCAGGACTGACTTCCAGTGTTCAGTCAACTGTTCAGATAGTCATTACGGACCCTGGGTTTTATATATCAGGATTAGAGGCCCAGTGCACAAATTCATGCATGGGTGGGGTCCTTCGGCCTGGCTGGTGATCAAGGCCAACCGGGGCCAGCCATCCAGGGGGAGGGACCAAGGGAGGTTGGCTGTGGGAGCTCACTGACCACTAGGGGGAAGCTCCTGAATTAAGCATCTGCCCCCTGGTGGTCACTGTACATCATAGCAACTGGTCAACTAGTTGTTTGGTTTGGTCACAATGTCGCCTAAGCTTATATATATATGTATATAAGCTTATATATATATATATATAAGCTTACACACACATACACACACATAGTCCATAGACGTGGGCAATAATGTAGAGAAGCCCTGAGGAGATGAGTAGGGGATAGATGGAGGGTAACAAAGGAGGGGGAAATAGGAGACATTTTAATATTGTCAACAATAAATAATATATTTAAAAAATTGTTTCATGTATGAATTTGAGACATTAAGACATCTTAGCACAGTTCAACCTGGTCAAATAAGCATCTTTATGGAATAAATGCCAGAACCTTGAATCACAGGGCTGCCCCAGACACAGGGGTATTGTGGTGATGTCATTGCAAACCAGAGGAGACAAGGAATAGTACCTACTGCCAGCTCTACAACTTTCCAATATATTAAAATCTTCTGTATCCTTAATTATGAAACTTTCCAGAGTTCTTTATATATGAACTGAACATTTACTTTCACTGAGGAGAAACTTTCAAAAAGCATTAGAATTTGAAAATTATACAGTGGTACCTTGAGATATGAGTGCCCTAACATACGAGATTTTTGAGATATGAGCCATCGAGCGAGCGATTTTTGCTTTGAAATACGAGCAACATTTGAGATAGGAGTAATCGCGCGGATTGGCCAGCTGCACATGACCCACCAGTTTACCACTACTTGAGCGTCTCATAGTTTCCCATGCCTCAAGGTTACAGAATGAATTAAACTCGTATCTCAAGGTACCACTGTACTGATTTTCTAGTATTTATATAATGGAACTTAAGGGTTTCATCAATAAATGCTATGGATTTCAATCAGAACTTTTATTAGTAAATAGTGAGAAGAATGAAAAGCTACAAATCACAATTATGAATAAAATTGTTAATTTTAAATATTTCATCACATTGTTTCTAACAGTTTTTTTTTTTGGACTTTGTGTGTCCTAAAATTTTCCAGAAACTCACCATTTTTAAGAATTAAAGAAAACATTTTAATCTCTACTATAATACTGGTCTTGTTGTCATTAGTATTTCTTAGTGGCATATTAAAAATTAGTCATTTTATGTCATCAAAGACAAGAAATCTTAGGTTTTTACATACATTTGGTTTTCTAAATCATTATTTTCTTCAACTGCTTATGTGAAAGTAAAATAGGACTTAAACAGAGAAGATCAGGCACTAGCATGACAATGTCTACATTTCACTCAGGCCTTTCTATGAGAAAATATTAGGCAACATTTTGTTACTTAATGCTACAATGGGGGAATTTGATGGGGCCATGGAAACAGCATCAGAAGATAGCATAGTAAGGTCAATACGTATTTCTCATCAGGTTGTGACCTAACTTACAAATATGAGTTACACAAAAATCCTACCACCACCACCATAAGTGAACTAGAGTGAGTGTGTGTATTGTGTGTGTGTGTGTGTGTGTGTGTGTGTGTGTGTATAGATAGGAGGTGATTATTTGATTATTTGTATTATAAGAAGCATTTAACTGTAGAATTGACTTTTAAAATAGAATACTTGGGCAAATTTTAAAATGTGACTTACATGTAATTTCTCTAGAAATTAACTTTAATAAATAAAAAATGCTATTCTAAAAAATCTACATATTAATATTTGCCACAAATTCTGAAGTGATATTTACACTGAAAATGAAATTGATCAAAATTAAATTTACCCAGTGGTTGTTGTTTTTTTCAACTTGAATCATCATATTCACTAAAGGCTTTAAATAGAGACTTTCGTTTAAGTAGTATAAACATGATTCAAATACATCACCTCAGAAAGTGTCATTAATATGGGAAACTTATCATAAAGCATTTTGTAATGATAACGAAACTAGAAATGCTAAATAGTCTATTTTAAGGTAGAAAACATTTTAATTTATAATGTTATTAAAGAAAAGTACCTATACATATAAGTAAAAATGTTTCTCCAATTCCAAAAATTAGCAAAGTCCAAATTCTGTAATAACCAATATCTTATATACATGGTATAAATAATGAAAATAAATATTTTTTTACTGAGTGGGCTATTATATATCTATAGTAACCAAGATTGCATTTGTTAAATGGAACATACCTACCTCTTGTCCAAAATTACTCTTTTATAGGGTTATCTCCATCAAAATGCAGTCAGTGGCGTTTGCTTGTTTGAAATAGAGAAAATTAGAATTATAGCAATAAATATTATTGGAAATACTTCCGCTGCAGGACATATAAAACATTCATATGGTCTTTTTAAATTTTTGTATACTTTTTTTTCCCACATATAACACATGAATTTTGTGGGGATAAAATTGTTACTAGCGTTAAGACCATCCCAGGAGATGGAAAAGGAATATTCATATTCACTTTTACTAACTTGGATTAACCCTAAATCTTAAAACATGTGCATGCACACACAAACACACTTCATATAACATATAGAAATCTGTTAATAGTACCTCAAGATTCCATTGCATATGGTCATGGGATCTGAGACATTTACCTTGAAGTGGCATATCTCTGAGCATTCACATTTCTTCTCATTGGAAAGACTGTCACTCTAGCATTACCATGAAGTTCATTTGATCAAAGTTGTGACACTACCAATAGTCATCTTGGGGTCATTTCTGTCTCTTAAGAGTTACAGAGAGGAAACCTAGACTTATTTAAATTATTTTACAAAGCATTTTCTGTTTTCTAGCAAAGAAGTGTTTAAAGTAAGCTGGTTATTGCTTTTTGGATTATTTTTCATTTGTTAAAGTGATTCTTTGTCCCTATTAATGTTTCTTATATTATCCATTGTTATGAGTAATCTCTGTACTATCTGTAACATTATGATTTTGGCCCTGTGCCTCCATGGAGCTAGAGAAGAGATGACAATAATGGTAATGGGCAACTGAATCAATAGATAATTCAAGCATTACTTACACTTAACTTTTTTATTTTTTTAAATAAAACTGTGGCACCCACCAAGAACACCGGTCCCCAATTGCCGTAAATACATGGACTCAGAGGAGCTCTACACTCCACCACGGAAAGGTCGGATTTCACCTGGGATGAGGAGAGAGAGAACTACATAACCAGACACCCAGAGAAGAGAGACCTTGGGGAGACAAAGAAACAGCTTGCATATAAAAGAAAAGCAGGCATCACCAGAAAAGGAAGTAAATGAAATGGAGGCAAGCAACCTGCCAGAGAAAGAATTCAAAGAAATGGTCAGAAGGTGGCTGAAAAGAATGAAAGACAAATTTGACAATATGAGTAAGAACCAAGAAGAAATGAAAAATGACATTGCTGCTGTAAAGAATCCAATAGAAAGCATCAAAAGTAGACTAGAAGAAGTAGAGGACCACATCAGTGAGCTAGAAGACAAGGTAGGAAAAAATACCCAAGTACAGCAGCTTCTAGGAAAAAAAAATTAGAAAGCAGGAGGAGAGCCTAAGGGAACTTTGGGACAACACGAAACAAAACAACATCCACATAATCAGGGGTTCCAGAAAGAGAGGAAACTGAGCAAGGAATAGAAAACCTGTTTGAAAAAATAATGACAGAAAACTTCCCTGATAAAAGGGAAGAAAAAAACCACACAAATCCAAGAAACTCACAGAGTCCCAAGAAAAATGAACTCCAAAAGACCAACACCAAGGCACATTATAATTAAATTGGCAAACACCAATAACAAAGTAAGATTCTTAAAAATGGTCAGAGAGAGAAAGAAAGTTACCTACAAAGAAACCCCCATCAGACTAGCAATTTATTTCTCAACAAACTCATCAGGCCAGAAGGGAATGGAATGAAATATACAATGTCATGCAAAGGAAGGGTCTGAATCCAAGAATACTATACCTAGCAAGGCTACCAATAAAACCTTAAAGGTGAAATCAGGAGCTTCACAGACAAAAAAGGACTAAGGGAATTTATTACCACCAAGCCAGCAATGCAAGAAATGCTAAAGGGTCTGCTGTAAAAATAAAAAAAGAAATGGGAAGTGAAGAAGAAACACAGGGGTAAAGAATAAAAATGATGACAAATAAGTACCTATCAATAATAACTTTAAATGTAAATAGATTAAATGCCCCAATCAAGAGACATAGGGTAACAGATTGGATAAAAAAATGTGACTTATATATCTACTGTCTACAAGAAACCCACCTCAGAAAAAAAGACTGAATGTGAAAAAATGGAAAAAGGTTTTTCAGGAGAATGGAAATGAAAAAAAAGCTAGGGTATCAATACTTATATCTGAAAAATTAGATTTCAAAGTGAAGGACATAACAAGAGATGAGGAAGGCCACTTTATAATACTAAAGGAAACAATCCAACAAGGAGAAATAACTCTGGTAAACATATACACACCCAATACCGGAGCACCCAAATACATAAAAAACAACAACAACAACAACTGCAAGATATCAAGTGAGAGATTGACAGCAATACAATCATAGTAGGAGACTTTAATACCCAACTATCACTATTGGACAAATCCTCTAAACAAAAAATCAGCAAAGTAACATCAATCCTAAATGACTCACTAGACCATGGAATTAATTGATATCTTCAAAACATTTCACCCCAAAGCCACAGAATATACATTCTTCTCCAGTGCACATGGGTCGTTTTCAAAGATAGACCATAGGGAAAGTGTTTTCAAATTCAAGAAGATAAAAATTATATCAAGTATCTTCTCAGATCACAGTGGCATAAAACTGGAAATCAACTACAATAGAAACAATCCAAAGAAATCAAACACATGGAGACTAAACAGCATACTATTAAACTATGACTGGGTTACCAGAGAGATCAAGGAAGAAATAAAAAATATCATGGCAACAAATGACAATGAAAACACAACAATCTAAAATCTGTGGGACACAGCAAAAGCAATATTGAGAGGGAAGTTCATAGCTCTACCTGCCTACTGCAAGAAACAAGAAAAAATGGTAATAAATTACCTAATCCTACAACTCAAAGAGTTAGAAAGAGAGCAACAAGAAAAGCCCTATGTAAGCGGAAGGAATAAACATCAGAGTGGAAATAAATGACACTGAGACCAAAGAAACAATACAAAAGATCAATAAAACCAAGAGCTGGTTCTTTGAAAGGATAAACAAGATTGATGAACCTCTAGCCAGGCTCACCAAAAAGCAAAGAGAGAGGATACCAATAAACAAAATCAGAAATGAAAGAGGTGAAATAATAACAGACCCCACTGAAATACAAAGGGTTGTTAAAAAAATATAATGAACAACTCTATCAAACAAACTGGACAAGCTGCAGGCAATGGACATATTCCTAGGAAAATATAGTCTTCCAAAACTAAATCAAGAAGACTCTAAACATCTCAATAGGCCATTAACTATGGAAGAAATTGAAGCAGTCATTAAAAAGCTTCCAGCAAATAAAAGCCCGGGGCCAAATGTCTTCACAAGGGAGTTTTACCAAACACTCAAGGAAAAATTAAAACCTAACCTCCTGAGACTATTCCAAAAAATTCAAGAAGAAGGAACACTTTCAAGCTCCTTCTATGAAGTTAGTATCACCCTAATTCCAAAACCAGATAAAGACAACACAAAGAAAATTACAGGCCAATATCCCTCATGAACAAAGATGCCAAAATCCTCAACAAAATTCTAGCAAATCAGATCCAGCAGTACATCAGAAAGATCATACACCATGACCAAGTAGGATTTATCCCAGTAATGCAAAGATGGTACAATGTCTGCAAATCAATACATGGAATACCTCACATAAATAAATTAAGAGATAAAAATCACATAGTCATATCAATTGATGCAGAAAAAGCATTTGACAAAATCCAACACCCTTTCTTTTTCTTAAATTTCTTTTGCTTTTTTTTTGTGTGTGTTACATGTATACATATCTTCCCATTACCCCCCTCCCTCCCAGGCACACCCCAACCCTCCAGTGTCTATGTTCATTGGTTATATGTATAGATATTGGTTTATATGTATAGATACAAGTCCTTTGATTGATCTCTTATCTACCCCAACACCCTTTCTTGATAAAAACTCTCAACAAGGTGGGAATAGAAGAATCATACCTCAATATAATAAAATCTATTTATGAAAAACCCACAGCCAACATCATACTCAATGGGCAAAAACTAAAACCATTTCCCCTAAGAATAGAAAAAAGACACTCCTGTTCAAAATAGTACTGGAAGTATTAGCCATTGTGATCAGACGAGAAGAAGAAATAAAAGGCATCCAAATTGGAAAAGAAGAAATAAAACTGTCTTTATTTGAAGATTTCATGATACTATATACAGAAAATCCTAAAGACTCCATTAAAAAATTATTAGACTTAATAAATGAATTCAGCAATGTAGCAGGATACAAAATTAATGCCAAGAAATCTATGGCATTTCTATACACCAATAGTGAACTTACAGAAAGGGAGACTAAAAAAGCAATCCCATTTACCATAGCACCAAAAAAATTAAGATACCTAGGAATAAACTTAAGTAAGGAGCTAAAAGACCTATACCCAGAAAACTACAGGACACTGAAAAAAGAGATAGAGGAAGACGTAAACATGGAAGAACATACCATGCTTGTGGATTAGGAAAATCAACATCATTAAAATGTCCATACTACCCAGAGCAATCTATAGATTCAATGCACTCCCCATTAAAATACCAATGACATATTTCACAGACCTAGAAAGAACTCTCCAAAGATTCATCTGGAATAAAAAAAGACCCCGAATAGCCACAGCAATCCTGACAAAGAAGAATAAAGTAGGTGGGATCTCAATACCAGATTTCAAGGTGTTATCCAAAGCCACTGTTCCCAAAACAGCCTGGTATTGGCACAAGAACAGACATATAGACCAGTGGAATAGAATAGAGAATCCAGATATCCATCCAAACCACTATGCTCAATTAATATTTGACAAAGGAGGCATGAACATACAATGAAATCAAGACAGTCCCTTCAATAAATGATGTTGGAAAAATTGGACAGATACATGCAAAGAAATGAAACTAAACAACCAACTTACACCAGATACAAAAATAAACTCAAAATGGATACAGGACTTAAACATAAGATGGGAAACCATAAAAAATATTAGAGGAATCCACAGGCAGCACAATCTCAGACATATGCCGAAGGAACTTCTTCACTGATACTGCTTATACGGCAGTGGAAGCAAAAGAGAAAATAAACAAATGGTACTACCTCAAAATAAAAACCTTTTTCACAGCAAAAGAAATCATCAACAAAACAACAAAAAAGCCCACTGTAAGAGAGAACATATTTTCAAATTTTATCACTGATAAATGTTTAATCTCCAACATCTACAGGCAACTTATACAATTTAATAAATGGGAGATAAATGATCCAATAAAAAAATGGGCAATGGACCTAAATAGAATCTTTTCAAAAGAAGACAGAAGGAAGGCCAAGAGACACATGAAAACATGTTCAAAGTCACTAATTATCCAAGAGATGCAAATCAAAACAACAATGTGATACCATCTCACACCTGTCAGAATGGCAATCATCAACAAATCAACAAACAACAAGTGGTGGAGAGCATCCGGAGAAAAAGGAACCCTTGTGCACTGCTGGTGGGAACGCAGACTGGTGCAGTCACTGTGGAGAACAGTATGGAGTTTCCTCAAAAAAACTAAAAATGGAACTGTCATTTGACCCAGTAATCCCACTCCTAGGAATATATCCTAAGAAGCTAGAAACACCAATCTGAAAGGATATATGCACCCCTGTGTTCATTGCAGCACAATGTACAATACCTAAAATTTGGAAACAGCCTAAGTGCCCTTCAGCAGATGACTGGATCAGAAAACAGTGGTACATATACACAGTGGAATACTATGCTGCCATAAAAAAATAAGGAATTCTCACCATTTGCAGCAACCTGGATGGAACTGGAGAGCAGTGTGCTAAGTGAAATAAGCCAGTCAATGAAAGAAAAACACCACATGATCTCACTCATTTGTGAATAATAAAGAACATTATAAACTGATGAACAAAAAGATACAGAGGTAGTAAAGCATCAAATAGACTGTCAAATTTCAGCGAGAAGGTTAGGGAGAGGTGGGGTAGATAAGAAATCAATTGAAGGACTTGTATGTATGCATATAAACATAACCAATGGACACAAGACACTGGGGGATGAGGGCATGTAAGGGAGTTGGGTAGGGGGGCAATGGGGAGTTATGTACACATGTAACACATTAATTTAAAAAAATGGAAAAAATCTTTATTTTTGAAAATATTACATATGTCCTTTTTTTCCTCTTTGCCTCTCTAACCACCTCTCCCAGCCACACCTTCATCACCCACCTACCACCTCAGGTTAGTCTCTACTTTTTCTCTGTGCTGCTGCAGGATGGCTCTCCAGAATCTCCTTCTAAAAGAGGCTAACAGAAGACCCAAGATGGCGACATAAGGTATACACCTGTATGTGCTGCCTCTCACAACCACACCAAAACTACAACTAAAAAACAAAACAACTATCCCACAGAACCACAGAAAGCTGGCAGAGTGGAAGTTCTACAACTATAAGGAAATAAAAAAGTGCATTGAGATGTGGTAGGATGTGCAGAGGCTCAGAAAAGCAGAGATACATAGAATCAGGCTGGCATGCCCTGTTTTTATTAATTGGGAGGGAGTTACAAGTTCCTGATTCCTCTGATCTCCAGTTTCTGGCGAGATTCTGGGGAGAAACTGGACTATTGGCCATTGGGTCGCAAAGAGAGGTGGCTTTCCTGCAGAGGTGCACACAGGAATCATTGTTTACTGTGCTTGGCATGGGAAGCGGGACAGGGAACAGAACACTGAAACGCGAAGGCATAGAGATGGCTAACTGGCAGCCATTGCTGTTTGCCATGCCCTCACCTAGTGATTCCCTGAGATCAAGCCCTACCCAATTTACAAATCCTCAGAGCTGTGTGCAGCAGCTTTTGCATATGAATGGCCTGCCCTCTAACTGCTTAACCTAACAAGTTGCAACTGGGTGAGACAACTCCAAAAACTTCCAAACTCCAAGCAAAGAGAAGAAATCTGCAGATTTCCCTGTAGCTCCTGCTAGGTGGCCTCAGACACTAGCTGACTTGCACCTCCTTGAGATCCAGGAACCAGTGTACCTAGAGGTCCATGTGAGATGACACCAGATTTCAACTTCTCACATACATAAATGGCACCCTGAAGAGGCAGACTCAGTGAGCACCTGAGCCCCAGTGAAGCAAGTCCTGCCCATAGAGGTGTCTCCAGCACAGCAGTTTTTCCATTAATAGACACAGCTAATCCTCACAGTCAGTTGGCCTGGAGGTCAGTTCCTCCCAGTGTATTAATAGCAATCAAGGCTTAACTACAACAAGATTGTGTACCCAGCCCACGAAGGGGTGCACCAAGAGTGTCCACCTCAGGTGATTGGGGAGGTGGAGCTACTGAGTCATAAAGGACAACTAGCACACAAAGCCACTCCACCAACACAGGGAAGCAGCCAAAATTCAGAGCCAAAGAAACATGTCATGAATAAGAGAAATGGAGGAAAGCAAACTACTGGACATAGAGTTCAAAAACCACATTTATAAAGTTACTCAAGAATCTTCTACAAACCACCGAGAGATTTAGTGAGACCTCTGAGAAACTTAGTGAGACCTTCAAGGATCTTAATGAGAATGCCAAAAAAAAAAATGGAAAAGGACCAGTCAGAAATTAAGCATGCACTGTCTGAAATAAAGAATAATATACAGAAATCCAACAGCAGACTAGAGGACATCAAGACTCAAACCAAAGTTTTGAAATATGAGAAAGCAAAAAACACCCAACCAGAAAAAAAAAAAAGAAAAAGAGTCCAAAAATGTGAAGATAGTGTAAGGAGCCTCTGGGACAACTTCAAGCATACCAACATCAGAATTATGGGGTTGCCAGAAGAAGACAGAGGGCAAGATACTGAAAACCTATTTGAAGAAATAATGACTGAAAACTTCCCACACCTGGTGAACGAAATGGACTTACAAGTACAGGAAGGGCAGAGAACCCCAAACAAAAGGAATGCAAAGAGGACCACACCAAGACACATCATAATTAAAATGCCAAGGGAAAAGACAAAGAGAGAATCTTGAAAGCAGCAAGAGAAAAACAGTTAGTTACCTACAAGGAAGTACCCATATGACTGTCAGCTGATTTCTCAACAGAAATTATGCAGGCTGAAGGGAGTGGCAGGAAATATTCAAAGTGATGAATAGCATGAATCTACAACCAATATTACTCTACCTAGCAAAGCTATCATTCAGAATTGAAGATCAGATAAAGAGTTTCACAGACAAGAAAAAGCTAAAGGATTCCATCACCAAACCAGGATTATATTAAATGCTGAAGGGTATTCTTTAAGAAGAGGAAGAAGAAGAAAAAGGTAAATATAAAAATTATGAACAACAAAGTGATAAATACATACCTATCAACAAGTAAATCTAAAAATCAAGTGAACAAAAAATCTGATGAACAAAATAAGCTGGTAAATATAATAGAATCAGGGCCATAGAAAGGGAATGGACTGACAATTCTTGGGGAAAAGGGGGTGTGAGGGGTGCTGGAAGAGGCTGGACAAAAATCTTACACCTATGAATGAGGACAGTTGCAGGGGTAAGGGCATGGGGTGAGGAGTGGGGAATCAGGTGGAGGGGGGTTATGGGGAAAAAAAGTGGAACATCTAAAATAAACTGAACAATAAAGATTTATTTTTAAAAAAGATGCTGATTAGGGAAAAAAATTTTTTTACTTTATTTTTAGTTATAAAGCCTACTTTGAGTTCAGTCTAATTTCCCGTGAATTATGAAGCTATATATGTAAGGGAATGACTTTGGTTTTAGAAATTTCTTTTGGAACCTTGGAGTGACTTATGTACAGTTCTAGTCAGTTTAGTTTCTATTTTTCTAAGTGATTCAACTTCAGTCTTACAGGAATGCTTGCGGGCAATGTAATAATATTTCTCACAATTGTAATCTTTTCAGGAATGTATCAGTGAATAATAATGATTGTTTGTTTTTAAAACCCTGGAAAGGTAATCCAGAGGATACCACATATTTATAAGTGTATTTTGTGTGTGTGTGTGTGTGTGTGTGTTTTGCACAAAGGCAAAAAGACATAATGATTCTGAATATATTCATATTCACCAATAGATTGAAGTTTACAAAATTGAGACACAATTTAGAAACACATGATGTTTTGATTCAAGTTTATGATTAATAACAGTAGGATTTATAAGACTGATTCACAAAGGATTAATACACTTTTTTTTTAGTACAAATAGTTCAGATGCCACTTCAGGGAAAAGGGTAGCTTTAACACTCTAACAACTAATAAACTAATACTGTTTGAGTAATAGGGATGACTAGGATTAATGCATTTTTAGCAGAAAAAGGGACTCATAGAAAACAAAAGCATAGACATCCACTCTTTCTTAGCTGGTAACTCATGGCTGGAAACATTGCTAGAAAGTGTATGGAACTTAATGAGTCATTCTTTTTTTTTTCCTTATTGATTAAGGTATTACATATGTTTCCTTAGCCTCCCAACTGCCCCCCTCCCACTCATGACCTCAACCTCCTGGTGTTTGTGTCCATTAATCAGGCTTATATGCATGCATAAAGTCCCTTAGTTGATCTCTTCCCCTTAGTCCCCCCACCCAACCATACCTTCCCCTCTGAGGTTTGACACTCTGATTGATGCTTCTTTGGATCTGTTTTTGTTCATCAGTTTATGTTGTTCATTATATTCCACAAATGAGTGAGATCATGTGACATTTATCTTTCTCTGCCTGGCTTATTTTGCTTAGCATAATGTTCTCCAGTTTCATCTATGCTGTTGCAAATGGTAAGAATTCCTTCTTTTTTACCACAGTGTATTATTCCATTGTGTACATGTACTACAGTGATAACAAATACATACCTATCAACAAGTGAATCTAAAAATCAAGTGAATAAAAAAATCTGATGAACAGAATAAACTGGTGAATATAATAGAATCAGGGCCATAGAAAGGGAATGGACTGACAATTCTTGGAGGAGAAGCGGGTGTGAGAGATGCAGGAAGAGATTGGACAAAAATCTTACACCTATGGATGAGGACAGTTACAGGGGTACCACTCATTCTTGATTTTTTCTTGTAAGTTTCATACTTATTTTTCTTCTGAGTGAAAAAACTTGTCATTTTCATATTCTATCAGCTTTTTTCATTTACATTTTGTTTTGCCATAGTTAAGAAACCTTGCTTTCTCTGTATTTACTTTTCATTCTTTTTGAGAAAAGTTTTTAACAGTAACCTATACTCATTGCTTCTGAAAGCACTGAACACATTGCTACCATATGTTGTCTTTTGTCTTATATATAAAGTCTAGTGATTCAACCAAAGGATATGTCCATTTCTAACATGTGCTAAGTTTTGGGGAAGATTTTTTTGCTGCTTTTCTCATATGCATATTCTTTAATTAATGCAAATACTTTAATAGCTAATATATATTAACTTCTGCATTTCAAGTTTTAAGTGTAGGTAATCATGTTTTAAAGGAAAAATAGAAAATAAATGTCACTATGTTGGTTTGCCATTTGAAGGGAGGTCATGAGACATTTTTCTCATGCAGTTTATAACATTTTTCTCTCTTTGAAGAATATTATGAAGAAGTCTATGATAACTTGTATGCTCTGGCCTGTTTCTTCAATAATCCTGAAGACAAGTGGGTAAGGAACCACTTCTACCAACGATGTTTTGAGATTGCTCAACTGATCAAAATTGACGGTGGGAAGAAAGAAGCCGAGGCGCATGGTCACATGGGACTGCTCTATGAGCAAGACGGTGAGTGGCCATCAGCCTTGGATGCCTTGGGTCCCTTGAAGGATCCAGAGTCCAGGCAATCAGAAGCGGGGGGAGGTTTGACAAAAAGACTTTATAAAAATATAAGTTATTGAGATTCAAAAGCAAAGGTGTGACTTATGGACTCATCTTCAGTGTTCCTTACATCTTACCTCTGCCCCAGCGCTAAGACTCAAGTTCCCAGCAGCATCATAAAGAGAAAGCTTCCCCCAGTCCCTAGTCATCCTTCATTCACAAACATGCTGCAGCATTTTGAATTGTTTTCCTTTCTTAGCACTCTCTTCATTCATTTTAACTTGATTTCTCAGGTGTGAAAATGGGGATTTTTCCAAGTGCCCCTATACAAAAAACAAAGAATATCTAAAAAACTCAGATATGCTCCATGATGATTTTATAGTAATTGCTGAAGGAAATGTTTCTTTTCTTTTAAATAACTTCATAGCTAACAATGTTATCTTAAGACAAGCCAAAGTCTAAAACAACAAAATATCATCAGAAACATATTTTGTATGGTGGTTTAATAAGGGACTGCAAGTAGAAGATAGTAGATAGAAAATATATCTGAAGACAAAAATATTTTATCATATTTTTCAATTTGTAAAAATGGGGTAAGTTCTTGCTTAAATAAAGTAAGACTCAAAGTGAAATTTTTGCTTAGCTTTTAAAAATTACTATTCCCATTTGAGATAAATATTTTTTTTAAAAAGTGTCTTCATTTTGAGAATGAAGAAACCGTGGCACAAGGAGGGAAAGCTAGTTAGTGTTGGAACTGATATTAATTAGTCAGCTAGCTTCAGAGCCTGTTGCTAGTAGCCTCTGCTCTACACAAACAAATAATTGCTTTACTTTTATGATGAGCTAATTCTAAAAATTCCTGAAGATTATATGCTAAAATATAATGCTGCATTTTGCTATCAACGATGGAAATGCCCTAAATGAGTAAAATAAAAATCGTTTTTTGGTTTGTTTTTATAATTGAAGCCATCCAATTCTGTCACCTATAATGATAAATCAAATAATCAAACTATCAATTATTGGTCCCAAAACAGAAGTCACAAAAGATATAAGAAATAATATCAGAAAATAAGGGGTGAGTAAGTCAGAGCTACCTTGATGAAAATTTAAAAGAGTGGTCTGATAAGATTCAGATAGCTATCAGTAAGTATATTCTGAATTTTTCTAAAAATTTTATTTCTGATTTTTAATATCTGGCTTGATTTCTCAAAAAAAAATTTATTGTGGTAAAAAACTATATAACAAAATTCGCCATATTACCTGTTTCTAAGTTCAGTGGTGTTAAGTATTATCATACAACCAGACAAGAACTTTTTCATCTTGCAGAATTAAAAGTCAGTACCTAGTAAACAACAACTCCTGTTTTCTTTGTTCTGTGTTTTTTTTTTTAATCTTTCAATGTATTTCTTCTAGTGGAGGATTTATTCATTTCTTCGTTCATTCATTCATTTACTCATTCAACAAATATTGGAGTGCCTAGTAATCTTGATCAGTAACCATGGCATCCTGGTTGCCTACATCATTTTAGTGGCTGAGAGTGAGGATGCGTTTGGAAAATGTGATCAAGGTGAAGAGCAGGTTGTTGGCTGGCTTACATTTAGATGCCCAACCATATAGCATAATTCCATAGTAAATAGAATATTTTGACTATGAAATTATCTTCAGGTTGTGTTGTTTGGTTTTACAACTATTTTTTGTCAGATCTGAATTATTTTTCTATGATCTTAATCAGTTCATAAGCCCTGAGAAGCATGCCTTAACCGCTTAATGAATCAAGTGGCTGAATTATTGATGGAAATTCTAGAGACTGCCTTTGATTGTGTACTGTACCTAGCAACAGTGTAATTATTGGTGTAGCTTTTAAAATCTGGGGTAGAATTTTCATGAAGAGGGTGAAGTAGAGCTATCAAAAATATGTGGCTAGAGTGGAATGGGGATTCACCTGGCTGTAGGGTTCCACTGAGGTGACAATGGTGTAGCTTCCGCATATCTGACCTGATTGGTCTAGACAAGCTAATGGAGGCCTCACAGCAACAGCTAGGTGGCAGCTGTGCTCAGAGGCAGGTGGCAGCATCCTGATTCCAGGGGTTCCCATTCAGGTTAAAGCAGGGTACCAGCCGGCAGATGGCAAAAGGCGGATTGTCAGGGCCCAACTGAGCAGGCTGCAGTCCAAGGCCTGGCTCCAGCACCCTCAGGGAACCGTAGAGCAAATGAACTTGAGCAGAGGCCATAGTCACAGGATCTGAGCACCTGAGTACAATCAGGGACAGTGTTTAGCCCGGTGGCACATATGGGACCAGAGCCTCACCCAGAGACCTCTGGCCAGAGTCAAGCACAGCAGACAGGTTCTAACCCCCCAGTGCTGCTAAAGAGGTGCCCTCTTGTACAGTGTGCCTGATCTCCATTGGCTCAAGGGCCAGCTGTTTCATTCTTCAGATCGGGTATTTTGAAAGTAGCTGAGGTGGCAGACATGGACTAGTCATGGGCTGACAAACACTGTGCAAATCTGTGGCTATATCTTCAGTCAGAATTGTGACCTATTTGTAAGGACTTTTTCATCCATATCTGGAGCATTGGGGAAAGCACTCAGATCAATAGGAGATATGTCCATTCAGAGGTTTAGTGGGCCAGCCGTCAGACTTGGGGAGAGAAAGGGCTTTCTAAAAGACAGGATTAGGGAAGCACTGGCTCCTTCCCAGGCAAGGACAATGAAAACACGATGATATAGCAGAACCTTAACTTCCATCCTTTCCTGCCAGGTCAGCATTAGTGATCAGATATAGCCCCAAACCCTTCCCTGACATGATCAAGGAACTGGGTTCAGGCCTGCAGCTTTATTGGAAGCTGGTGAACTAGAGCAGTGTTGACCACATCAGTGTTTATAGTTGAGCAAGTACCAGAACCTTTTTCTCTGCCCCTTCTAATGATTTAGAATCTGGGTCCATACTTTGCTTTTGACCAAATTAATGGACTTCGTACTAGGGACCAGCTGGTTCCCGTGGAGCCCTGCAGAAGGCCAGTCTCTTTTGTAGAAGACTAGCATGGAGGGACATCAGACCTGGACAAATTAACCTTTAATTTCTGCCTGCTTTTTTTCCAGTCACTCCTCCTCCTTCTAATTATCATCTCTCACTCTGGAATCAACCTCTTCTATTCCAACATATATGGGCTTTGAGTCTGGACTTGCCTGTGGGAGATCAGGAGGAGGATTAGAAATAGATGTTGGGTGATAGCCCCCAATGCTATTTATGTTCATGGAAAACAAGCAGAGGAAGCCATTATTAGAACAGCGTAGGGAGTGCACACCATCTATATCAGAAAGCCATTATCTGTGCTTCAGCCCAAGGATTGATTAAAGGCAAACCAGGACCTACAGCATTGATCCCAAGTTCTCTTCAAGACTGAGACAAGACAGCGTTATCTTGGTTAGCTTGCTCAGGTCGTACTGGTAGAATTAGTGTTGACCTGAACAAATTCTAAAAAGTGTGAGTCAGTGTGGTTTTCCAGGCCCAGCGGGCACCAGTAGTAGTGTTTGGAGACACATTGGAATGACTCTTGGTCACTAACTGGCAATCCTGAAGGCTGGTCACAGCACCACCAGCAGACTCTTCCTCTCCATTGTTGGCCTTTAATCTACCTCCAGTCCCCTGACTTGCTACCAGGAGGCCATGGCCTGGGCCTGGACGGACATCCAGTTTGCTGAGACAGCTGCCATGCTAACAAGGTAATTGGTCAGAAGCACTCACAGCAGGCCTGCTGGAGCAGCACTGCTCAAGGACAGCTCCCAGAGACAGGAGCAGCAGGAGGAGTGCTGGCCCCCCACTGCCCTTTCATTGGATGCTGTATCTTTAGGGAAGTATTGTCCAACTCCTGGTGTGATCAGGTTCCAGACAGAATGGCAATATGACGTGGCAGAGCCTTGATACCACCATATCCTGCCAGCTCAGCATCCAGGCTTTGAGGTCGCAGAGTCCCTTCCATTATCTGCAGAGGGGATAGAGGGAAAGGCATTGGGGCTAAGGTCTGTGCCTAGGGTTGCAGCCATGGGATATTCCATACAAATAGCAAGATTTCCCACCAGGTATTCACTGTTGGGGGAGCATCAACCTCTCCCCTGTCAGGAGAGAGGGACTGGGGCTTAAGCCTTTGCAATAGGTTAGGATAGATTTCCCTAAAAGCAATGAGCCTAGCCAGTTTCCTTGGAACCTTCTTAGAGTCAATTTAATTTTCTAGAAAACCAGCGTGCAAGGTATCAGGGCTGGACGAGTTAACCCTTACCTCTTAAATTTTTAAATTCTGCATAAAGAGATTATGGGTACAGAAGTCCTGATCATGAATTAGGACAAAGCTAGGACCATGAGCAAGACTCAGCTTCAAAAGGACCCCCATCCCACATGACTAGATGTTTTCAAAAACTGATCAAGGTAGAAGAAAACCAGTGAGTTAAAGCAAGATCAAACCTCTGTCCTGGAAGAATGCCTAGTAGACAATGGACATAAATGAGGTGCTGTTCCTACAACTGCCCCCGTCCCCAACTCTAAGTAGAAGCAGGGGATTCTACCAGCTCCAATGGCCATTGGACAAAGCCAGGGGCAAACTGTCCATCCTGCTTGCCTTTAAATACCAGGACTAAATAGGCTGTTTCTCATAGAGGGGTGTAGGGAATGCAAGGAAAACAAAGCATTCCTCTTGCAACAGTTCTCGCAGCAACTGATTCAACTCCTCCAAGCCCAAGCCCTACAAGTGTGAGGGGAGTGGCCTTTTTCCTGTTCAGCAGTCTGGGTGTTAGACTGGTTGAAGATACAGCCAAAAAGACCAGTTCTTACTTTTTCAAATGAAGATCTCCTGCTATAAAGCCTCTTAGCACTGTCCTCACAGCCTGATCCTTTTGCTTTGTCCCTTCTTTGCCTTGACCTCAGATTTGCCGTGGGCATGAGCTCCCATGTGCCTCACACTGTGACTAGTTATCTGTTTGCTTGGTGGAGGAGGACTTTTCCAGCATCCCACAGACTCCTGTCATGGGATCACGCTCCTTTGCTTTGCTTCTCCAAGGTTTGGTGCTGACAGCTCTTGGTAACTGCACTGCCAATCAGGACAAGTAACACTTCTGGCACTTCCCATTTACTCATTTGAGAGAGAATTTCCAATCACATTTATAATGGGTTGAATTGTGGACCCCCAAAAGATGTTGAATTCTTAACCTCCAATATTTGTAGAAGATCAGGATGCGATGAAGTCATTAAAGTGGACCCTAATGACTGGTGTCCTCATAGAAGAAGGAGATTGGGCAGAGAGACAGACTTATGCAGAGGGAGAGTAATGTGAAGACATGGAGAACGTCATCTACAAGCCACAGGACACCTGAAGCTACCCTGAGTGGGTTCTCTCAACAGCCCCACAGAAAGCAACCTAGCTGACCTCCTGGTTCAGACTTGCAGCCTCCAGAGATGAGAGAGAATGAACTCTGCTATTGATGCCACCTAGTCTCTGGTACTTTGTAGTGGCAGCCCCAGGAAACTAACAGTATTCGATATGGTGTCAGTAATTTTTCCTAACTTAAAAAGAAAAGATGTCATTTCAGGGGCAATAGGGAATTACAATAATGGTGGAGTGATGTGAGGATATGTGATGAATGTCATGTTTCTTCATTTCAAACTCTGACAGATAAGACATTTGTGGTAGGTGGTGATCAACTGGATACTATCTAAAATAATATGAGGAGAAGTTTTTGTATTCTCCTAACACCTCCTATAAACAATCTTTTCCTACAGTTTTGGCTTTTTTCTTTATTTCCTATTCCATTATAAACATGGAATATGTTTATTCTTTGATATTTTAAATGAAATTTAACATCATGGTATTCAGTTCTCAAAAAAAAGGTTAAAATACAATAATATCACTACAGATTTTAATATCATCAAAGATGCCACATGAAAATTGATAGAAATTTCATGGTAATTTCTTATTTGTCATGGAATAATGTTTGCCAGTTTATTAGAAAAACAGCCTTAATAACTAAAAGAAATGCAAAGGATATATCAGTTTTTAGTATGGTATTTTATTTTCTCTTTCATTTTATTAAAAATTAATAGAGATGTAAGCGCTGTTGAGGGGATTTAAAACCCATCAAATACACAACATCTCATCTCAACCGAGGCGCCTCTGGAGAAGCACGCTGAGGATGTGGAAGGAAGGCAGGTGCATTCTGCATATGTGCCCTTTTGCACTACAAAACTGGTTACCTTGTGTATGTGTTGCTTTTTAATTAGGGGAAAAGCTAGCTAATTTTTTAAGATCTATTGAATTAAAAGGCATAGGAAAGGGCAGAAGGTTTTTAGAGTTGGTAAGAAATAATAATGGGGAATGGGAGTGGCCAGGGAGAGGTCACTAGGGGAAAAGGAGACTTATGTAATACTTTACACAAGGCAGAATTCAAATTAGAAAAAAGTGCAAAAAGAATAAAAGAAATAATAGTGACGATTAAAGAACTATTATAGATCCAACCCCATTATTAATGAAGTAGGAAAGTGGGGGTAATGTGAATTGTTAATTGGTTTTCAGAGAGCAAGGGAAGCTCAAAGCTACAGTAGCATTAGAAATATGGGTCACAGCTTTAAGTAAAGCGTGCACAGGGATTAAATTAGTGTTAGCTGGTAAATGCTGAATGATTGTCTTGGTTTAGATACTTAACCTAACATGGCATTGAAGCACAAGGCTGCAGGTTAAGTCTAGCAGAGGAGAAACTATTAGGTGGGGCAATTAACTTGGATTCTCTTGGCATTGTCATTGGCTAGTAACTGTGTGGATCTTGCTTTCCTCGTCTCTGACGTGAGGGAGTGCGAACACATGCGCTTTGCTCTTAATTCACATCCAGCTCTCTGATTTCCCATGGCTGCTTAAATGGCTATTGAAAAATCAGTCTTTTAAAGCTCTGTCAACTTCTTTACTTATTAGGGAAAGAAAAATGTCAGTTTATAAAAAGCAGAGACGAAGCCTAAAATTAACTTCTTTGTACCACTCTTCATTATTAAAAAATAATAATAAATCAATTCTAGCTCTTCAGAGAATTATTTTTACGATTAAATGAGATAAGCGAAATGCCTGGTGTTCTGCTGGGCACAGATGGCACGTAGGCCTACATAAATGCTGCTTTCTGTTTTCACATGTTCTCTTTCACAGGTGCGCGGGCTACTTTGGTAGACAGGGAGAGTTAGTTACCCATACCATGAAAGCTCAGCATCAGGCCAACAGGCCACAACTGTAGCGAGCCCCCAGTTAAAACTGCAGAAAGTCCTCAGAGAGGCCAACAATGGCAGCGACTGATCTGCACTGGGGACCCCCTCACCTGCTCCAGCTGGGATCTGCTGGTCTTCTTCCTCTTGGTGTCTTCCTTCATCTCCTCTCTCTTCCTTTGAGCTCCGACCTTACACCTCAGTCCTACCATCTTCTGCTCCACTGTTGATGCCTCCACAGGAGAAGGCAGGCCTTACTCTATGAATAATTTCCCTGTTGCCTCTCCAAGTGCTAAGATAATATTTCTGCTCACAGTAGGTACATATTTTCTTGGTTTCTGCTTGTCCCTAATGTTCCACTTGGATGCTGGGCTCCTGCAGACACTTTGAAGGGGCAGTAGCTTGGGTGGAGAATAGAAGACAAGGACTATTCTCCGGTGATTCATTTTTCACAGGTTTTCATGATTCCTAAGTTGATGCTCGAGAAGAGAGGCTATAAGGACGGCATTAAAGGTCAGGAGAAATTCCTTTCTGTGGAATAATAGCTGGCTGTGGAATTTGAAAATTGTGAAATAGTTCTCAATTATTTAAAACTGGACTGGAAACAAAGTTGTTCAATTCTTTTAGATGAATAAATTTTAGAGCCATATTAGATCTTAGAACTAATCTAGTCTAGTCCCTAATTTGCTAATGAGGAAGCTGAAATAGAGTAATTAAACATTTTGTCACGACCACAGTTTGTTAGCAGGTGCAAGACCCAGTTCAGAGCTCCATACCCCTGTCAGCTTGCTTTTCCTTCTCTGTAAAATGCTCACACACGCACAGACTATCTTAATATCACATGGTTCTCCAAACTGACTTACAATACCATTTAGATCAGTGGTTCTCAATCTTCCTAAGGCCGCAACCCTTGCATACCTTGAGAACCGCTGATTTAGATGGACTTAGAGCAAATCAGATATATCTGCAATATACATGATTGCAGTCACATATAGGTGTATGATGCAACATGTGAAGTGCTTTTTCTCATGCATGATGTAGGTGATGTTATTCCCCATTGTAGATTTGCAGGAAACAGGGTTCTGAAAGCTTAAATGAGAACTAAAACCCCCCAGACTGGACCCCCATATCTTTGTATCTTAGTCTGCTGTTCTTTCACTTACTGGAACCACTTCTCCGCACAAAGGTTTGCTCAGCAGAGAGACCTCACAAAGCTGACCTTCTGGATTTACCTATGTTTATTAAAACTATAATAATAAAAGGCTCTGAAATAACATGAACCCTGAGAAAATTATAAGTAAATAAAAGTGTCTCCTTTTTTATGTCCTCTGTCATTTGCCAGCTTGACCATCTGCCTTCATGCTCACCCCATGATCCCCATGCAGTGTTCACTGAGAATCTCTTTCCATCTGTGGATACTAGTGACATGACCCCCTCGTGATGTAACATTTACTACTGTTTCAGCCTATCTAGGTTGTGCATAGACAGGATGGTTCTTTAAGAAAACTAAGTCCGTGAAGGCTAGCACAGTATAGATGCCTTTTCTTTCTTTCTTTCTTTTTTAATGTATTTTATTGATTTTTTACAGAGAGGAAGGGAGAGGGATAGAAAGTCAGAAACATCGATGAGAGAGAGACATCGATCAGCCGCCTCCTGCACGCCCCACACTGTAGATGTGCCCGCAAGCAAGGTACATGCCCCCTACCGGAATCAAACCTGGGACCTTTCAGTCTGCAGGCCGACGCTCTATCCACTGAGCCAAACCGGTCTTGGCAATATAGATACCTTTTCAAACAAAGAATATTGGAAGAGAATGTGATTAGCCAACTGAGTGAGTGGGAGCAGGCAGGTTTGGGTGGCTCTACAATCAGGCTTTTGTCATGTGTTGACATCTGCCTGTGAATTAGGCTGCTCGGTAATTGTGGGTAGGATAACCTAGAAGAGGAAACTAGAAGCAGGGGAAGATCAAGGAGGCATTGGTGAGGAGAGTGGGCTGGTATGTTGGCTAAATAGATGGAAAGGAAGGATGACTCCAGACATTACTGCAGAAGAAACAGCATTGGTATTCACATAGAGGATAGGAGATTGGAGGAAGGGAAAAATGTAACTTTATATGCAGCATATATGACAAAGAACAAGTAGTTATATTCTGTGTAAAGTATATATCAATTGGTAACAAAAATGTTAAGATGACTATAATTCAATGGAAAGAAGATAAAGAAGAGACAATTTGTCAAAGAGGAAATATGATATGTAATTAATATACTAGTATAGGGAAATAATAAACTCCTAAAAACTCAGTTTGAATCATTGTGAAATGCCATTTAACACTTCTTAAAATGCAAAAAAAAAATTAAGGTTTCTTAAAATAATACAGGTATTGCTGGTGATAATGTGAATCATTTAAATGGTTTGGGGAAGAAATTCAGCAATGCATAGCAAGTATAAAATTTTTAATATATCTATTGATTAATTTCACTTCTAGAAATGTGGGCAGTAGTTCTAATAAAATAATTTAGATTCGCTGAAAATTACATCCATCTCTTTATAACTGTTTAAAAATTCTGTATGAATTTAGAAAAGAAGGGAAATGATACTTGACCAAAATTTTAAAGTGCTTTTTAAGATTCCCACCTCCTCCCATAGTGTTTTACTCATGCTGATAAGATATGTTTTGCCTGTAAAATATATTATACTTTTGCTAAATACTTTCAAAATTTTTGTATTTTGTGTCAGTCTTAGGGTGACTGCTCCACAGGATTTGCCTGGAACTGAGCAGGCTCCCCTGACTGGATTTGGTGTTTGAACCAGCAAGTTCTGGGCAAACCTGGATAAAATGGTCAGCCTAATGTAGGGAACACTAGCATTTTATTTTGTCTCTCTAAACCTAGCATTTTATTCATGCTCCAAACAATGGTAAGACAATAATGTCTTTTTTTTTCTATTACTAGATTTTGACACACATAAAATGATTATTTTTTGGTTTTAAATAACTCTCTTTTATTTATTTTAATTTTTATTAAATTTATTGAGGTGATATTAATTAATAAAATTATATAGGTTTCAAGTGTACAATTCCATAATATATCATTTGTATATGGTATTATGTGTTTACCATCCCAAGTCCAGTCTCTTTCTGTCACAGTTATCCCCCTTTATCCTCTTCTACCTTCTCCCTCCCTCCCCCGCCTTTTCTTCTGGTAATCACCATACTGTCTTTTTGTTGTTTGAGAGTTTGTTTGTTTTGGCTTAATCCCTTCACTTTTTTACCCAGTTCCCCATCCCCCTATCCTCTGTCAGCTGTCAGTCTATGGAATCACTTTTATTTTCTGTTTAAGTTGCTTTCATGTTTTTAAAATTTGTAACCATGAAGCCTCCATTGCATACAGAATGCCGCAAGAGAAAACAGCACTGGAACCAACCAAGGGGAATTCATTCAATGTTTACCCTGAAAATAGATTTCCTCGTGGGCACTGTGGATATTTGGGTTGGGGAGGTGGAGGGAACAAGCAAAAACAACTCCAACAAAACCTCCCTCAAATGGTTGCCACTGAATCCTGACCCAACTCTGTGAGGCTCTCCTGCCGGGTCCCACAGCCCCAGTGTCCTTCCCTGCTTGCCCACACCTCTAGTACAACTGCCCACGTTCATGGGAAACATTGTTTTCCCTCTTAATAGTTAAAAAATAAATTATATTTGTTTCTTTCCTCTCACTTTTAAACTGCTTCTAAATTTGCATTTTAAAGGTCCCTGTAGAGGAAACTTTTCCAAAAAGATTCTCTAAAAGAGTAAACACATTAATCTATTCAGGTTTCCTAGTAACAATATAAAATAAAGCCAAAAAGTGTCTAAGGATGAACCCTGATTACTCTAACATATCCACCCATAGTAAGTCGCTGGAGCTGATACCGTGGAAAGCATCTGCCCTTTCAAGTCTGCATGATTGCCTGGCTTGCCACTTTGGTGATTCTCATCAGATTAAATTCCAAGAATGGATTCAAAAAGTGGGCACTAGCATACATTTTCTAAGGTGCACCTGACTAGATCAGTACTAGAAACATTGGGATAAAAGTTAATTTAATGTTAAAAAGTTATTTTTTGCCCTGGACAGTTTTGCTCAATGATTAGAGTATGGGCCTTGGGACCAAAGGGTCACGGGTTCATTTCCCGGACAAGGGCACATACCTAGGTTGCAGGTTCCCTAGCCCAGTAGGGGCAGGTGAGGGAGGCAACCAATTAAGGTCTCTCTCACACGTCCATATTTCTCTCTCGCCCTCCCACTTCCCCTTCCTCCCTCCCCACTCTCTCTAGAAGTCAGTGTAAAAAATACCTTGGGAGAAGTTTAAAAATAAAAAAAGTTATTTTTCATAAGTTAAGTCAATTAGCATTACTTTTTCTGTATTAATTAGTTGTCACTTTTCAAGGCATGTCAGTTTATCTCCCATCTACTATATGTACTTGTTCATAAGACCTTACAGTATTTAATCAAAAGATCCTTTTAAAGTATTGATAGCCACAATAAAATTATTCCATGTTTGATCTGTGTTAAAGAACCAAAGTCCAAGATCGTTGAATGGAACTCAGAATAAAAATGTAATTAGGTTACATCCCTAAAGTCTGATATATCTTTAAATAAGACTGCAAATGAAACTTTATTAGAGCTTCAAATGAATTATTTCATTGCATTTTTTTTAATTCATTTTCTTCCCCTTCTCTTTCATGTCTGTGTTACTGACAGAGCTGCCTCTATTTTACCTGTCTCTTTCAGGGAGTTTTAATTATTTACTGCTTAACGAGCAGTGCGAAGAGGCAGCCTCATTTGGAGGTGCCTGCTCTGCTACGGGTTTTTCCTTATCAAAGCCTTGCAGGGAGGTCTCAAAAGCTGCACTGAGCCTCTAGTCTCCACACACTGAATAGATAGCTCTGGAGACCGAGTGGCTTCTGATCCTCTGAGAAGAGGCACTGCCCCAGAAAAGCGCTTTGGAAGTACCATTGTCCAAGAGCAAGAGGGGTGAGAGTTGGGCGAAGTGTACCGATTTCAACTAGCAGCTCAGGAGGGTCCCAGTTGGAATAAGTGACGCTGCTCCATGCTATTTAGATGTTAAAGCAGTCCATATAGCCGGCCCCTCCAGATTTGCCCTAACTGGCAGACAAATAGATACCATGACAAGAAACGTTACTAAATCTGTGCAAAGCCCAAGCACTCTGCATGGTGCCAACACAGTTATTTTAATGCCCCTTGTAACCACATCCCAAGGTTGGCATTGCCATCCTTATTTCAGAAAGGGTGTGAATGGTCCTTCGAAAAAGGGTGTGAATGGTCCAATTATATCATGATGATGAGGTTCAAGCCTTATTCTCTGCCTTCATGTCAAACATTTGGACACAGGTTCTATAAAAAAAGGGTCATTGTAAGGAAGTAAAGCCCCATCTCTGGGCATCATTCTGCCACCTGCTTGGTATGTGAATTTAGGCCCAACAAGCCCTAAGGCTTAGCTTTCTCATCTCTAAATTATAGGCACTAACAAATATATGTAGCAGCTACTATTGTGCTCGCCACATGATCAGTGCTCAAGTAACATTATTTTTCCCTCCAAACTCATCTATATAGATTATTGTCAGCTTATTATCTATAATAATAAAAGCATAATATGCTAATTAGATCAGATGTCCTTCCGGACAACCTTCTGGACAAAGCCGTGACTGCGAGGGAAGCCCAAGTCGTGGGTGCCTGCCGGCGGCTAGCAGGAAACCTGGATCCCGGATGCTAGACTGGAGCTGGTGCCGGCAGCCAGGGGAAGGAAGGCCTATCCTTGCATGAATTTTATGCATTGGGTCTATAGTCCTATATAATTAAAGGCTAATATGCAAATCAACCAAATGGTGGAATGACTGGTCGCTATGACAAGCACTGACCACCAGGGGGCAGATGCTCAATGCCGGAGCTGCCCCGTTGTGGTCAGTGTGCTCCCACAGGAGGAGTGCTGCTCAGTGGATTCATGGCTGGCAAGTGCAGCAGCGGTGGTACACTGTAGGCAGGTGATAAGGAGCGAGGGGTCTAGGACTGCAAGAGCCCCAGACTGCAAGAGAGATGTCTGACTGCCAGCTTACCAGTAGATTGGGCCTAAGGGGATTGGGCCTAAACTGGCAGGCAGACATCCCCCAATGGGTCCCAGATTGCAAGAGGGTGCAGGCCAGGCCGAGGGACCCCACCAGTGCATGAACCCATGCAGTGGGCCTCTAGTTTATTTTATAATATCCAAATTAGCACATGCTTATTTTCAATCAAAACCACTTCACCTCCAACTTCCATAAGTTAATCAGTACTGGTCTATATGCTTCCATCCCTTTCTGTTTATTCATATAAATACATATACATAATCAGTACATGTTTTATCTAAAATCAGGAACACTATGTAATTCAAGTAAGAATTAAATTATTGATTAAGTGCAGAGCAGTATAATTCATTAGTTGATAAGATGTCAATACTGATATTTCTCAGATTTTTATGCTTGTCAATAACACCTTAACTTAGTATTTTAAGATGAGGTGGAAACCATTAAAGTAAAACAATTTATCATTTGAGGAAAATAGTAAATTCTATGAATTCTACAAGGTTTATAATGGCTAGTGTGAATTTCCTATTTATACATTACACATTTTAAAAATTGAGTAATCTTCATACTTCTGATTATGAACCTGTAAGAGCAAAGATGTCTAATGTTTAATCCTTAGAAATTAGAAAACTTGAATAGAAACCACCTGTCTATGTTTATTAGAACACAGACCAGTGAAGCCTGCCCACCATTTCCATCACTGGCCACAATGCAGCGATCCAAAATCACAACCAACAATTAATAACAGTTCTCCAAAATATCATAGGGATGTCCTAAATTTTATTTATTTATTAATTTATTTTGTATTGGTTTCGGATATACTGCACAGCAGGTAGACAATCATCTACTTTACAAAGCGTTCCCCTCGCTATTTCCAATGGCCACCTGGCACCATACAAAGTTACTGAAATATTATTGGCTGTATGCCCTATGCCATCCTTTACATCCCTAGGACTGTTTTGTAACTGCTAATTTGTACCTCTTAATCCCTTCACCTCTTTCACCCAGTACCCTGCCTCACAGCAGTTGGCAAATTTTCTGGATTTTTAAAAATCAACTTATTAGCAATGCCAACATCAGTAAGAAAGCCCCTGGCGAGTTTCTCCCACGTCTGTGTTCCTGAGGTCCTCTCCGTTGTCTGGCTTAATGACCCATGCCCTTTAACAGGGGTGTGGTAGCATTCCTATAATGTCCATCTGAAGTCTTCGCTCAAAATGATAAAGGAAGAATTTCATTTTCTAAATAGCATCTTAAATTTCTTCTAAGTATCCCAAAGTAGCAACAAAAGTTATGGGCACATTTTCTTCCTGGTTTATTAGGGAGACTATTGAGCTGCAGGACAGAATCTCTGCTTTCCAGTGTTCCATTTGCAAAGACGTGCAGTGGGTTATAATATAGAACAAATCTCCTCTGACAAGAGAGAAACCCTTGAAAATGATAGTTTCCACTGGGAAGTGGGACTGGCCCTTAACTATTTCTGCATGTATAGTGCCATTATAATGATCAGAATTGAATGTAAAAACCCAAAGATAATATAAAATGTTCATGCGGTTAAAACTGAAATGGAAGCAGTGTCTTTTGTTTTTACAAAAGGGCAATAACATTTTTCTCTTTCTGCTACTCTTCAATATTGCTTCTAGCAGATTTTATGTCTACATTGTATGGAATAGTAGCTTAACGCCAAATGTGTCCAGTAGCTCCAGATTAAAATGTCATAAAATATACATAAAGCTTTATTGTTCCTTTAGGTTGCTGCTTTAAACTAAAGTGGAATATTTCCCTAAATTCCTCAATAAATGTGCACAATTTAGAACTAAATATGCCTAAGACTTATATGAGCGCTGCTGAAGAAATAGGCCTTATGGACCTGTCAAATTATTTTCATGCGATTGTTTCTGCGGCATTATTTCTACTGGCAAATGTACAAGTTGATAGAAAAGGAAATAATTAGCTACTTTCAGAACTGCTGATGCATGGAGCTAATGCAGGCCAGTTTGAGTGTCTTAGAGATTGTGACATTTTAAATCACCTGAACAAAAAAAAAAAAAAAACACAAAAATCAGGAGCCATTTTTGGACATAATTAACATCTTGCCTAATGAATGTCAGGTCTAGACAGAGTCACACTTTATTTATGAAATATTATATTATTCAAACTTGCTCTCCCCTTTATTATAGTGCAAACTTTAGATTTGTGTGCTGTTTTCTTAAGTGGAGCAACTTCTTTTTTTTTCTTTTTTCTTTTCCCTCCCCCTTCAAGTAATCAATGCACTGCTGAATGAGTTCATTTTAATGCACTCAATCATGCCTCTAATGTTCGTAGCTTACGGGCGCAAGCATCAGTAATGCAGGAATGTTATATGGCTTTAGTTTGGGCCATTTCATAAAATATTCATGGAATCAAAAATGTGCATCAAAATAGCGGCTGGGAGAATTACATTTATGTTCCTGCTTTTATGGCAGCTTCACATTTAAACCCATTTGTGTTAATATCTAGTCAATCTTCCTACTTTAAAAAAAACTAAAATGGGAGAGATCATATACATTCTCCTTTGCTTAATATTTGTTCTAGACATCTGCTGTGATACCACAAATATCTATAAACTTTCAGAGATGCTGCGCAGGGAAGAGAGTCAAATAACTATTTGGAAAATACCCAAATATATAAAATCTTATTTTCTCTGCATAGTGTTTGTCTTAGGATCCTATCAAGCAATTTTGCCATTTACAGCATTGTTTGGGTTTAGTTCGTATTTTTAAATAAATGGATGGATTTTTTGGTTGTGTGGGCTTTCGGTAAAGTGAAACTCCTTTCTAATAATTTTATTTTGAAAGTGTACTGTCCTTTATGTGACAAACAAAATGCATTTCCTTTATGTGTCAACCTTTTTATTGTTTATGTAAATGTTATTTAATTGTTTAAAAAGACAACCACCCTGAGGCTTAGGCTACTTCTACCCACACCTGGATCCTCTGGTTCTATGCACTTGTTCGTGGTGTGTCCCTAAGATGTGCTTTCTGACATTACCTCCTATTATTGAGATAAATCGATCATTGATGATATTGATGGGAGGCCATCTCCAGTTTACTCAACAACACATATTGACTCCATTTTCTTCTTTGAGTCACTGGAAATATTAGTGCACGCTCTATATTTTTGCCAAGCACTTGGGTGAGCAGTCGTTGGTGTATCTTCCTTACTGTGATGACCCTTGTGATCCTTGTTGCTCACGGTGATGATTAGTATTTGCTGGTAATTCGGGAGACCTTTAACATTCTGACTATTCCTGAGGCCTTCTCTTTTCTATCCTTATTTCAGTTAATTTATTTTTGTGAGACCTCGGTGTAATCATTCTTCGCTCTCTGACCTCTTTTTTAATAGGAAATAATGTTGGTATTTGATAATTCCAGAAAAGGGCAGTTGCCTAGACACTTGTCCTTCAATGAGATTGATGGTAGAATCTGAAAATCTGTCCTGGTTCTAATATATTAAAGTTTATTTTTTAAAGTTTATTTGATGATAAAGGGTAGGCTGTATATGAACACTTAAAAGATGCTATAAAGGGATTCTATGAGCCAAAGTGGAAATCTAGCTCATGATCCTCATTTATATTTATATTTAGCTTTATCAAAATGAGCACTCTGTTGATGACCATTTAAGGTATTTTTATTAAATTTAAATTTCAAAAAAGATGTATTATGTCTTAATAAATATGTCATCTCAATATTAGAGACTTTACTCAGAAAGTAATAAAATCTTTAAAATTCCTATCCACAGTTGGAAAAATAAATTGGATGGAAATCATATCATTGTTAATCATGCTTAAAGGGAAATACTTGCATATTTAGATGACTATAGTCCCTTTATAGGATAGACGTATATTTTAACATTTTAAATCAAATATTGTACTATTTTATATAATATGTACTTTCAGTCTGACCAGCTTTTAGCAGTTTTAGCCAAGCCCTTTATGTGCTTATGGTCATTTAGATCAAGTCCTTGCTGGCTTATTTACTGACCTATTTACCTCTGAATAATTTTAGAAATGAATCCCTACATCTGAGAAGGACTGGAAAACTCTACTTCCTCTGTGCAGGCACTTTGGTGTAAAATGATGATCAGAATCTCCAGTGAGCTCATCTGTGGCACAGTGAAACCATAAACAGCTAGATATGGCTACAGGTGACTACATCTGGGGCACCTGAGGAATTCCAGGTGCCCCCACAGATGTCACCACGTGGTTCAGGGAAGTAAGACATTTAGATGCAGGTCACATAGTTGGTTATACATCCGACTCCTTCAGAAAGACCCATCCAAAGCACATCAGAGGCTAACACCTGTGCTCTTATGTTAGCAGTTACCTTATCTGAGTATAGTCACAGAGTTATAGAACCAGAAAAGACCAGAAATCACACAATTAAGTATTATTTTTTTACTTTAGAGATTTATGTCCAGAGAATATAACTTACCCCACCTAAGGTCCTGACTCTTGATTTGTTGACTAGCACATGAGATGGTGGTACGAAGCTGTATGTGTTTTTTTTGTCATCCCGGTTTAAATCCTAAACATCAGTTTTTAGCCATTTAAGTCATTTAACCTTTGTAGGCCTCAAGCTTTCTCTTTAGTGTAAAAGTAATATTTACTTCTCCAATTTTTAGAACGTTAAATCAGATAATGTGTGGGTCGGGGAAGCTTTCCATTTTGACTAGCACCTAACAGGCCTTCAGGAGAGAATAGTTCCCTGTTCTCTTTTACTTGAACATCTTGAACCACCATCCTTCCTTGTGGGTTGCTCTGAGAGCTGAATCTTAGCCAGTCATCATGAGCTAAGCAAAACCAGCCCCAAAGCCCCAGCAAAAGTCAAACTCAACCAAAAACAACTATTCTCAGTAATTCCAAGACCACCTTTCGGGCAACCGGCCAACACCAATGTCCCAACTACCTCCCTTACCTCATTCCTGATAAGACAGCCTGTGCAGGATGCCTGATGGCATCGGTAACATAGGGAAGTCTGGGCTATGTGGAACATAAGGACACAGTCCCCACCTTTTTTTCACTCTTCCCCCCATTCACCCCTCTCCCCATTTCCTCCACTTCTCCTTTCCCCACTTTCTGCCTTCCCCTTCCCTCCCCATTTTTGTCCCCTTGCAAATCAAATCTTGAACATGACTATCAACTCTTGTATTTTATTTGCTTCATTATGCCTCATTTGCATGTCATTGTAATTAGGTTAGCCAGAGTTTCATCTGATCTGCTGGCTCTCCTCCTAAAATTCTTAGCAAATCTGTTATTTTATAACACGACACTGGACCCTCTTTCCATGTGGTTACTGTATGTGACCCTCAACGTTGTTAAGTCTTTCCTAGTTTCCTTTCCTTACAGTCTCATTTATTCTGGACCATCTGGTTTACTCACAGTTCCCTGTATCCAGCATCTCCTATTCACATGGCCAAAGAGAAATATGTGTCTATGCTTTGTGAATAGATGGATGCTGGATAGGAAAAAGAACTCTTGTATACATCTTCCCAGGGATGCAGAGCTATACTTTACAGGTAGAAATATAGTTAATGGAGGAAACATAGCACACATATATATGCCAATGCTTCATTCGAGTTTCTTAAAGAATGAGAGTCATGGGTATTCAGAGAAAGGTGTTTCTGGTGAGAAGTGCTACAGGAGAGAGATGACAAACTATGCTGCTTTTTGGGAACTAAAGAAAAATTGTCGGTTAAATGTAAAGATAGATTAGAGCAGTGAACTTCAACCTTGAGTATTTGTATCAAGAATGGAAAAGGATTCAGCATTATTTTAAAATAGCTCCTATTGTATATTTCTTATTACAAATGGACATAATGTGATGATAGAAACATTAGGAAATAACAGTTACAAGAGAGAAAAAAATAAAAGGAAAAAAAAACATTTTTCACCTGTATAACACTGGTAATGTTTTGTAAATATTTTCTGATGTTTTTCAATATTAATAGCAGGGCATGTAATGAAATGTTCTTACATAATATCATAGTTATCATCTTTATATCATCTTTGTAGTCTTTTATCATGTGAACATTTCATAATATAAGTTTATAAACATCTCTGTAGTACATATTCCCCTGTCCGTCTGTGTCTTTGCTGATATGCCCTCCTCTGCATGACACAGCAGGGTCAGTTCTTTACCGAATTTTGGTACAGATTATTTGCTCATTAACCATCTCCCTTTTTAAAAATACTTTTGTTGCTTTCAGAGAGGAAGGGAGAGGAGAGATAGAGATAGAAATATCAATGATGAAAGAGAATCATCGATTGGCTGCCTCCTGCACATCTCCCACTGGGTTTTGAGCCTACAACCTGGGTATGTGCCCTGACTGGGAAACAAACCATGACCTCCTGGTTTATAGGTTGATGCTCAGCCACTGAGCTACATAGGCTGCCAGGCTGGATATTATCCATCTCTTTTGTGTTTCTGTGTGAATAATATTCTTTTTTACATATACATTCTTTAATGCTTTAATATTGATAATGTTAGGTAACAAATTTGATGTAAAAATAGGAGGAAATGAGATGTCATAATCTTGGCAGGGGTTTCACTTTCCTGTTATATCCAACCTGTAATATCCAGTGAATCCTATTTGAGGAAATACATTGAGCCTCATATGATCTAAACAGGGTTAATAAAATCAGCTGTGATAACATGGTAATAATGACTCAGTGGTGTCTTTGCAGAAAAAGAAGTTGTACTTAAAAAACAAACTAGTGGCTATATTTTAATCAACCAGTTGGATTTCTAAAAACTATTATCACTATGTCAACAGTAGCAATGGTTATTGAGCACATACTCTCTATCAGGTGTTGAATTCATATTAATTTCTCACGAAAACACCTTGAATAGTTTCACTGTAATTCTGTTTTACAGAAGAGTTAAACTCAGGCACAGGAGAGGAAATAATTAGCCTGACGCTCAACAGCAAAAAAAAAAAATGATAAAGTTGGGATAGAAACTGAGGCTGTTTGGACTCATCCTTAACCACTACTGTTTTAACACATAGTTATAAGTGCCTTCCCAGTTTATTTCAATTAGAGAACTCCAATAAAAAAGTATTTACAGCCGAGACCGGTTTGGCTCAGTGGATAGAGCGTCGGCCTGTGGACTGAAAGGTTCTGGGTTCGATTCTGGTCGGGGGCATGTACCTTGCTTGTGGGCACATCTCCAGTGTGGGGTGTGCAGGAGGCGGCTGATTGATGTCTCTCTCATTGATGTTTCTGACTTTCTATCCCTCTCCCTTCCTTTCTGTGAAAAATCAATAAAATATATTTTTTTAAAAAAAGTATTTACATTACAGGATAGGATGAACATTTCCACAAAGCAATTCAAAGTAAAATACAATCTATAGCAGAGACCTGCAAGCTGCTCTTCCAGAAATGGGTTTGCTCATATTTCAAGGAATGAAATGACTCCAAGCTAATTTAGAGTTTTGGCTTTGAGATGATATAGTTGGACTATATTGGGGAATGCAATCCAGAAAGGCAGTTAAGTTACATTTTGATTATTCAAAATTAAACAGAATTATGTACACAAATGCCTGCTTGGAAAGTTCTGTCAACTTTGCGAAGACCCATAATATTTGAATTTGAAAATTGTAATGGATGCATCCTTTCTCAAGATACCAGCTTCCTTCTTGAGAATGAAGAATGCTGCCTGGTGGGAGAGCAGTGCCAGAGAGTGGTGCGGAGACTGGGTGCCGGAGTCATACTGCCTGGATCTATGCACCCACTACACGTGCAATCTTGGGGCAAAGTTCTTACCCTTGCTTTCTCTTCTGTAAAATGAAATCATAAGTCTCTTCCACATGACTGTTCTGAAGATTGAGAAAAGCATATAAAGCACATAACATAGTGCTTTGCATATGTAATGTTAAATGAATTTTAGCCAGAGTGGTGCTAATTAATAATTATTAGTGGACTTTCACACTTCCTCTAAACATCGGTAATCATAGTCAATTTCTCCTAGCAAAGTGCATCCCTCTAGCAAGTGTCCAACCAGAATCAGTGCTATATCTGAGGTCCACACGGAGACAGCTCCCTTTCCAGCTTAAGTTTTCTTCAGCCTTAGAAATCCTTGAATATATTTCACGCTCTCCCCTAGCCCCTTAATAGTAAAACATAAAATGTACGCAAAATTTTTGAAAATATGTGCTGGCCTGTGGTTTATATTTATGAATGGCTCTTATTCTTCAGGTCAGCTTCTGGAAGCTGCCGAGCATTATGAAGCATTCCATCAATTGACGCAAGGGCGGATATGGAAGGATGAGGCAGGCCGCTTTCTCAACTTGTTGGCCTGCGAGAGTCTCCTGAGGACGTACAGATTACTCTCAGACAAAATGCTGGAAAATAAAGATTACACACAGGCCATCAGAATTCTAATAAAAGCTTCTGAAATAGCCAAAGAAGGTAAGTGGGAAAGAACACTCTCACACAGCTTCCTTTAATGGGCAGATGCTGCTTCTCCCAAGAGAGACATAATCTTCGTCAAGTGTTTGGGTGATTATTTCCTATGAAATGCAAAGACAAATGCCATCAATATCCTTTCAAATTTCACTGTAAAACAGAGGAGCCTTAGTGCTGACAACAAGAAATCCATTAGTTTCTTGAAAGCTTTATCTCCAAAATTACAACCTTCTGGGAGGACTGTTATAAAACAATGAACCCTTAATGAGAAAGTAAGGTCATTTGCAAAAGTTAAGTGTGCGTACTTGTGTGTGTGTGTGTGTGTGTGTGTGTGTGTGTGTGTTTAAGGTCTTACTATTCTTATAATCTGATAGACCTTTCGTTGTTTGTAAATTCCCCATTGTTACTTAATAGGGAAGATTTGATAAATATTAGAAGTAACAGGAAAATAGAATTCAAATATATTGTAGACTCTTGCCTGTCACAGTGTGGCCTTTGGGCTGGCAGCATCAGCATCACCAGGAAGCATGTAAGAAAAGCAGCAACTCGGGGCCACACCTGGGGCCTCCTGCGTCAGAATCTGCAGATTAGCAAGTTCTCCAGGTTATTCACATGCACATTACAGCAGTAGAAATGCTTTTGTGAAAGGGGATCCTTGGTATTCTGTATTATTTGCATACATATAAAGTATTTAAAAATTGTGGAGCATATATTCACAAGCTTTTACTTTGTGAAATGCAAGGGTATTTTATTACCATACTAGAGGCCCAGTGCACAAAATTCCTGTACTGGGTGGTGGTCGAGGGTCCCCTCAACCCAGCCTGTGCCCTCTCACAGTCCTGGAGCCCCGAGATTGATCACCCCACAAAGGGAGGCCCCGCCCACCTACCACAGCCCGCTGGCCAGTTAGCTTGGGCCTACCTCTTTGGGGCAATTGTTGAGTTCCCTGATGGATCGCCCCACCATCCGGTGGCCTGGGCCTCCCTCTGCAGGGTGATCATGGGACAATGGCTGGGCCCCCAACCAACCCAACCAATTACATTGCACCTTCCTTGGCTGGCCTGCCACCAATGGGTGTCCTTGCGTGGTAGTCCAGACGGTGGTTCTGATGTTCAGCTGTTTGGTCAATTTACATATTATCTTTTTATTATTATAGATAGTAATTTATTAATAGAGTAGCCTTTTCATGAAGGAAACAAGATAAAATTATGTTGTTGCTGAAACTGGTTTGGCTCAGTGGATGAAGCGTTGGCCTATGGACTGAAAGGTCCCAGGTTTGATTCTGGTCAAGGGCATGTACCTTGGTTGCGGGCACATCCCCAGTAGGGGGTGTGCAAGAGGTAGCTGATCAATGTTTCTCTCTTATTGATGTTTCTAACTCTCTATCCCTCTCCCTTCCTCTCTGTAAAAAAATCAATAATTTTTTTTTTTAAATTATACTCTTGACCTAAAGTTTACTAACTTGTGGATATAGTTGCCCTATTTTAGTAACAGATGGCTTATTTGGAATAAGCAAGACTAATTTTTCTGGGTGTGATTTTAATTTTCTAAGGAGTAAAAATAAACAGCTTATTCTCTCTATTGTGTATTTTAATGATAATAGTTGGAATACCCACAGGAAATCACACTTCCCCTCCACTTTGAAAAATGTATTTCCCTGCATGAACTACTTTTGAATGAATGGTGATCTAGTACCTTCCCCAAAGGGGTAAACAGTGATGTAAATACTTAGCTGTTAGATCAATTGCAGGAGCTGATTTTAGTTACCTGGAAAGTTGTGTGGAATTTCAGTGTAAATATCAATTAGGAGAAGGTATTTTGCTTTAGGTTCCCATTTGCTAAATTGTAAGGTTGTTCACAAAGAAAGAATGGTTCCCGTCAAGAATCTTGAAAATAAAAACAGTATTTTCTTTAAGATAAATGATTATTGATTTAGAGAGCAAAGCCAATATTAATTCAACCCACTCAAACTACACAATATAAATAGTATTTTTCCCTCTGCTATATATGTCACTCAACTTTAATAGTGCTGACATTTCCCTCCATTCTTTCACTGTTTTCACTTTATCTTAACTTTTTCTGAATTAGTAAGCTGGAAAATTTTTCACGCTTAAATCCCTTTTTAAAACTAATACTTGATGTGATCCAGCTGTTTAAATTAGCTGCCTCAAAATATATTAACCAGGGTAGATTTTCTTTCTCTCCTCCTCTTTGCTAGGATGCCCTTTACAAAAAAAATAGATGCAAATAATAATAATACATCAGTGCATGCTGTGGTTAGTGATTTAATGCAGTTACTCCATTTTACACAGCAAATCACATATAACCAACTTTTTATCATTCCAGGGCCACTTCCCTTCTCAGCCTCTTCCTTTTACCCCTCTTCTCTTCTCTTCCCTAGTCTCACTCCTACCCCATCACTCATAAACCTATTCCTGAGAAAAAGTTAGTGCCGAGGTGAATTTTAAGAGTTAAAATTCCCAAGACTGGATCTACTGGTCCCATCAACTCTGTTGAATGGAAATCTTAAGGGTATAATTCTCTGCAATTGGTGTAATGGCTAGAGAAGAAAAAAAAATACAGCCACTGGCATTTGCCGTCCTTTTTTCTTGCAGTCTTCCAAATGAGCCACGCTTCATGGGGGATAATGCACTGAGTGCTGAGCATGAAAGCAGCACAGAGAATTGCTGGCTCCTGCTGACATCCATCATGGTTAGAATGCAGAGTTCAGAAATCTAAGGATACTTCCTTTCTAAAGATCAAAAGTGAGGGTGCACCTGTCAGCATTTGCATTACCTAGGTGTTAGTTAGGTGACATTGAAAGCCAATGACTTCCAAAAGTAGAAGGAAGATAGTGTTCTTTTCATGTTTAAGCATCTTGAATGGTTTTTGTAAGTTATCATATGTATATGTTGTATTTAGTATATTTAACGTGAGTAAATTATGTTTATGAGATGGTGTGATGTATGTATTATTGGGCCACATGTTGCATGTTTATACACTCTACTTTTGGAAAGGAGAATTTGATAATTCCTGGAATAAAGCGCTTACACAGAAATAAGAAAGGTTTAATTTCTCATGAAAAGATGATGAAAAAGAAAGACAAATGACTCAGTCGCTCTCATCCAAGTTTTAACCAATAGCTTTTAGATTGAACCTAATAAAAAATACTTCCTTAATTTGCTAATTATCTGCCCTGTTAGAGACTTAGCTAAATATCAGTTTTGTGAATGCATGTTTGTGCATCATGTAATGTTGGTTCTCTTGACTGATTACTTGATGTATGTAGTAGCAGCTATGCTGGATGACTACAGGTCTTTACACGATGGACCAGCATAGAAATTATACATGAATCTCAAAATGATAATACCGGTCTGTGCATGTGGAGAATAACTCATGATTATATTGCTTATATACTTTAACGTCTTTGATTCAGGTAAATTGTGAAGCAACAGATTTTTTTAACATAAAACAGATCTCAGGGATTGTTGATAAATGTGTATACACTGTTATAACTGTCTACTGTCTTAAAAGCAAATATTCTATTTGTTGTAATGAATCAATTTCTATAAAGCCACAATAATTTTCTGCATTTTCATTTTAGGAAATGACAAAAAGATGGAAGGGGAAGCTTCCTATTACTTGGGCTTAGCACACTTGGCTGCTGGAGAGCATGACACAGCATTAAAAGTAAGTTGAACTAAACATTTAAGTGTTCCCACTTTAAATTTTGTTTTATTATATTTTATTGTATTGTATGTTGTTATAAGTCCAACAGATATGGACCTTATAGCAGTATGTGTGTGT